>JARQOD010000006.1:204015828-204109847 GCA_033576555.1 Oophaga sylvatica | reverse complement strand
CATGCTTGGGTGATCTCCGAGTATTTTGGTGTGCTCGGAGATTTAGTGTTTGTCGACACAGCTGTATGATTTGCGGCTGCTAGACAGGCTGAATACATGTGGGGATTGCCTGTTTGTTAGGAATTCCCACATGTATTCAGGCTGTTTAGTAGCCGCAAATCATTCAGCTGTGTCGACACACACTAAATCTCCGAGCACACCCAAATACTCTGAAAATACTTGAGCATGCTCGGGAAAACCTGAGCAACGAGTATACTTGCTCATCACTAGTTGGATACAATAAACACTATCTGTATAAATTTGGTTCTAGAACTTGGAGGATTAGTGACTATACTAACGTTTGTCATATGAATATATAACAAACAGCTAAAGATTCTTGTTTGTAAATTGTGTGTAACTGGTTAATGTTACTAATACCCTCTAATATGGGGTCATGGTTCTCCATTTTCTGAAGAGTTGAGCCCCATCTTCACAGTTAGCACCATGTAACTGTACGCATCTTCAATAACAGCCATAGATGTCAACTTTTGACCTACTGATTGATTTACAAAATGTCAGGCTGGCATTTACATTGTCATCTTCTGTTGGGAAATTTGCATTACTTACTGTATTGAAAAATTGGATACAAATACTTTAGAGTATCTTTATAAAATCACTTATAAATGTTATGTTTTTCAAAGTCTATAGCAAATGACATTAAATTGGTCTGGGCATAAGATATAGGATGACATTCTCTATTTACATTGCTTCGCAATAAGACAAAATAAACCCTAATAAATTGGTTAACCTTTTCATTTGTTTTTGGACACATTAACTAATAATATAAAGTATAAAGCCTTTTTTTTAGTAGACTTATTACCAGAAAGTAGACAGGTGTTTGCGGCTGTCCATACCAGAATGCTCCTGAAATATGGATGACGATAATTACACAGCTCCAATATAAACTATATCTCCTTCCTCTATACATATACTTTGTAAGATTCTGGTTCGAATACAGATGGCAGTCCTCTTATTTACACTGCACTTTATAAAATCTTTCATTTGAAAGGTTATTCTGTATTTCTAAAGCTCAAACGTGTTGATAAGCGAGTAATTCTAAAATCATAGTCAAACATATGTATCAGTTTTTTTCTGCTTTATGGTTTTAAAGTCATAAACAATATTTATAATCATTTAAATAATAATTTTCTCATTAGATATGTGACTTGCACTATTTATTTGCTTAGATTAGATCATTTACGGTTTAACAATACATGTTATTACAAAAAATAACCTTATCTGGGTGCATAGAAATAACCTGGCATTATTAGTCATGTATATTTTATTTTTGCATCATCATGACTCCCTGGGTTAAGATAACTTTATAAGTTATTATGCAAAAATCACACACAATAATGTTGTTCTGGACTGTATCAAATGACAATGCCAAATTATGAAAATAGCCATTTTCTATTGAATTACTAATGTTTTTTTTTTGGAATAGTTTACTATGAAATTTTGCATATAAATCTTCTTGGTTATTCCAAGACAAATAAGAAACCAATGTACAACTTTTAGCTCTGCCACATATTTAATTCCATCTTTCTTTAGTAATAAATTCATTTATCACATGTTAATTTCACAAGTGTCTGTGCTGTATATTTGCACACATCCTACTTGTATTCAATGTTTTGTAGGTTTTTCTGTCATGCAGCAAAATCTTGTATAAAGTTAAAATAAACTTAAAATAAAGAGTAATGACCTAACTGGTTCTTGTAAAATAATTTTCCAGTTTCTGCTACTTGGCAATTGTCACATTCAGTTATTTTTTACTCTTTTTGACTTGGATTTTGTTTGTCAATACAATTATTTTTTGCTTCCAAGGCAGGGCTTTAGAGTCACCCCGTAACATGAAGTTCAGTCCCATGAATATCACAAAACATTCAATAATGCACAGCAAAGTTTGTTTCTCAAGTTTTTGCAGACAAAAATCCTAATCTCTGTATAAATTGACTTTTAATTATAGTTTATGTTTCAGTCCTTTACCGGTCTATATATCATTTTTGTTTCCTTTCAGTGAATAAGACAAATTATTTTTTTTATTCAAAGACATCAAACTGATGTATATTTATAAGGCTTTGTTACAATTCTATCCAGTCTACACCATGGTGTGTAACATACATACACATGGTCTTGCAGTAATTTAAAATAATGCACCAAAAATGATATGGTTTTGGTTTCTCAGAACTGATGCAAACAAAACAAATAAGTTCCTACGGCACAAGATGTGAGCGTACCCGCAGCTCACTGAGCATTACCACTGTACTCACTTCTCTTTGCTGCTTCTGAATGTACACTCTTCACACCACGGACACTTTTCCTTTAAAAATAAGAATATTATTGAATATAACATTTTACTTATGTTGACGTATTTTTATTTTCCTGGTGTTACTTTTGTTCAGCTATTACTGGCGTCTTCAGTTGTGATTCTTACCTTTTCTATATAAATATGGGTAAATGAATTGTTCATTACAGAACCATTTTGAATCCATGTTTTGTTGATCTTAAACATTTTATATAACAGATGTGTTTTTTCTGATTTTTTCTTGGTTAAGGGATCACTGATGTTTTAATAAACTTTGAGTAAATAACTAGTAATAAATAATAAACCTTGCAATATATCTTTATAGAAATAATAGTGCTGCGCTCATGGCCACTTCTCCCCCTTTGCCTCCTGGACTCATCATTCACTGTGGAATAATGCAAAAATCCAGCTTTGTGCTCATGGAGGCATCAACATTTTACCAATAGAAGTTTATAGTTCTGTAAAAGGAGAGAGGAAAATTGCAGAAAGGAGATGGAGGCAGACACACAGAACACACACACACAATACACACAGAACCACACACTACACTCACTACACAACACAGAGAACACACACAGTACACACAACACAGAGAACACACACAATAGACACAACACACACATGCTGCTGAAGGCTATGCCAAGTCAACTTTTAACACACACAATATACACAATTCACGCTACACACGACACACACAATACACACAACACACACAGAACACACAACACACAACACATACACATGCTGCTGAAGGCTATGCCAAGTCAACTTTTAACACACACAATATGCACAATTCACGCTACACACGACACACACAATACACGACACACACACAGAACACACACAATACACACGACACACACACAGAACACACACAATACACACGACACACACAGAACACACACACAACACACAACACATACACATGCTGCTGAAGGCTATACCGAGTCGACTTTTAAGGAATAGCTTTGTTTTTAATTTTGTTGCTCCGCTAACAATTGCTTATATGTGGTCCTCCTCTGTTAATTCAGAGGGTATGTGATAGATAAACAGGGGAGCAGAATCTTCTTTTCTGTGTGTGCAGCTTATGGAAGACATCATAGCAGCTACCTTTCAATCACTACCTCAGGGAAATCTGACACAGCCATTACACAGTACACAGAAGGGGCACATTTATAAGATTATTCCAGCACAGGAACATTTTTTAACACATCCAATTGTAGAACTTATTATAACTCATTAAAATGTACTTTGCGTGAAATCCCATTTAACCCCTTCGTGACACGTGTCGTACATGTACGGGGTGATCTTGCCCCATACCAGCAGGTGATGGCTGCATGTTACAGTCAGGATCTGCCTTTAACAATCACGAATGGAGTGGAGCTCCACCCATGATTGTTAATTTTTAACACATGACGGCAAGGGGGTGCGTCATTCCATAAGCCCATCCAAGTGCCTGTGACATGATCGCGGGTTACTGATGGGTTGATATGACAGGAAGTGGTCTGTTGAAGATCTCCTTGCTTGACATTGCAGAGCTCCTTTCAAACCTGGGCTTCAAAGGAGACAGTAATTTTTACCATATGCATTACTCTATCAGACAATCACAGCTTCAAGTCCCCTGAGGAGTCTATTAAGAACAGTAAAAAGTTTAAAAAAATTAAAAAATATGAAAAAAATAAAAAACATAACAGTTCAAATCAACCCCCATTTTCCCCCCATTAAAAATAAAGTAAAAAAAAATAAACATGTAGTATCACCATGCTCAGAAAAGTCTGACCTATCAAAATATGAAAATAATTAACCTTATTGGTAAACACCGTAAATTAAAAAAATCAAGAACGCCAAAATCATGTTTTTTTTGGTCTCTGCAATACCACAAAAATTCTGACACAAGTGATCAAAACAACATATCTATTTTACAATGGTTCAATAAAAACATTCTCACCCAACAAAAAATAATCCAGTACACAGCTCCATCGACTGAAAAATGAAAGGTTACTGGTCTCAGAAAATGGCGACACAGTGTCAACATTTTTTGTTGCAAACTTCTGACTTTTTTCCCCACTAAAATAATAAAAATGGATATATATGTTAATTGTAGTAATGAGCAGAGTCATACTGCGAATCATTTTTAATATTACTACATTCTAGTAAAATCCTTAATAGGCTACAATTTAGGTAACTACTCTTGGGTGGCCACACATAAGCACACATAGCATTTACATTTTGTGAACGAATATCACAACACCATGTTTTAGTTTTTTTTTTTATGGTAGATGTTTTATTCTATGCATCTGCCGGTATGATGAACCAAGAAAAAAGGTAAGGAAGCAGACTTCTGTATAAAGTGTTTAATGGATAGCTGCATTGTTTTTTCTGACATGAATTATCTAATTCTTCTTTTCAATGTTATTATCCATAATGTATTTGGAAATATTCAGGGTAAATATATGAATTTGAATTTTTATTTATTAACTACTGTTTTCATTTACAACAGGAAAAAACTATTGTTCCATCTATCACCAGTGTATAGTGTTGGTAGCACCTAATGATCAAACCTAGACCACCTGTCGGGCAGATGTCATCAGTGGTTGCTCCAGCTAAAGATTTTAATGAAATGGCAACCAAGGAAGTAGAGCTTATTCTTGTAAAGGAGCAAAATGGAGTTCAGTTTACTAATTCTGTACTGGTAAACCCATCACAGACAAGTCCTGATATTGAAGAGAGAGAGACCTGGAGTAAGAAAATTGATTTTCTTCTTTCTGTTATTGGATTTGCTGTGGACTTAGCTAATGTTTGGAGATTTCCCTACTTGTGTTACAAAAATGGTGGAGGTAAGAGTCATGCAAAGCATTTGTTCTAAATCTATGTTTAATTTCTATTTATCTTAAAAGGGTTGTCTGTAATTTAAGAACATGAAAATGGTGGGAGTCCAACTCCTGTAAACCCCACCAATAAACTTCAACAGATGGACATAAGTGATGTACAGAGTGGAATACAACAGCCTCGTACATTGTTCAGTGACTGCTGCCAAGTACTGCTTTTCATCTCCCAATGAAGTGAATGCCAAATGTCAGACCCCCATCAATGTCATATTGATGACTTATCCAGGGGTTAGATCATCAGTTTTTAAAGGGGTATTCCCATCTCCAAGATCCAATCCCAATATGTAGTAGGTGTAATAATAATAATAATATTAGTAAATACCTCTAATTAGAAATGCAGTATAGTTTTTCTGATTCGCTATGCTTCTTTCCTCAAGTGCAGGCAATGTACGACCTTAGGTATCCATGGTTATGACCACTAGCAACTAGCTAGCTGTCACTATATCAGTGGCCGTAGACATGGACACCTAAGGTCCTGCAATGCTTGCACATGAGGAAAGAGACATAGCGAATCAGAAAAACTATACTACATTTCTAATTGGAGGCATTTGCTAATATAATTATTAATATACCTACTACACATTGGGATAGGATTTTGGAGATGGGAATACTCCTTTAAGTCTCGAGCAACTCCTTTAATTTGGCTACAAAGGAATAATGTATTAATAAGATCTATAAAATTAAATAGTTAAAGGCACTCTAAATCTAAAATATTACTTCCTATACTTATAAAATATTTCTAGGAGCCTGTGGGGAGGAGATGGAGAAGAGGCGATTGCGATGTTTCACATTAAGATAAAAGGGAATCTTCCAGCAGGATCAATTCTTCTAAGCCAGCTGTTGTGTTTCGGTAGCTGAGGAGGACAGGAACAACAGCAGGGCAACAGAACACCTGAAATGTTGGTAACTGATGTGTTGCAGATTCCTAAACTAATGACACAACTAGAGGTAGCCGTGGAGCGTTCCTACGTTGATCCTAGACGCCTCGTCACAGCCTGAGAGATAACTACACCTAAAGGCAGAAAGATGAAAGCTATCTGCCCCGGAGCAGATCCCCAAAGAAAATAGGAAGCCCCCAAACATATAATGGCGGTTAGACAAGATGAAAACACAAACATAGGCAGAAAATAGATTGAGCAAACGCTGGGGCCACAAGCTGACTAAATAGGATAGGAAAGGAGAGATTACTTTCTGCAACCCAGAAAACCCTACAAAAATCCAACAATTCTGATTGCAAAAATACTGAGATCACACAATTCTGCCACCCGCTAAATCAGATCTAAGTGTGAACAAAACCAAGCTGCAGCCACTGAAAAAACAGGAAAAAGCAAAAGAGCAAATAACAGTGGCTGCAGATAAACTGTGAGGAGCTCAGGCACCAGGAGGGGACCTGGCTGACCTCCACAAAAGTGCAGAAAACAATGCAAAAAGCAAGCACAAAAAGAAAAGCAAAAAATATCTTATCTGAAAGCAGGAGATGCAGGCAAGACTCCAGCAAACTTCCAAATGAACCAGGAACCACAATTGAGACAAGAACTATCGATCACCAGCAACCATCATGGGAGGGAACCTCCCTTACATCAGACCAGTCAGTGATCCCAGATTGCCACTCCTCGCTGAAAGGTTCAGTACTGTCTGTAACCACCAGAGGGAGCCTCTGCTCAGAAACCATCTCTAGCACATTCATAACAGCCAGCTATATGGACATGTATGTCATGAGAAGCTAAATTAACCCCTTAACCCCAAGGGTGGTTTGCATGTTAATGACCGGGCCCAATTTTATTCTGACCACTGTCCCTTTATGAGGTTATAACTCTGGAACTCTTCAATGGATCTTGGCAATTCTGAGATTGTTTTCTCATGACATATTGTACTTCATGTTAGTGATAAAATTTCTTCAATATAGCTTGTGTTTATTTATGAAAAAAACGGAAATATGGCGAAAATTTTGAAAATTTCGCAGTTTTCAAATTTTGAATTTTTATGCCCTTAAAACAGAGAAATATGTCACATAAAATAGTTACTAAATAACATTTCCCACATGTCTACTTTACATCAGCACAATTTTGGAAACAAATGTTCTTTTTGTTAGGAAGTTATAAGGGTTAAAATTTGACCAGCGATTTCTCATTTTTACAACAAAATTTCCAAAACCATTTTTTTAGGGACCACCTCACATTTAAACTCACTTTGAGGGGTCTATGTGGCAGAAAATACCCAAAAGTGACACCATTCTAAAAACTGCACCCCTCAAGGTACTCAAAACCACATTCAAGAAATTTATTAACCCTTCAGGTGCTTCACAGGAATTTTTGGAATGTGGAAGAAAAAAATGAACATCTAAGTTTTTAGTCACAAAAATGATCTTTTACAATCAATTTCTTAATTTCCACAAACATGATCTTTTAGTCCCCATTTTTTTATTTTTCCAAGGGTAAGAGGAGAAATTGGACCACAAAAGTTGTTTTCCAATTTGTCCTGAGTAAGTTGATACCCCATATGTGGGGGGGGGGGAACCACTGTTTGGGTGCACGGCAGAGCTCGGAAGGGAAGGAGCGCCATTTGACTTTTTCAAACCAAAATTTGCTGGAATTGAGATTGGACGCCATGTCGCGTTTGGATAGCCCCTGATGTGCCTAAACAGTGGAAAAACCCCAGAAGTGACACCATTTTGGACACTAGACCCACTAAGGAACTTATCTAGATGTGTGGTGAGCACTTTGAACCCTCAAGTGCTTCCCACAAGTTTATAACGTAGAGCCATGAAAAAAAATCATATTTTTTCCACAAACACGATCTTTTAGTCTCCAATTTTTTATTTTCCCAAGGGTAAAAGGAGAAATTGGACCCCAAAAGTTGTTGTCCAATTTGTCCTGAGTAATGTGTGGGGGAACCACTGTTTGGGCGCACAGCAGAGCTCGGAAGGGAAGGAGCGCCATTTGACATTTTCAAACCAAAATTGGCTGGAATTTAGATTGGACGCCATGTCGCGTTTGGAGAGCCCTGATGTGCCTAAACAGTGGAAATCCCACAATTCTAACTCCAACCCTAACCCCAACACATCCCTAACCCTAATCCCAACCCTAACCATAACACAAACCCTAAAACACCCCTAATCCTAATTTCAACACTAACCATCACCCTAACCATAAATCTAACCCTTACACACTCCTAATCCCAACCCTAACCCTAATCCTAACCCTAACAGTAATCCAAATTCTAACTCCAACTCTAGCCCCAACCCTAAAACTATCCCTAACTTTAGCCCAAACCCTAACCCTAACCCTAATGGGAAAATGGAAATAAATTCATTTTTTTAATTTTATTATTATTCCCTAACTAAGGGAATGATAAAGGGGGGTTTGATTTACTATTTATAGCAAGTTTTTATATTTGGCAGCTGTCACGCACTAAAAGATGCTTTTTATTGCAAAAAATAGTTTTTCATCACCATATTTTGAGAGCTATAATTTTTCCATATTTTGGCCCACAGAGTCATGTGAGGTCTTGTTTTTGTGGGACGAGTTGACATTTTTATTGGTACAATTTTCTGGCACATGACATTTTTTTGATCGCTTTTTATTCCGATTTTTGGGAGGCAGAATGAACAAAAACCAGCAATTCATTAATTTCTTTTGGGGGAGGCGTTTACACCATTCCACGTGTGGTAAAATTGATAAGACAGTTTTATTCTTTGGGTCAGTATGATTTCAGCGATATCTCATTTATATCATTTTTTTATGTTTTGGCGCTTTTATACAATAAAAACCTTTATATAAAAAATAATTATTTTTGCATCGCTGCATTCTGACAACTATAATTTTTCTATTTTTTCACTGATGGCACTTTATGGTGGCTCATTTTTTGCAGGACTAGATGTCGTTTTCAGCGGTACCATGTTTATTTATATCCGTTTTTTGATCGTGTGTTATTCCATTTTTTGCACAGCGTTATGATGATAAAGCATTGTTGTTTTTTTTTTTTATGATGTTCACTACAAGGGGTTAACTAATGGGACAGTTTAATAGGGTGGGTCGTTACAGACGTGAGGATACCAAATATGTGTACTTTTATTGTTTAGATTTTTTTAAATTAAAATATTTATTTATTGATAAAATTGAATAAATATTGTTTTTTATTATTATTTCTTTATTATTTTTTAAAATGTTTTAACAATTATTTCAATTTTTTTTTTATTTAATTCTTAGTTTTACACTTTGTCCCACTATTGGACACTCATTTTGTGCAGGCTGCATGCTATAGAAGCTGTCAGCGCTGCAGCTTCTATAACATTAACCTGAGAGACTTCCTGGGCATCACTATGCATGACAGGAAGTCCATCAGGACTGGAGACCCGGATGTCATCGTGACGACATCGGGTCTCCATGGCAGCGATCGGGACCATGAGGCAAGCCGCGGGGTCTCCGAATCAAAAGCAGAGGGGCTGTCAGCCCCTCTGCAGCCACCGGAACACTGCAATCATGTTTGATCGCTGACAGCGGGCATTTAACTAGAGCTTCCGGCGCTCTGCCGGAAATTAGCGTTTTAGCCGACCCCATCACGTGATTGAGGGTCAGCGATGCATTGCCATAACAACCTGATGTCTCCTCTATGGTTGTTGATGACAGATTGATATGAGCGCCACACTGTAGTCGGGTCTCATAGCAATGCTGTAATTCTACTACATAAAGGTGATCTATGCATCACCTGTATGTAGCAGAGACAATCGCGCTATGGCAGCATCTAGCCTCCTATGGAGGCTATTGAAGCATGCCAAAAGTAAAAGAAAAAAATTTTAAAAATAAAAAAAAAATAAAAAAAACATAAAAGTTTAAATCACCCCTTTCGCCCCAATCAAAATAAAACAATAAAAAAAATCAAACCTACACATATTTGGTATCACCGCGTTCAGAATCACCTGATCTATCAATAAAAAAGGATTAATCTGATCGCTAAACGGCGTAGCGAGAAAAAAATCAAAACGCCAGAATTACATTTTTTTGGTAGCCACAACATTGCATTAAAATGCAATAACGGCGATCAAAAGAACATATCTGCACAAAAGTAGTGTAAATAAAAACGTCAGCTCAACACACAAAAAATAAGCTCTCACCTAGCCCCAGATCACGAAAAATTGAGACGCTACAGGTCTCGGAAAATGGCGCAATTTTTTATTTTTAGCAAACTTTGGAATTTTTTTCACCACTTAGATAAAAGAGAACCTAGACATGTTTGGTGTCTATGAACTCGTAATGACCTGCAGAATCATAATGGCAGGTCAGTTTTAGAATTTAGGGAACCTAACAAAAAATCCAAACAGAAAACAAGTGTGGGATTGCACTTTTTTTGCAATTTCACTGCACTTGGAATTTTTTTCCCATTTTTGAGTACACTACATGTAAAACCAATGGTGTTGTTCAAAAGTACAACTAGTCCCGCAAAAAATAAGCCCCCACATGGCCATATTGATGGAAAAATAAAAAAAGTTATGGCTCTGGAAAGAAAGGGAGCGAAAAATGAAAACGCAAAACTGAATAAAAGCTCTTGAGGTTGAGGGGTTAATAGGCTCAGTGGTGATTCATATGTAGACTGGACATGCCACTGAGCCTAGTGATTGGCTGCAGCATCCATGTGCACTGTAGTTACAACCAGCTAACAAAGAGTGACAGAGCAGATAGGCATCATTGGACCCGTAGAGAGTAAATATTGTTGTAGTTGTTATTTTCGTCATCTGCAAACCTAAAAATCAATATCAGACAACTCATTTAAGACAAATTCGTGATGAAAACGTTATTCTTTGTGGCAATGGCATGGGAAAGGAATTGATTCTCATATTCTGGCAAAATTAGTACAGGAACCCCACTAGTGACCCAGACTTTCTCTAATGAGGCATGCAGATTGTCCCTTCAGAGAGGAAGAGGACTAGAACTCTTGTGCTACCTATTGGAAGTAGCATTGACTTTTAGAATTGCTACTTCCAATAGGTGGCACTAGAGTTCTAGTCCTCTTCCTCTATGAAGAGACAATTTGCATATTTCCCAGCTGAGCATTGCGGCTTTAAGTCTCCCCATCTCTACATGCTTAGCATGTCAATCTCCGCACAGAGAAACAATACTTCTTGGATATCTAATAAGGCATAAAAGAAAACTTTGCCTGTTACTAGAGATAAGCAGACCGATTCGCAGAGGATTGAGTTTGGGTTGAATTTCCTGAAATTCACGGTTTCACGTAGATTCAAACATTTTGAGATTCGATTTGCAAAGAAAGAGTTGCCCAGCACTATTTTCTACACTGCTGAAGCATCAGAATGCAGGTTAATGTTATTTTGAGTTTTCGCGTGGATTTCCCCATAATGCCCTTCAGCTATGACATCTAATGGATTATCATACTTTGTACAGTGGTTATCCGTACATGAACCATATCAGATCAGCAGTTCCCAGCGGAGCACAGTTTTGTATGGCAGTCATTTTCCATCTCCAGGGTCACTGAGTACAACTCTTTCTCCAGTAGAGCATACGCTCTTATGGTCAGCAGGGGCCTCTCTTTCTCTCTCCTGTAGCGTGTAAGCCCTTATGGAACTGGGGTTTTCTCTCTCTCACCTATAAAACGCAAACCCTTATGGTCTCCTCTTCTAAACTTGTATTTTCTCAGCAATTACAAACTTTCCAGTATTGAGATTTGCACAAATTTTTACACCGTCAAAGAAGCTGGTGAATTCCAATTTCAAAAGATTCATTCATCTCTATTTATTACCCTTTAACCCCTTTCTGACATTGGATGTACTGGTACGTCATATTTTGCAGTGAGTTCCCGCAAATGGACGTACCGGTACATCATAGTGATCATGTGGGCACAGGAGCAGTGCCAGCACGATTGCCACTGGGAGCTCAGCTTAAGTGATAGCCAACACTCAGCTGCCACTGCCAGGAGTGGACCATGGGCTTTTTAACCCCCTAAATGCTGCAATCAATAGCGATCACAGCATTTAGAAGGCAGGGAGAAAAAGGGGGCTCACATTTTCATCTGATCAGCGCCCCCGCAATGTCATCGCAAGGGTACAATTGTTGCTATAGCAAGCCAAGGTCAAATGACCCAGGGGTCTGCCAGCTGTGGTGGACTGTTTAGACCATGCCAGCTGCATGGTCTAAAAGGCGATCTGTTTGTGCAGCAGGTAAAATGCATTACAATGTTTGTGCATTACAGTGCATTATACCAGCGATCAGAGTAAAGACAGTTAAAGTCCCACAGGAGGGCCAAGTAAAAAAAAAAGTAAAAAAAAAACCTTTAAAAAATTAATAAAATATTTTTAAAATATCTAAAATTGAAACAAAAACAAATGGAAAAAATATTATACCAATAAATATGCATATTTATGAAAAAAACAAACATAAAAGTACATATATTTAGTATCACCGAGTCTGGAACGACTTGACCTATAAAACTGTCATACTAGTTAACCCCTTCAGTGAACACTGTAAAAAAATAGACTAAAAATGTGGCAAAAAAACTGTGCTTTTACATCATACCGCCAAACAAAAAGTAGAATAAAATGTAATCAAAAAGACAAATGTAAATAAAATTGGTACCCCTGAAAACGCTATTGAATCCCACAAAAATTAGCCACAATACAGCTCCATAAGCAGAAAATCAAAAACTAATAGTTCTCAGAATATAGTAATGCAAAAACAATTCTTTTTTCTAAAAAATTGTTTTATTGTGTAATGTGTTTAAGCGTGCATAAAAGCACAGTCGTTCACAGTTCTGTGCACCTCTGAAAAAAAAGACTCCACTTAACAAAGGCCAGATGGAGTCCATACCAAGTCTGCTGCCTCATTATAGTTGGTGGTGGCACGTTATTCGGATGGAAACCCCGATGTAAGTGCTCAATGTAGAGCACAGGATAATTGTGATCCAATATTGTATGTAAAATGTTCCCAAAAAAAGTTTCAACTCAGTCAACAAAAAAAAATAAGTCCCCACTCAGGTCCGTCATCTGTCAATGAAAAAATAGGGTGCTTCCTTGTTACTGGTAGCACAAAGGCTATGGAAAAGAGTTATTGCTCCTCACCTCTCCAGGTAATTCTGCACTCCCAATCTAAATTCCCCCTTCCCTTCTGAGCCTAGTATGCCTAAGCAACATTTAGCATCCACATGTTTGTCATTTCTGTACCGATGAGAGACCGCTTAATTTTCAGGTGTATGTTTACAGAAACACGAGCTGGCATAATGTATGCTCACTACAACTTAATGGCACTACAATATACTTTGCACTGCAATGTATGGGCACTACAGTACAATGGCAACATTCACTGCTGCTTGTTTCTGGGAAACACCCATGGAGTCAAAATCGTCACTGTACCTGTAGATAAATTCCCAGAGGGGTGTAATTTCTAAAATATGGTTACTTGAGGGTGATTCTGCTCTTCTGGCACTTTGAGCTCTGTTAATAGTCCAAAAACTATTTTAAGATAATTTGTTCTCTAAGAGTCAAATAGCGTTCCTTCACTCCTGAGTCGTGCCATGTTCAACGACATATGGAGTATTGCCATGTTCAGCAGAAATTGGGTGACGAATTCTGGTGACATTTTTACCCATGTAATTATATTTTTATCACTGTTAAATGGTATAAAATTTTGTGACACACACATGTTGTCAATATGATCACTGCACCCTTAGATAAATTCATTGAAAGGTGTACAGTAGTTATTAAAATGGGGTCACTTATGAGGGTCCGTTGTTCTGGCACCTCGGGGGCTCTGCCAATGTGACATGGCACCTTCAACCCATTCCAGCAAAACCTGAACTCCAATATGCCACTTCTTTCTTTCTGAGCTTTGCACTGTTCCTCAAAAGTAATTTTCAAGCACATATTGGCACACTCAGGAGAAATTGCATAACAAATTGTACCATTCATTTTCTCCTGTTATCCCTTTTGAAAATTCAAAACTTGGGGCCAACGCAACATTTTATTGGAAAAATTGGTAAATTTCCATTTCCTTAGCCCAATGTTATACAATACTGTGAATCGCCTGAGGGTTAAAAATGCTTGCGACAATCTTAGATGTATTCCTCGAGAAGTGTAGTTTCCAAAATGTGTTTCTGCTGTTTTGGCATGTCAGGGGCTCTTCAAATGTTTTGGAATCTGTTTTGGAATCAGTAATCTATTTCAGCTAAAATTGCGCTCCAGAATTCAATTGGCGCTCCTTCCCTTCCAAGCCCTGCTGTGTGCCCAAACAGTAGTTTTCCCCCACATATGAGGTGTCAGTGTACTCAGGAAAACTTTCACAACAAATTGTAAGGTCCATTTTATCCTGTTACCCTAGTGAAAATGAAAAATTTGAGGCTAAAGCAACATTTTTGCAGAAAAATTTACTTTTTTATTTTCACAGCTCAATGTTATAACATTCTGTGAAGCACCTGTGGGTTCAAAGTGCTCCCTATACCTCTAGATAAGTTCCTTGAGGGGTGTAGTTTCCAAATAGGGTCACTTGTTGGGGGTTTCCACTGTTAAGGCCTTGTAAATGGCATGGCATCCGCTATTTACCATTTTTTTCAGACTACAAGATGTGCTTTTAGAGGTAGAAAATAGGAAAAAAATATTTGAAGAGAAAATGTGTTAAAATATTTAACCATTATTCTATCTCCTTTGAGCACAGCTAGAATTCCCAATATGTCCTGCATCTCCTATAAATGTGACGATAAACAATCTCAGAATCACTGGTATATGGTTGATCCCAAGTCTGTCCTGAAATAAAACATTGCAGTTGTTCCACTCATCATGTTTTTCTGCACATGATCATAGGAGAAGGGGAAATTTTTTTTTTCTGCTTTGGTTTGGATTTTAAAGAGAACCTATCACTACATTTTTTTACTATTTAATGTAAAATCATATGCAATAGCATTAATAAGTTGACAAAAAAATTAAAAGCAAATCATGTACCAAATGGGAGGAAAATTCCCTTTTTTGGAACAAGCCTATGATTCAAATGATCAGACTCCTCTGCTCTACATACGTCACTTTGCCATGATGCATGATATCAAGGGAAGGTGAGCAGCAGGTTGCAAGTCTGTGCCCTGTGACTGATAATAGAGGTGCTCAGCTAGTGATAAGTAGTGCTGCACCAGCTGCAGGTTCATAGGGATTCTGTATGCAATGGTAACTATCTTGCCATTGAGTCAGCAGTAGTGTTGAGCGATACTTTCCGATATCGAGAAATATCGGATCGGATTGGATCGGACCGATACCCAAAAAGTATCAGATATCGCCGATTCCGATACTGGAAACCAATGCAAGTCAATGGGACAGAAATATCGGAATTAAAATAAACCCTTTCTTTCCTTGTAGGTTAATTCTACATGAAGGAAAACAACTAAGAATAATGTAGAATGTATTGGGGGAGGTGGAGGAGACATTAAAGGCATAGAAGTTTAGCCCAATCAAATGGAATAGCAGGAGTAATTTTTTTTTTAACACGTTCGGAGTTACAAAGATATTGACTATGCTAACCTTTTTAATATTTTGTCAGATATGTACAGTATGTTTCACTACTTCTATGCTCTTCACCTTCTTTTTTACTTCTCCCACACTTTCTCCTTCATGATCCTCAGCAGCATCTTTTTCATCAACTTCTTCTTCACCTTATTTATCTTCTTCTTCACCTTCTTCCTATTATTCTTTTTTTTAACATTCTTCATATTCTTCTTATTCAACTATTATTCTTCTTCATATTCTACTTCTTCATCTTCTTCCTATTCATCTTCTTCATCATATTCTTATTTATGACAGGCATTCCTGTAGTTGTTATCTATAAAAGTTTGAAGATTACACTTTCCGTTCTGCCTGTCACAAAAGATTTACAACAGGATTTGCCCGCGTTCAGTTTGGCCTGCAGCAGCAGGCATTTTCCAGGGGGCACCACGAGGAGGAACGGACTCACCCTCATACACTGCTTAGTCTTCTTCTGCTTATAATTTAGATCATATCTTTTGCTCTGATTTTTTGTCTTCTGCTTAAGGTTCTTCTGCTTTTTGTTCTTCTGCTTCTTGGTCTTCTGTCTCTTGTTGTTCTGTATCTTGGTGGTTGTCTTCATGTTCTTTGTCCTCTTGGTCATCTTCTTCTGGGTCATCTTTTTGGTCTTCTTTCGGGTGGTCTTCAGGCTCGTCGTCTTCATGGTCATCGTCTTTGGGGTCGTCTTCTTCAGGGTGGTCTTCAGGGTCGTCGTCAGGGAGATCCATAGTGATTACCAAAATCATTTCAAAAAGCTTGAACTTGGAAATGTAGCAGAAGGTACAAGAAGGCTGAGGAACTGCCGAGAACCAGCTGACTGTACTGGAACCAGGATGGGTAGCAGAAGGAACAAGAGCCAATGGCACACCGAGGACCAGCTGACGGTACTGGAACCCGGTTACTAAGCAGGAGGTACCTGTGCTAGAAAGCACTACCAAGGACCAGCAGACATTGCTGGAACTCAGATACCGAGATGGAGGCACCTAAGCCAAAGGCACTGCCGAGAACCAGCTGACGGTACTGGAACCTGGATGGCTAGCAGAAGCTACAAGAGCCAATGGAACTAACGAGGACCAGCTGATGGTACTGGAACCCGGTTACTAAGCAGGAGGTACCTGTGCTAGAAAGCACTATCAAGGACCAGCAGACATTGCTGGAACTCGGATGCCGAGATGGAGGCACATAAGCCAAAGGCACTGCCGAGATCCAGCTGACAGTACTGGAACCCGGATGGCTAGCAGAAGCTACAAGAGCCAATGGAACTACCGAGGACCAGCTGACGGTGCTGGAACCTGGAGGGGCAGCAGAAGGAACAAGAACCAATGGCACTACCGAGGACCAGCTGATGGTACTGGAACCCGGTTACTAAGCAGGAGGTACCTGTGCTAGAAAGCACTACCAAGGACCAGCAGAGGTTTCTGGAACTTGGATACCGAGATGGAGGCACCTAAGCCAAAGGCACTGCCGAGAACTAGTTGACGGTACTGGAACCCAGATGGGTATCAGAAGGTACCCATGAAAAACAAAGTTGCAAGGCCGCGAGCCGGCCGCTGTTACTGAAACCCACAGTCCTACAGGGGGTGCTTGTCCTATTGGCACTACGGAAACAGCCTTTATTGCCAGATCCCGCAGCCCACATAGGAAGCACCTAAACTGCAGGCACCATAGAGTCGGCTAACCCGACCGCAACACGACAGGACAACGTATTGGAGGCAAAGTGATGTTGACACTACCCGGAAACAGCTGGTGTGCTGGAACTAGACTGGGCAGGAGGGAGTACCCATGCCAAAGACACTTCTGAGCAGCAACTGGCAGTGTTGGAGCCCAGGGATTACAGTAGAAACAGAGTGTAGCCAGAGGCTTAATTGGAGCAAGTTTAAAATCTGTAGTCGTGTGAGTGTGGACAGAGCAGGAGAAATTGCCGGACACACAACTGGGGATCAGCTGACATTACTGAACCCCAATAACACTGGAGCATATGTTGACTGTGCAGATGGCACTTCTGAGAAGCAACTGGCGGTGTTGGAGCCCAGGGATTACAGTAGAAACAGAGTGTAGCAAGAGGCCTAATTGGAGCAAGTTTAAAATCTGTGGTTGTGTGAGTGTGGACAGAGCAGGAGAAATTGCCGGACACACAGCTGGGGATCAGCTGACATTACTGAACCCCAATAACACTGGAGCATATGTTGACTGTGCAGACGGCACTTCTGAGCAGCAACTGGCAGTGTTGGAGCCCAGGGATTACAGTAGAAACAGAGTGTAGCCAGAGGCTTAATTGGAGCAAGTTTAAAATCTGTAGTTGTGTGAGTGTGGACAGAGCAGGAGAAATTGCCGGACACACAGCTGGGGATCAGCTGAAATTACTGAACCACAATAACACTGGAGCATATGTTGACTGTGCAGATGGCATTTCTGAGCAGCAACTGGCGGTGTTGAAGTCCAGGGATTACAGTAGAAACAGAGTGTAGCAAGAGGCCTAATTGGAGCAAGTTTAAAATCTGTGGTTGTGTGAGTGTGGACAGAGCAGGAGAAATTGCCGGACACACAGCAGGAGATCTGCAGACATTACTGAACCCCAATAACACTTGAGCATATGTTGACTGTGCAGACGGCACTTCTGAGCAGCAACTGGCAGTGTTGGAGCCCAGGGATTACAGTAGAAACAGAGTGTAGCCAGAGGCCTAATTGGAGCAAGTTTAAAATCTGTGGTCGTGTGACTGTGGACAGAGCAGGAGAAATTGCCGGACACACAGCTGGGATCAGCTGACATTACTGAACCCCAATAACACTGGAGCATATGTTGACTGTGCAGACGGCACTTCTGAGCAGCAACTGGCAGTGTTGGAGTCCAGGCAGTAGAAACAGAGTGTAGCCAGAGGCCTAATTGGAGCAAGTTTAAAATCTGTAGTTGTGTGAGTGTGGACAGAGCAGGAGAAATTGCCGGACACACAGCTGGGGATCAGCTGACATTACTGAACCACAATAACACTGGAGCATATGTTACTGTGCAGACGGCACTTCTTAGCAGCAACTGGCAGTGTTGGAGCCCAGGGATTACAGTAGAAACAGAGTGTAGCCAGAGGCCTAATTGGAGCAATTTAAAATCTGTGGTTGTGTGAGTGTGGACAGAGCAGGAGAAATTGCCAGACACACAGCTGGAGATCAGCAGACATTACTGAACCCCAATAACACTTGAGCATATGTTGACTGTGCAGACGGCACTTCTGAGCAGCAACTGGCGGTGTTGGAGCCCAGGGATTACAGTAGAAACAGAGTGTAGCCAGAGGCCTAATTGGAGCAAGTTTAAAATCTGTGGTTGTGTGAGTGTGGACAGAGCAGGAGAAATTGCCGGACACACAGCTGGGGATCAGCAGACATTACTGGACCCCAATAACACTGGAGCATATGTTGAATGTGCAGACACCACTTCTGAGCAGCAACTGGCGGTGTAGGAGCCCAGGGATTACAGTAGAAACAGAGTGTAGCCAGAGGCCTAATTGGAGCAAGTTTAAAATCTGATGTTGTGTGAATGTGGAGGGAGCAGGAGACATTGCCGGACACACAGCAGGGGAGCAGCTGACATTACTGAACCCCACTAACACCGGAGCTAGTGTTTTTCTCTGTATAATAAGCTGGGGCAATAATTCAATCAGATTGGAGTATGTCAGAGCAGATTGATCAAAATACTAAGTTAAAACTTAACCTTTACTAGATAATTAAAATAACAAAAGTGTCTAGTGATATAAAGTGCATGTGCAAACCACAAATAACAAAATGTGCAGATAAAATATAGTTACATATGCCACTGGTTCATCATATACAAAAATTCTCAGATATTTGGAAAATATAAAGTATATACCGTATATACTCGTGTATAAGCCGAGATTTTCAGCACCTTTTTTTGTGCTGAAAATGCCCCCTCAGCTTATACACGAGTCATAGGGCAGAAACCAGCGGGGGAGGGGATGCGGCGGCAGGAGTCGGTGGCCGGGATATCATACTCACCCTCCCTGTGCCATCGCTGAACATCCCTGCAATCCTGCGTTCTCCCCGGCTTCCTGCAGCTCTCCAGCGCTGAGCGGTGACGTAATACCCGCTCATTAAGGTCATGTAATATGGACGCGACGCCACTCCATGGGCGTGGTCTCCATATGCATGGCCTTAATGAGCGGTATTACGTCACCGCTCAGCGCTGGAGAGCTGCAGGAAGCCGGGGAGAACGCAGGATTGCCGGCGTGACGTTCAGCGACGGCACGGGGAGGGTGAGTATGATGGAAGAGGATGGGGGGAGCATGGAGGAGGACAAGGAGCACGGAGCAGGGCGGGGGGAGGACGGAGAGCACGGAGCAGAATGGGGGGAGGACGGAGAGCACGGAGCAGAACGGGGAGGACGGAGAGCACGGAGCAGAACGGGGGGGGACGGAGAGCACGGAGCAGGACGGGGAGGACGGAGAGCACGGAGCAGGATGGGGGTGGGCACAGAGGAGAATGGGGGAGTGCAGAGCTGGATGGGGGTGCACGGAGCAGGACGGGGGAGGATGGAAAGTACGGAGCAGGACAGGACAATGGAGGAGGGGAGCATAGAGGAGAATGGGGGCGCACAGAGCTGGATGGGGAGCACAGAGCAGGAGGGCAACTTATACACCCGGCTTATACGCGAGTCAATAAGTTTTCCAAGTTTTTTGTGGCAAACTTAGGGGGGTCGGCTTATACACGGGTCGGCTTATACATGAGTATATACGGTATCTGGATTAAATATCAATATGATGACAAATTATTACAAAAATGTCCAGGAAGGATGGAAAATCTTGAAAAATGAGATTCTCAAAGCACAATCGTTAACAATTCCGAAAAGAGGGAAGAATGGGAAGCATTTAAGGAAACCAGGATGGATGAACATAGAACTTAAACACATGCTAAAAAGGAAGAAAGAAATGTTTATCAAATGGAAAAAGGGAGGCATATCTAAAGAAGAATATAATGCCGTCTGCAGAACCTGCAGGGCACAAATCAGATTATCTAAAGCTGACAATGAATTAAGGCTTGCAAGTGACGTCAAAAGCAACAAAAAAGGATTTTGGGGATACGTCAAAAGTAAAAGAAAAGTCAAAGATGCTATAGGATTTTTACAGGATGAAAATGATGAAATGGTAAGTCAGGATGTTGAGAAGGCTGAACTTTTAAATTCCTATTTTGCATCTGTTTTCTCTCAGAAAGGAAATGTAACATCAACTGATCTTCACTGTCCTATTAAAGGAATAGAAGAATCCAGGATATCTATAAACAGAAAGACAGTGAGGAAACACTTAGCTAACATAAATGAATTCAAGTCTCCAGGTCCAGATGAATTACACCCCAGGGTACTGAAGGAGATAGCAGAAGAAATTCTTGAACCACTGTCCATAATCTTTGAAAATTCTTGGAGAACAGGAGAAGTCCCAGAAGACTGGAGAAGAGCAAATGTTGTTCCTATCTTCAAAAAGGGGAAGAAGGTGGACCCAGGGAACTACAGGCCGGTGAGTCTGACTTCTATACCAGGAAAGATCTTTGAACAAATTATTAAAGAACATGTATGCAAGTACCTGGATAAGAATGAAGTGATTAAACAGAGTCAGCATGGGTTTGTAACTAATAAGTCATGTCAGACTAACTTAATTTCCTTCTATGACAGAATCACTGACTGGGTGGATCAGGGAAATGCTGTAGATATAGTATATCTTGACTTCAGCAAAGCATTTGACAAAGTATCTCACACAATCCTTATTGAAAAAATGACTAAGTATGGAATGGACAAGGCAACTGTTAGGTGGATTCATAACTGGCTTAGTGATCGGACCCAAAGAGTGGTTGTAAATGGCTACACATCCAGTTGGAAGAATGTCTCAAGTGGGGTACCACAAGGCTCTGTTTTGGGCCCTGTATTGTTCAACATCTTTATCAATGATGTAGATGAAGGAATTGAGGGTAAACTGATCAAATTTGCTGATGACACAAAGCTAGGAGGGGTAGCTAATACTAGAGAAGAGAGAGAGAGGATTCAAAAAGATATACATAAACTGGAGCAGTGGGCAGCAACTAACAGAATGGATTTTAACAGGGAAAAATGCAAAGTACTACATCTGGGCAATAAAAATGAAAAAAGCATATACAAAATGGGAGGAATAGGGCTAAGTAACAGCACATGTGAAAAAGACTTGGGTATACTAATTGATCACAGACTTAACATGAGTCAACAGTGTGATGCAGCAGCAAAAAAGGCAAATGCAATTCTAGGATGTATCAACAGAAGCATACAGTCTAGATCACGTGAGGTCATTATTGCCCTCTACTCCTCTTTGGTCAGACCTCATCTGGAATACTGTGTCCAGTTTTGGGCACCACATTTTAAAAAAGACATCAACAAACTGGAGCAAGTTCAGAGAAGAGCCACCAGAATGGTGACCGGTCTGCAAACCATGTGCTATGAGGAACGGTTGCAGGATTTGGGAATGTTTAGCTTGCAAAAAAGAAGACTGAGAGGAGACTTAATAGCTGTCTACAAATATCTCAAGGGCTGTCACATTGTAGAAGGATCATCTTTATTCTCATTTGCACAAGGAAAGACTAGAAGCAATGGGATGAAACTGAATGGGAGGAGACACAGATTAGATATTAGAAAAAACTTTTTGACAGTTAGGGTGATCAATGAGTGGAACAGGCTGCCACAAGAGGTGGTGAGTTCTCCTTCAATGGAAGTCTTCAAACAGAGGCTGGATAGACATCTGTCTGGGATGATTTAGAGAATCCTGCTTTGAGCAGGGGGTTGGACCAGAAGGCCCAGGAGGTCCCTTCCAACTCTACCATTCTATGATTCTACTTATCTGGAGTACAAAATGCTGTCCAATTTTAGGCTATATGGATACCTCTGATCCTTTTTTATTACTCCTTCTAGAGTCTAATAGAAAATGATTCTATTATTTTCAAAGACTTCTATCAGGCAATTGAGTATCATAAATAGGAGATTGATTTTCAAATACCAATATACAAGAAAAAACAGATATATATCAGTTCTCTATTATTGTTACTAGAGAGTAACCCTTACATTCCTGTTAACTGGTGTCTACTGGCAATGTTTGATATGTCAATGTCTCATAGTTAAATGGTGTGCCGTTATTCAATAATCATTGCTATCCCATCCATGGTACCTTAAGGAAACAGCTCAAGATAATTTGTACTCATGATGGGTTCATAATAAACATATTGTATATACTTATCTACGGCAACCGGTCATAGGCACTCATTCTTGGCACTATGATTCTTAATATATTTGAGGGAGACCTTCTCCAGCCTCTCATCAGCCGGATGGTCATGCACCCCTTAGATTACTTCCCAACGCGTTTCATCACTGTTTGAATCATCAGGGGAAAAGAGAAAGGTTCAGGACTCTGAGACACAGCTGTTTTTCTCTGTGCAGACGGCACTTCTGAGCAGCAACTGGCAGTGTTGGAGCCCAGGGTCAATCAGGGTGTAGGCTGAGGCCTAATTGGAGCAAGTTTAATATCTGATGTTGTGTGAATGTGGAGAGAGCAGGAGACATTGCCGGACACACAGCAGGGGAGCAGCTGACATTACTGAACCCCACTTCACAGGAGCTAGTGTTTTTCTCTGTGCAGACAGCACTTCTGAGCAGCAACTGGCAGTGTTGGAGCCCAGGGTCAATCAGGGTGTAGGCTGAGGCCTAATTGTAGCAAGTTTAATATCTGATATTGTGTGAATGTAGAGGGAGCAGGAGACATTGCCGGACACACAGCAGGGGAGCAGCTGACATTACTGAACCCCATTAACACAGGAGATAGTGTTTTTCTTGTGCAGACTGCACTTCTGAGCAGCAACTGGCAGTGTTGGAGCCCAGGGATTACAGTTCAGGTGGTAGAAACATGAACACAACAGAAGATATGGACACTGTTGCCAACCAGTTATTTAATCTGAAACCGGACAGGCAAATTCAGGCGAGATCCAGGCCTTGTTCATTTTCAGAAAAGTAAGCCAAGCCAATCAACGTTATCAGAGGATAGTCGCATGCGACGGTCTGTTAGTGCACAACCTGCGGCACTAAAGACGCGTTCCGATAATACACTAGCAGCAGGGCAAGTCAGCACCTCCAATGCATACTGGCTAAAGCCCCCATCACACTAAGCGAGATCGCTAGCGAGATCGCTGCTGAGTCACAAGTTTTGTGACACAACAACGATCTCAGCAGCGATCTCGCTTTGTTTGACACTTACCAGCGATCAGGCCCCTGCTGTGAATCGCTGGTCGTGTCAGAAATGCCTGGACATTTCTTTGGTCGTTGAGGTCCTGCTGGGTAGCATGCATCGGTGAGTTTGACACCTTTTACCAACGATCTCCTAGCAAGTCAGCACTGAGACATATAGGAGACACATCGTTACACAGGTCGCTACGGGTCGCCGATCGTTGCTGCGTCACTGGGAAGATCTTACTGTTTGGCATCTCACCAGCCATCACAAAGTGATGGAGCAACGATCCCTTCCAGGTCGTATCGTTGTCGGGATTGCTGCTGCGTCGCTGAGTGTGACGGTACCCTAAGCTCTTGCCATGTATCCAGCTTAGAGACCCAAAACTGAAGGGGAAGAGCCGTCTGGGAGTACACTGAGAGGGCAAGACATGTAGTCTGTCACCATCTGACGGAAACGTTGCCTCCTGCTGAATGGAGCCGTCTGTGATGGTGTTGACATTTGTGGCAGGGACACAAAACTTTGCCACATTTTGGCCATACTGGTCTTGCCTTGTGCAGAGGCGCTGCTTCTGCTCCCTCTTTGTGCAGAGCTTCCTCCAGTGCCTCGACGCACAGAGCTGCTTTGTAAAGCACTAGCAGCACTGCTCTCTGGTGGAATGGAGAACATGATGGAATGCACCAGTGTGTCTTGGTACTCCCGCATTTTACGCTCCAGGTTCAACGGTGTTATGAGGCTTCGTAAGTTGTCCCTGTAGCGAGGATCTAGGAGGGTGTACACCCAATAATCAGCCGTGTTGAGAATGTGGGCGATGCGGCGGTCGTTTCTCAGGCACTGCAGCATGAAATCAACCATGTGCTGCAGACTCCCAACTGGCCAAGAAACGCTGTCCCCTGCTTGAGGTGTCATCTCTGCCTGCTCTGCATCACCCCACCCTCGCTCTACATACTGAATACTATAGCATTGTGTACCTCCCTCCTCTGGACAGATGTCTTCCTCCTCCATTGACTCCTCCTCATCCTCCTCACAAAGTGTCCCCTGACTAGGCCTTTGTGAGGAACCACCTTGAGCAGACTGTCCAGAAGCAGATGGCATTTGTGACCCCTCATCCTCCACCTCTTCCAAAACCTCCTCCCTTAGTGTTTGCAGTGTTTTTTGAAGCAGGTAGATAAGGGGGACAGTCATGCAGACTAGTGCATCATCTGCACTCGCCATCCGCGTCTGCCCCCTCCCTCTCCCTCCTGTTTTTGCCGTTCGGGGAATCTCTCCTCTGAGCTGCTCCCACCACCTTCCTGTTCCTCACGCCATGATGGGTCAAAGACCTCATCATCTACACTACCCTCTTCAAACACCTGCTTCTCCTGGGTAGTCTCGCCAGCACAGTGCGCACCAGAAAGTGGCACCTGAGTCTCATTATCAGATGCGTACTTAGGTGTGCTGACCATAGACACTGGCCCACCCACCTCTTCAGATTCAGAGACAAAGCAGTTGCGCATCACTGCATACTCCCTTTTCTTCACATTCTAGAATGCTGCTTGGCTGGCCCCCTATTTCCAAGCCAAGAGATTCAGAGAACAGAAGTACTAGAGATGGCTCCTGTCCAGAGCTCTCTGACTGCCTGGGCAATTTGGCAGGAGGTGAAGAGACAGATGGTAGCTCTTCAGTGCTCTGGGCCTGAGAGGATTTGGAAGTAATTGAAGTCGATGCGTTAGCTGCCATCCATCCGACAACGGCTTCAATTTGTTCGTCCCGCAGCAGTGGGGTACAATTTGTTGTAAAAATGAGAAATCGCTGGTCAACTTTTAACCCCTTTATTCCATCAGACGTACTATTCCGTCCATGTGACCCTGGACCTAATTCCCATGGACGGAATAGTACGTCATGGGCGTTCAGCTGCGCTCCCTGGGGGAGCGCAGCTGATCGCCGCCGGGTGTCAGCTGATTATCACAGCTGACACCCGTGACTGTGTGTCAGGAGCGGTCACGGACCGCTCCCAGCACATTAACCCCTGGCACACCGCGATCAAACATGATCGTGGTGTACCCGGGGCACAGGGGAGGATCGCGCAGGGAGGGGGCTCCCTGCGCGCTCCCCTGAGACCCTCAGAGCAGCTCGATGTGTCGCGCTGTTCCGAGGGTCCGTCCTCCCTCCAGGTCCCCGGATCCAAGATGGCGCCGGGGTCCTGCAGGGAGGCGGCTTCCTCAGTGCCTGCTGAGAGCAGGCGTTGAGGAAGCCTGTAGCGATGCCAGAGCGATCGCTGGTGTGACAGAGTGCTGTGCACACTGTCACACCAGCGATCTGTAAAATACAGTGATGTCCCACCCTGGGACAAAGTAAAAAAGTAAAAAAAATAAAAAATAAAAAATGGTAAAAAAATCATAAAAAAAAATAAAAATTTCCCCAATAAATTCATTTTTTCCTGTAAATAAAAAAAAAAACAATAAAAGTACACATATTTGGTATTGCCGCGTCCGTAACGACCCCTCCTATAAAACTGTCCCACTAGTTAACCCCTTTAGTGAACCCCTTAAAAAAAAAAAAGAAAACGAAGCGAAAAATCAATGCTTTATCATCATACCGCTGAACAAAAAGTGGAATAACACGCGATCAAAAAGACCGATATAAATAAACATGGTACCGCTGAAAACGTCATCTTGTCCCGCAAAAAACGAGCCATAATACAGCATCATCAGTGAAAAAAGAATAAAGTTATAGCTCGCAGAATAAAGCGATGCAAAAATAATAATTTTTTATATAAAATTGTTTTCATTCTATAAAAGCGCCAAATCATAAAAAATGGTATAAATGAGGTATCGCCGTAATCTTACTGACCCAAAGAATAAAACTGCTTTATCAATTTTACCACACGTGGAACGGTATAAACGCCTCCCCCAAAAGAATTTCATGAATTGCTGATTTTTGTTCATTCTAACCTCTCAAAAATCGAAATAAAAAGCGATCAAAAAATGTCACGTGCTCAAAAATGGTATCAATAAAAACGTCAACTCGTACCGCAAAAAATAAGACCTCACATGACTCTGTGGGCCAAAATATGAAAAAATTATAGCTCTCAAAATGTGGTGATGCAAAAAACTATTTTTTGCAATAAAAAGCGTCTTTTAGCGTGACAGCTGCCAATCATAAAAACCCGCTATAAATAGTAAATCAAACCCCCCTTTATCACCCCCTTAGTTAGGGAAAAATAATAAAATTAAAAAAATGTATTTATTTCCATTTTCCCGTTAGGGTTAGGGTTGCGGCTAAAGTTAGGGTTAGGGTTAGCGCTAACGTTAGGATTAGGGTTAGGGTTGGGATTACGGTTAGGGGTGTGTTAGGGTTAGGTTTGTGGTTAGGGTTGGGACTAGGTTTAGGGGTGTGTTGGGGTTAGGGTTGGAGTTAGAATTGGGGGGTTTCTGCTGTTTAGGCACATCAGGGGCTCTCCAAATGTGACATGGCGTCTGATCTCAATTCCAGCCAATTCTGCGTTGAAAAAGTCAAACGGTGCTCCTTCACTTCTGAGCTCTGCCATGCGCCCAAACAGTAGTTTACCCCTGCATATGGGGTATCAGCGTACTCTGGACCCCAAGAGTTATTGTGCAATTTGTCCTATTTCTCCTGTTACCCTTTGGGAAATAAAAAACTGGGGGCGACAAAATCATTTTCGTAAAAAAAAAATGATTTTTTTTGTTTTTACGGCTGTATGTTATAAAACTTCTGTGAAGCACTTGGGGCTTCATAGCGCTCACCACACTTCTAGATAAGTTCCTTGTGGGGTCTATTTTCCAAAATGGGGTCACTTGTGGGGGGTTTCCACTGTTTAGGCGCATCAGGGGCTCTCCAAATGCGACATGACGCCCCCAGACCATTCCATCAAAGTCTGCAATCCAAAACGTCACTACTTCCCTTCCGAGCCCCGACGTGCGCCCATACAGTAGTTTTACTCCCACATATTGGGTATCAGCGTACTCAGGACAAATTGGACAACAACTTTTGGGGTCCAATTTCTCCTGTTACCCTTGTGAAAATAAAATATTGGGGGCGAAAAAATCATTTTTGTAAAAAAAAAGGATTTTTTATTTTTAACGGCTGTACGTTATAAACTTCTGTGAAGCACTTCGGGGTTCAAAGTGCTCACCACACATCTAGATAAGTTCCTTGTGGGGTCTATTTTCCAAAATGGGGTCACTTGTGGGGGGTTTCCACTGTTTAGGCGCATCAGGGGCTCTCCAAATGCGACATGACGCCCCCAGACCATTCCATCAAAGTCTGCAATCCAAAACGTCACTACTTCCCTTCCGAGCCCCGACGTGCGCCCATACAGTAGTTTTACTCCCACATATTGGGTATCAGCGTACTCAGGATAAATTGGACAACAACTTTTGGGGTCCAATTTCTCCTGTTACCCTTGTGAAAATAAAATATTGGGGGCGAAAAAAATCATTTTTGTAAAAAAAAAAGGATTTTTTATTTTTACGGCTGTACGTTATAAACTTCTGTGAAGCACTTCGGGGTTCAAAGTGCTCACCACACATCTAGATAAGTTCCTTGTGGGGTATATTTTCCAAAATGGGGTCACTTGTGGGGGGTTTCCACTGTTTAGGCGCATCAGGGGCTCTCCAAATGCGACATGACTCCCCCAGACCATTCCATCAAAGTCTGCAATCCAAAACGTCACTACTTCCCTTCCGAGCCCCGACGTGCGCCCATACAGTAGTTTACTCCCACATATTGGGTATCAGCATACTCAGGACAAATTGGACAACAACTTTTGGGGTCCAATTTCTTCTGTTACCCTTGTGAAAATAAAATATTGGGGGCGAAAAAATCATTTTTGTTAAAAAAAAGAGAGATTTTTTATTTTACGGCTGTACGTTATAAACTTCTGTGAAGCACTTTGGGGTTCAAAGTGCTCACCACACATCTAGATAAGTTCCTTGAGGGGTCTAGTTTCCAAAATGGTGTCATTTGTGGGGGGTTTCCACTGTTTAGGCAGATCAGGAGCTCTCCAAACACGACATGGCATCCAGCCAATTCTACGTTGAAAAAGTCAAACGGCGCTCCTTCCCTTCCAAACTCTGCCATGCACCCAAACAGTGGTTTACTCCCACATATGGGGTATCAGCGCACTCAGGACAAATTGCACAATAACTTTTGGAGTCTTGTTACCCTTGGGAAAATAAAAATTGGGGTGAAAAGATCAATTTTGTGGAAAAAATATGATTTTTTAATTTTACGGCTCTACGTTATAAACTTGTGTGAAGCACTTGGGGGTTCAAATTGCTCACCAAAGATCTAGATAAGTTCCTTAGGGGTCTAGTTTCCAAAATGGGGTCACTTATGGGGGGTTTCCACTGTTTAGGCACATCAGTGGTTCTCCAAATGCAACATGGCGTCCAATCTCAATTCCAGCCAATTTTGGTTGGAAAAAGTCAAATGGTGCTCCTTCCATTCCGAGCTCTGCTATGCGCCCAAACAGTGGTTCCCCCCCACATATGGGGTATTAGCGTACTCAGGACAAATTGGACAACAAATTTTGTGGTCCAATATCTCCTGTTACCTATGGGAAAATAAAAAATTAGTGACTGAGAGATAATTTTTGTGGGAAAAAAAATAGGATTTTTTATTTTCATTCCCGGGCATTATAAACTTGTGTGAAGCACTTGGGGGTTCAAAGTGCTCACCAAAGATCTAGATAAGTTCCTTAGGGGGTCTAGATTCCAAAATGGGGTCACTTGTGGGGGGTTTCCACTGTTTAGGCTCATCTGGGGCACTACAAACGGAACATGACCCCCATCAATGTTTGCATTCCAAAACGTTACTGCTTCCTTTCCAAGCCCTGCCGTGCGCCCAAACAGTTTCCCCCCACATATGGGGTATCAGCGTACTCAGGACAAATTGGACAACAACTTTTGGCGTCCAATTTCCTTGGGAAAAATCAAAAATTTGGGACTAAAAAATAATTTTTGTGGAAAATTGTTTTTATTTTTTTTCACACCCAGGCATTATAAACTTTTGTGAAACACTTTGGGGTTCAAAGTGCTCACAACAGATTTAGATAAGTTCCTTAGGGGGTCTAGTTTCCAAAATGGTGTCACTTGTGGGGGGTTTCCACTGTCTAGGCGTATCAGGGGCTCTCCAAACACGACATGGCGTCCAATCTCAACTCCAGCCAATTTTAGTTTGAAAAAGTCAAACGGCACTCCTTCCCTTACGAGCTCTGCCGTGTGCCCAAACAGTGGTTTTCCCCACATATGGGGTATTGGCATACTCAGGAGAAATTGCACAACAACTTTATCTGCCCATTTTCTCCTTTTACCCTTGTGAAAATAAAAAAAAGTTTGTAAAAGTTAATTTTTGTGGCTAAAAAGTTAAATATTAATTTTTTCCTTCCACGTTGCTTCAGCTCCTGTGAAGCACCTGAAGGGTTATTAAACTTCTTGAATGTGGTTTTGAGTACCTTGAGGGGTACAGTTTTTAGAATGGTGTCACTTTTGGGTATTTTCTGCTATATAGACCCGTCAAAGTGACTTCAAATGTGAGGTGGTCCCTAAAAAAATGGCTTTGTAAATTTTGTTGTAAAAATGAGAAATCACTGGTCAACTTTTAACCCTTATAATTTCCTAACAAAAAAAAAATTTTGGTTCCAAAATTGTGCTGATGTAAAGTAGACATGTGGGAAATGTTATTTCTTAACTATTTTGTGTGACATATTTCTCTGTTTTAAGGGAAAAAAAAATTCAAAGTTTGAAAATTGCAAAATTTTCAAAATTTTCGCCATATTTGCATTTTTTTCAAAAATAAACGCAAGGTATATCGAAGAAATTTTACCACTATCATGAAGTACAATATGTCACGAGAAAACATTCTCAGAATAGCGAAGATCCGTTGAAGCGTTCCAGAGTTATAACCTCATAAAGAGACAGTGGTCAGAATTGTAAAAATTGGCCCGGTCATTAACGTGCAAACCACCCTTGGGGGTGAAGGGGTTAACCCTTATACCTTCGTAATAAAAAACAATTTGGTTTCAAAATTGTGCAGATGTAAAGTAGACATGTGAGAAATGTTATTTAGTAACTATTTCATGTGACATATTTCTCTGTTTTAAGGGAATAAAAATTCAAAATTTGAAAATAGCAAAATTTGCAAAATTTTCACCATATTTCTGTTTTTTCATAAATAACTGCAAGTTATATTGAAGAAATTTTACCACCATCGTGAAGTACAATTTGTCATGAGAAAACAGTTCTCAGAATCGCCAAGATCCGTTGAAGCGTTCCAGAGTTATAACCTCATAAAGAGACAGTGGTCAGAATTGTAAAAATTGGCCCCGTCATTAACGTGCAAACCACCCTTGGGGGTTAAGTGGTTAATGAAAGAATACACTACACATTTTTAAAATCTTTATTATACTCCTAATCCCATAGCAAATCCCTTGATCTCCTGGAAAAAAGTTAAAAAAATAAACCAACAATATACCCATACCTCTCCGGCGTAGTCAAGTCCCATGGCGCAATCCATCTTGGGGGGTTAATCAGTTTACAGCCAGAGCGCTGCTAATGCAGCCGCTCCTACTGTAAACTACTGAGGAATGCATGGAAGCAGCAAGCACAGGCTCAGTGACAAGCGGTGACGTCACTGAGCCTGTGCTCGCTGACAGCTGAACTCCTGTAACCTAAGCACCATGGGAAAATGACTGATGTGACGTGTGAAACAGGCCTAAGCTGGAGTGCTGTCCTTGCATTTCCTCCTTCCTCCTACCTTACCTGTTGTAAATCCCTGCTTGATGGACCTTTCTGTGAGCTGCCTATCCACACATTGCACACACATCCAGCACTGATGTTCTGATCTTCTGAAAACTCCTGCAGGAGCACTGATTGTGACCCCCCACTGTTACTAGCAAGAAGGGCTGAGAGGAAAGAAATGGGGGCAAGAGAAAATACTGAAAGAAGATACAGTTGCATCTCACAAAATTAGAATATCATCAAAAAGTTAATTTATTTCAGTTCTTCAATGCAAAAAGTGGGACTCATATATTATATAGAGTCATTTCAAGTGATCTGTTTCAAGTGTTTATTTCTGTTAATGTTGATGATTATGGCTTACCAATGAAAACCCAAAAGTCATCTCAGTAAATTAGAATGCTTTATAACACCAGCTTGAAAATGATTTTAAAATCCGAAATATTGGCTTACTGAAATGTATGTTCTATAAATGCACTCAATACTTGGTCGGGGCTCCTTTGGCATCAATTACTAAACTAATGCGGCGTAGCATGGAGACAATCAGCCCATGGCACTGCAGAGATGTTATGGAAGCCCAATGTCACAATTTATTTTTGGATTTGTGGCAGCTCTGGTTCCACTCAGATAAAACTTTTTTTCCTTTCAGGCCAGCGGGAGTTAATGTCAGTTTTTCTCCGCTGGCAAACTGGTGTAATTGCAGTGCTGCTGGGTCAGCTGATGTGGGCGGTGACCACTCCTACCATCCTTTAAAAGGTCACCTGATGCATCAGCTGACTGTAGTGATAGAGCAATCTATGTTGACCAAACCTGGAGAAAGGAGCTCTCTGGTTGCAGTGGTCAATCTGTTGGTTTCATGGAGTTCGTGATCCTGGTGCCTTTCTTCGGCAGTGCAATGCTTTGCAGCAGTAGATGTTGTTTAGCTAAGTGTTTATTTCCCCGTCCCTTTTGTGTTTGTCACTGTCCATTGTGTGTATTATCTGTAGTGGCTAGGCTAGTGCCCTATGCCAGACAGTGCACTAGCCAGGGCAGTTCTAGGTGACAGCAAGGGATGAGGTATCCTGCGGTGGGGGGAAGGACCCACATAAGGTGTTAGGAGAGTGCAGGGACAGGCTCAGGTTTGACCTCCGAAGGTGACCATCCCTCATTCCCTATTGGTAGCGCCTTCATCACCCCTATTTCATCCTGTTGTATGTGAGTTGTGCCATCCGCTGACCAACCACCTGTTGGGTAGTGTCACACTGTGACAGTCACAGTGTGACATTATCACCGACCGTAAACATTTTTACGGTGAGCCATGACTCAAATGCAGGCCTTTGCCCAACTGATCCAGACCCTCACTGATGAGTTTAAAGAGCTGTGGTGTCAGGTGATGCAGCAGCTGCAGCAGTTGTCGGGGTTCTGGGTCTCGGCTCAGGTGCAGGCTCAACCGAAACCCAAAATATCTCTCCCTGACCGGTTCTCTGGAGGGAGAGATAAGTTTGTTGTGTTTAAAGAAGTCTGTAAGTTATATTTTAGGCTTTGCCCTTGTTCATCAGGGAGTGAGGAACAGCGTGTGGGGATCATTGTCTCACTTCTCAAGGGTGATCCCCAAACCTGGGCCTTCTCCCTGCCGACCGGTTCTCTTTCTTTGCAGGGCGGTGAATGAGTTTTTGGCGGCATTGGCGCTAATGGATGGGGATCCTGGTGGCGTCTCCCTGTCTCGTCTCCGTAAGATCAAGCATGGGGGCCAGCCGGCTGAGTAGTACTGCTCACAGTTTAAGAGGTGGGCCACTGACATGCAGTGGAATGACCCTGCCCTTAGGAGCCATTTTTGTCAGGGTCTGCCTCCTAGGCTGCAGGATACACTGGTGCAGTAATCTTCTCTCAGGTCGTTGGAAGCCGCCATGTCCCTTGCTATCCGGGTGGATAGACGACTCAGGGAGAGGCATACAACACATCTGCCCCCTGTAGTCCTTTCTAGGGAGGAGGACACACCTGTTCAGACGGACGAACCCATGCAAGATGGAGGAGTTTCATCTCAAACGGGATTGCCTGTGGTTCGCCATGGAATGGGGGCATGTTTTTACTGTGGGCAGACTGGTCTTTTCATCAATGTCTGCTCAGCTCGTGCCAAAGTATAATCACCAACTCCAAAGCTGCGTCCCCCTGGTCGTGTGGAGGAAATTGACCAGGGTGTGTATATTTCCTCCATCTTCTCATCTCAGTGTACCATCCCTGCTGAAGTGGTGGTTGGCGGGGTTACTGAGACTGTACCGTTGCTTGTGGACAGTGGAGCGGGAGTCAATTTGGTGGATGCTCGCTTTGTTCAAACCCATGGCCTGATGGGTAGTACACTGGCGAGACCCCTAAGCGTCCAGGCCACTGACTCTGTTCCACTCAGCCAGGGAAGGGTGGCCCAAGTCATTGATGATATACATCTGCATATAGGGACTTGTTATGAATAGTCCCTGTCGTGTTTGTCCCTGTCGTGCCAACTCCCATCGTTTTAGGCCTCCCTCGGTTGAAAAAACACAACCCGCTCATAGATTGGTGGTCCAGGGAAGTAGTCAGCTGGGACCAGTCGTGTAACGACTGCTGCCTGGAAGCTGCGATCTCTGCTGCCCTTCTACAACCTACCCCTTCTCTGGTGGGGGCAGAAGAGGTGCTGCCAGGGAGTAGGGGCAAGACTCAACCCTGACCACAAGTAAACCCTGAGTGTCGAAGTCCTCTTAGGAGGAGAGGTCAGGGGAGGATGGTGGTTCCCTCTGTGCCTAGTGGGGGTGTGAGTGTGGTGACACAGGGGGATGCCTCTGTTGTCGGTTCCTCAAAGAGTTCACCATCTTGTAGCAGACACATGTGTGGAAATAAACGTTCAGGTCCGGACCTGTGTGTGAATGAGTATGCGTGGGTGTCCATCAAAGACATCAGGTGGAAGTGTGATACTGGGACCTGGAGTTCTAGGGTGATCGGGCCATATCGGGTGTCGTCCATTCTCAGCCCGGAAACTTTCCAGCTGGAATTACCCCAGTAATGCACGTACACAACTCATTCCACAGGTCGGCGCTCTAGAGATTTGTGGCGCGTCCGGAAATATATTATTGTAACCCCCTTCGGGCTGCGTTCACCATAAACCTGAGGGTCAGGTGACTGCAGAGATGAACTGTGGTGGCTCGAGGCATTCTCATCGTATGTCGTTTTCTGGTGAGGTCTGGTATTGAGGGTCCAGAGGCCCCATATTGAAAGGGGGTTACTGTCACGATCCATTTTTGGATTTGTGGCAGCGCTGGTTCCACTCAGGTAAAACTTTTTTCCTTATAGGCCAGCGGGGGTTAATGTCAGTTTTTCCCCGCTGGCAAACTGTTGTAATTGCAGTGCTGCTGGGTTAGATGATGTGGGCGGTGACCACTCCCACCATTCTTTAACCCCTTTCTGCCATCAGACGTAATATTCCGTCCATGTGCCCTGGGCCAATTTGACCATGGACGGAATATTACATTATCATGATCGGCCGCACTCACGGGGGAGCGCGGCCAATTGCTGCCGGGTGTCAGCTGATTCTGGTCACAGACCGCTCCCGACACTCTATCCCCCGGAATACTGTGATCAAACAAGATCGCAGCATTCCGGAAGCCGGCACAGGGGCTGACAAGCCCTCTGCCTTTGGATCGGAGACCCCACGGCATGACGCGGGGTCCAGATCGTTGCAATGGTGAGCCGGATGTCGTCATGATGACATCCGGCTCATCAGAGCTAAGTAAACTTGCTGATCATGCACAGTGCATGATCAGCAAGTCTCCCTGTCAGTGCAGTGCTGACAGCTTCTATGGCATGCAGATGCTGCTTCATCTGCATGCTATAGAAACTATCAGCCTGCAGAAAATTATTGTCCCATAGTGGGACTAGGTAAAAAAGTTAGGAAAAAGTAAAAAAAAAGTAAAATAACTAGCTTGGCCATGCGAAATTTTCGCACACTGGTCTTCGGGGGCGCAGGCAATTTCAGAAAAAGCAAGCTGGTCAAATGTAAATGTATTTCATGAGATGATGAACACAGACAGGTATTTATATATGTAGATTGGTAATACAATAAATTGGTTTGATAAGTAGAGGCCAAAAAATGTCTTCCGTTTGAGGTGCCACCTGCAGGTCATTGTTTCTTTCTGCAGGTTTATGAAAATGAATGTTTAAACTGTATTTAGTGATAAAATCGTGAATGTGTGGTTTGTTTGGCTCTTTTCTTGCTGAAGGGGGCAAGTTTACCTTTCAAATGGTGTATCATTTGTGTGTGTGGGGTGAAGTAATCACCGAAAAAGCAGTGCATGTATACAAATGTGTTTGCATATGTGACTCACCTGCAGTGAAGTGTGCAATCCTCCAATGTGCCTGAAATAGGCTGGGCAAGCACTTGAGCAAGCTGGAAAGACCCCAAGGCAAATGTTTGAATATGTTTGTGATGTTTGTAAGCAGCTTTGTGGAAGTGTGCTTTGGGGTAGTGTGCTGCCACCTGCAGGTCATTTGAAACCTTTCAAATGGTGTATCATTTGTTTGTGTGGGTGGAGTATGAGCGGAGCAAGTATGCAATTCAATAGGCAGTCCATGTTTACAAATGTGTTTGCATATGTGCCTCACCTGCAGTGAAGTGTGCAATCCTCCAATTTGGCTGAAATAGGCTGGGCAAGCAATTCGGCAAGCTCAAAAGCCCCAAGGCAAATGTTTTGATTTGTGTATGATGTCTGTAAGCAGCTTTGTGGTAGTGTACTTTGGGGTAGTGTGGTGCCACCTGCAGGTCATTTTTCCTTACTGCAGGTTTATGAAAATTAATGTTTAAACTGTATTTTGTGATCAAATCGTGGATTTGTGGTTTGTTTGGCTATTTTCTTGCTGAAGGGGGCACGTTTACCATTCAAATGGTGTATCATTTGTGTGTGTGGGTGCAGTATGAACGAAGATACAAAGTAATCACCGAAAAACAGTGTTTAGAAATAATAGAATAGATTGTAAAAATATTGTAAAAAAATTTGCATATTATATCACTAAATAAATATTTGAGTGAAAAAAATATGAACAATAAAAGTAGACATATTTGGTATCGCCTCGTCCATAACGACCCAACCTCTAAAACTGTCCCAGTAATAAATCCCTTTAGTGACCATAAAAAAAGGCAAAAAACAATGCTTTATCATCACACTGCCGAACAAAAAGTGGAATAACACGTGATCAAAAAGACGGATATAAATAAACATGGTACCGCTGAAAACGTCATCTTGTCCCGCAAAAAATGAGCTGCCATACAGCTCTATCAGTGGAAAAGTAAAAAAGTTATAACTCTCAGAATAAAGTGATGAAAAAACAATTATTTTTTCTATAAAACAGGTTTTATTGTATGAAAGCGCCAAAACATTAAAAAAATAAATGAGGTATCGCTGTCATTGTACTAACCTGAAGAATAAACTTTCTTATCAATTTTACCACACACAGAATGGTATAAACCCCCAAAAAAGAAATTCATGAATTGCAGGTTTTTGCTCATTCTGTCTCCAAAAATCAGAATAGAAAGCAATCAAAAAATATGTGCCTGAAAATAGTACAAATAAAAACATCAGCTCGTCCCGCAAAAAACACGACCTCATATGACTCTATGGGTCAAAATATGGAAAAATTATAGCTCTCAAAATGTGGTGATGCAAAAACAATTTTTTGCAATAAAAAGCATCTTTTAGCGTGTGACAGCAGCCAAACATAAAAACATTAGTTTTCAACCTGGACAGTGCCAAGAAGCGACCGTCCATGCTGAGAACCACAGGTGAATAAGCTGCTGGGAATGCAGCATCAGTGACCGGGGGTGACATCATAGAGGTTACCTCCGGTCACTGGCGTCCGTTCCTAGACGGGCTGAGCTGTGGTGAGATCCGGGGTCACTTATAAAATTCATGTACCAGGAAACAGTAGATTAGTTCCAAAAAGAGGGCACTTGTTAGGCATTGCCACTGTTAAGGCACATCTAGATAAGTTCCTCGGGGGGTCTAGCTTCCAAAATGGGGTCACTTGTGAGGGGTTTCCTCCTGCCTGCAGACCATTCCATCAAAGTCTACATTCCAAAACATCACTACTTCCCTTCCGAGCCCCGACGTGTGCCAAAACAGTAGTTTTCTCCCAAATATGGGATATCAGCATACTCAGGACAAATTGGACAACAACTTTTGGGGTCCAATTTCTCCTGTTACCCTTGCAAAAATTTTAAATTTGGGACTAAGATCACTTTTGTGGGAAAAAAAATGATTTTTTATTTTCACGGCAGGGAGTTACAATTGTTAGACAAACACCTTGGGGTTCAAAGTTATCACTACACATCTAAATAAGTTCCTTGGGAGGTCTAGTTTCCAAAATAGGGTCACTTTCCTCTGGTTAGGCACATCGGGGGCTCTCCAAGCGCGACATGGCATCTGATCTCAATTCCAGCCAATGTTGCGTTGATAAAGTCAAACGGCGCTCCTTCCCTTCTGAGGTCTGCTATGCGCCCAAACAGTGGTTTACTCCAACATATGGGGTATCAGCGTACTCATGACAAATTGCACAATAACTTTTAGGCTCCAATTTCTCCTGTTACCCTGGGGAGAATAAAAAATTAGGGGAGAAAAGATCATTTTTGTGGAAAAATATGATTTTTTAATTTTGATGCTATGTGCACGTGTTCAGGATTCTTTGCAGAAATTTCCTGAGAAAAACCGGACTTTTTTCCAGGAAATCTGGATGCGTTTTTATCGCGTTTTTAAGCGTTTTTACCGTGTTTTTTTCCTGAACATTCTAGGTAAATAATATAGCGGGAAATACGCAAATTTGCCGCAATATTAATGAACATGCTGCATATTTTACCGCAATGCGTTTTATTCGTGGAAAAAAACGCACCATGTGCACAAAAATTGCAGAATGCATTCTAATCATAGGATGCTTAATGCATGCGTTTTTTAAGCATTTTTGCAGTGGAAAACCGCCTCAAAAACGTGAAAAAAACGCGAAAAATCTTGAACATCTGCACACAGACTAAGGCTCTACGTTATAAACTTTTGTGAAGCCCTTTGGGATTCCCAAGTGCTCACCACACATCTAGATAAGTTCCTTGGGGGGTTTAGTTTCCAAAATGGTGTCATTTGTGGGGGGTTTCCACTGTTTAGGTACATCAGGAGCTCTCCAAATGCGACATGGCGTCCGATCTCAATTCCTGCCAATTTTGCATTGAAAAGTCAAACGGCTCTCCTTCCCTTCCAAGCTCTGCCATGCACCCAAACAATGGTTCCCCCACATATGGGGTATTAGCGTTCTCAGGACAAATTGCTCAATAACTTTTGGGGTCCAATTTATCCTGTTACCCTTGGGGAAATGAAAAAAATTGTATCTGAAGTAAATTTTTTGTGAAAAAAAGTTAAATGTTCATTTTTTTAAACATTCCAAAAATTCCTGTGAAGCATCAGAAGGGTTAATAAACTTCTTTAATGTGGTTTTGAGCACCTTGAGGGAAGCAGTTTTTAGAATGGTGTCACTTTTGAGTATTTTCTATCATATAGATCTCTCAAAGTGACTTCAAATGTGATGTGGTCCCTAAAAAAAAATGGTGTTGTAAAAATGAGAAATGGTGACAGCGAGGGATGAGGTTTCCTGATGGCGGAGGGGGGAAGGACCCACATAGGGCGTTAGGAGAGTGCAAGGAGAGGCTCAGGTTGCAGCTCAGGTGGTGACCATCCCTCATTCCCTATTGGTAGGGCCTTTGTCACCCTTATTTCATCCTGTTGTATGTGAGTTGTGCCGTCCACTGACCGACCACCCATTGGGTCGTGTCACACCGTGACAGTCATATCGTGACACCCACATTGCTTTGATAGCAGCATTCAGCTCGTCTGCATTGTGGGGTCTGGTGTCTCTCATCTTCCTCTTGACAATACCTCACAGATTCTCTATGGGGTTAAGGTCAGACGAGTTTGCTGGCCAATCAAGCACAGTGACACTATTGTTTTTTAACCAGGTATTGGTACTTTTTGTTGGAATAATGCATATTGATTTGTATGTATTGCAACAACTACTACTGTATATGTTGTGCATATTGTGAGGTTGTTAACAAAATGTTGCAAAAAAAAAAAACCCTCACTCACAGACAGGATGCCTCCTCCTTCTCTTCCTGTGTTGTTGTAATGTTTTTCATGCTGCAGCCATAGCAGATATCAGGCTGATCACATTTCATGCTGTGTTGTAAGCTGTCTATACTGGATGTGAATAAATCTCCATTCTCTGTTGCTGACTCCGGATGTTACGCTGGTTAATCCGCTGCTAACAGGTTATGGGCCCAGAGTTCCCAGAGTGCCCAGAGTCCTAGAGTCCCAGAGATCCCCAGAACACTGAGAAAAGAAAAGAAAGAAAGACAGCAAAGATGGCCACCAGCAGCAGCAACTCCATGAAGTTTACAGTACCAAGTCTCACTAACCAGAACTATCAATCCTGGAAATTCAAAGTGAAGATGCTGCTGATAAGGGAAGGTACGTAGAAATACACACAGGAGACTAAACCTGACCCAGTACCACAGGAGTGGATAGAGATGGATCAGAAAGCACAGAGTACCATATCACTCAGCATAGATGATGATCAGATTGTTCATGTGTGTAAATGTGATACTGCAAGAGAAATGTAGGAGCATCTGCAAAAGGTACATGAGAGGATTAATTTAAGCAATAAACTGTATCTTATGAGAAAACTGTACCAGTCTAAGCTACAGAAAGGCCAGGATATGCAGGAGTATATCAGGAGTATTCTAGAGCTTGTAGAATGCTTGAGAGGCATTGGGGAAGATCTGAAGGACTTTCATGTAGCCGCATTACTGCTTAGTGGTCTTCCAGAGAGCTATGACACGCTTGTGACCGCACTAGATGCGCGCTCAGATGATGAGCTTACTCTGGAGTATGTAAGAGGGAAGCTTATAGATGAATATAAATGGAAGGCAGAATGAATAAGCACCAAGACAGAGTCTGCTTTACAAACACAGAGTCTATATGATAACAGAAAGCACCTAAAAGAAACATGTGAATGTTTTGTTTGCAAGAAATCAGGACATTTGAAAGCCGACTGCAGAGTTTGGAAAGCTAGAATGAATCAGCTGAAAAAGCAAAACAGTCAGCAAAGGGTTAAGAGTGCTGTGTCTGGAGAAAATGATTCTGTGAATACTGAAATTGCATTTACTGTCAGTGCAAATACATCAAACCATGCATGGTGTATAGACTCTGGAGCAACTAGTCACATGACTAATAACAGAGACTTCTTTTCTAAGCTTAATCAAAATAAGTCAGAGAAAGTGATTATGGCTAATGGTCAGTACATGAGTTCAGAAGGCATAGGAGATGGTTATATTGATTGTCAAATCTCACCAACACAAAGCAGGAAGATCCCAGTAAAAGATGTGCTCTATGTGCCTAGTCTTGAGAGTAATTTACTATCTGTGAAGAAACTCACAAAACAAGGAAATGAAGTTACATTTAAGCATGATAGCTACATCATCTCAAAAGACGGTCACACACTAGCAGAGGGAAAAATCACAGATGAACTTTATCAGCTGAAATGTAAAGAGTGTGTGTATACTGCTCAACAAGAAGAGCACAATAACTGTATTCATGTATGGCATAGGCGTCTGGCACACAGAGACCCAGAAGCAATAAGAAAGTTAGTTCAGAAGCAACTAGCTGATGATATCACAATTGATCTATGTAACCAGACAATGAAGTGTACTAGCTGCATCAAAGGGAAAATGTCTAGAAAAGCTTTTCCTAAGAGAAGTACTACAAGAACAGAACAGCCACTAGATTTAATACACACAGATGTCTGTGGTCCAATGAGCATCAGACTCCTGGGAAGAAGAGATATTTTCTCACATTTATTGATGATCATTCCAGATATACAGTTGTCCATCTGCTTCACAGCAAGATAGAAGTTCCAGAGAAACTTGAAATATATCTAGCTGAGGTATATAATAAATTTGGAAGAATGCCAAAGATTCTACGTGCAGATAATGGGACTGAATATACAAGCAATGAAACACAGAGCATTCTAAAAAAAAAATAGAATCCTATTTCAGAGCACTGTACCGTACAACCCTGAGCAAAATGGTGTTGCGGAAAGAAGGAACCGAACACTCTGTGAAAGTGCAAGAAGTGTATTTGATGCAAATCTGCCTACAACATATTGGGGTGAGACAACTTGCTATCTTCAAAACAGACTACCAGGTAAAGCTACAGAGAAAACTCCATTTGAGCAATGGAACAGCAGAAAGCCAAAACTGCACCACATAAAAATATTCGGAAGTAATGCATTTGTACATATTCCCAAAGAAAAGCGAACTAAGTGGGAATCTCACTCTAAAGAAGGTATCCTGGTAGGCTACAGTGAAACCCAGAAAGGTTATAGGATTCTACACCCAGAAACAAACAAGGTCACAATAAGCAGAGATGAAGTGATTGATGAGAACTTTGTATCACCCAAGTTTTGTGACATCACGCCAGTAGTCCAGCTGAAGTCACAATTACAAGACAACAACAAGGAGGATGTAGAAGTCTGGCTGGATTCTTCAACCACTGAAGGAACAACAGAAAAATCAGAAGAATCTGAAATCAGAAGATCGTCAAGATCAAACAAAGGTATACCAGCTAAACGTCTATCCTACATTGTCAAGACACTACCTGAGTCAGAGCCGCAGTCCTGGGATGAAATGCAAGGACTACCTATCCATGAAAGAACAAAGTGGATTGATGCCGCTAATGAGGAAATCAAGTCGCTTCATCAACTCCAAACTTGGAAACTCACCAAGCTACCACAGGGCAAAAAGGCAATCGTGCAAGTGGGTCTTTAAAACCAAATATGACTCTGAAGGTAAAGTCCACAGATTTAAAGCAAGGTTGGTCGCAAAAGGATATTCTCAAAAGTATGGCGAAGATTACGATGCTACATTTGCTCCAGTCGCTAAACAGACTGCGTTCAGAGCTTTGTGAGCTGTAGCTGCTGTACAAAAGATGTATGTCAGACATTTGGATATAAAAACTGCTTTCTTAAATGGTGACATTGAGGAGGACTTATACATGACTCAACCTGAAGGTTATGTAAAAAGAGGTGAAGAGAATCTTGTTTGCAAACTACAAAAATCTCTCTATGGTCTTAAGCAATCAGCAAGAGCATGGAACACCAAGATGAAATAAAGTCCTGTTGGAAGAAGGATTTAAAAGAGGTCAAGCAGATCCATGCTTATACACAAAATATACAGATGGAAAGTGGATGTATATTCTCTTATATGTGGACGATGTGATTGTAGTTCATCAAGAAGACGCAGAAATTGGAAAAATGACTGAAATTCTGAATCAGCATTTTGAAACAAAAGACCTTGGAAGTGTGACATATTATCTAGGAATCCAAATCCAGAGAGAGGAAGATGGGAGTTTTCTTCTAAACCAAAGTGCAAAAATGTATTTGATTCTGAATCAATTTGGAATGTCAGAGGCCAAAGGTATATCAACCCCAATGGAACCATCCTACCTGAAGCTGGAAGAAGAAGATGACCTGTTGCCTAACAATGAGAAATATCGTCAGGCAGTGGGGGCACTTCTGTACATATCAACTATGACTCGACCGGATATCACAACAACAGTTGGAATCCTTTGCAGATATGTGGAAAAACCGCGCCAAAGAGACTGGAATGCTGTTAAAAGACTTCTGCGATATTTGAAAGAAACGCAAGATGTAAATTTAAAACTATCTGCAGCGGGAGATCTAGAACTTACCGGCTATGTAGATGCGGATTGGGCTGGTGATTCGCGTGATCGTAAATCCACAAGCGGATACTTGTTTAAAGTTGGAGAAAGTTCAATCTCCTGTTCTAGTAGGAAACAAGTGTCTGTTGCCTTGTCATCCACAGAAGCGGACTATGTGTCCGCAGCCTATGCAAGCCAGGAGGTCATTTGGCTAAGACCATTGATGGACGATCTTGGCAAACCGTCAACTCAGCCGACGGTGATTTATGAGGACAACCAATGATGCATTAAACTTGCATGCAGTGAAAAGATCAGTGCTAAACCAAGCACATTGACGTCAGACTCCATCATCTACGTGATTTGGTAGATCGTGGCATAATTCAGTTTGTCTATTGTGAAACTGATAAGATGCTAGCTGACATTACGACAAGCCATTGCCACGAGCCAGGTTCCAAGAATTGAGAACCACAATGGGAATAAGAGGATAAGTAGTTGTTGAGTGGGGGTGTTGGAATAATGCATATTGATTTGTATGTATTGCAACAACTACTACTGTACTGTTTGATATGTTGTGCATATTGTGAGGTTGTTAACAAAGTGTTGCTAAAAAAAAAAAACCCTCACTCACAGACAGGATGCCTCCTCCTTCTCTTCCTGTGTTGTTGCAATGTTTTTCATGCTGCAGCCATAGCAGATATCAGGCTGATCACATTTCAAGCTGTGTTGTAAGCTGTCTATACTGGATGTGAATAAATCTCCATTCTCTGTTGCTGACTCCGGATGTTACGCTGGTTAATCCGCTGCTAACACTTTTGGTAGTGTGGACAGGTGCCAAGTCCTGCTGGAGAATGAAATTTCCATCTCCTAACAGCTTGTCGGCAGAGGGGAAGCATGAAGTGCTTTAAAATTTCCTGGAAGATGGCTGCGCTGACTTTGGTCTTGATAAAGCACAGTGTACCTACCAGCAAATGACATGACTCCCCAAACCATCACTGATTGTAGAAACTTCACATTATACCTCAAGCAGCTTGGATTGTGTGCCTCTCCTGTTATGATCTGCTACAAGCACTAAGGAAAGATGGGAATTCTGTCCCTACAATAGAACTAAGCTGGATCCCTACGATGTAACGGGGAACCTGATCCTGCGACCAGACCCGCTAAAGTCCTCAGCTAGTCTGAACGAAGACCTATAGTTGCGAGGAAGGAATCCCTACAAGATCTAGGGACTGGCAGAGAAGGTGGACACCTCCTAGCAGAAATAGTAGCAGGGAAAATTAAACAGAAAACAAATTACTTAGAGATCCTAAGATCAAGCAAAACTGAATGAGTAAGGCACCTAAGCACCAGGCTAGCTTAAGAGTAGAAATTACAATGAAGTCCAGCAAAGCCAGAAGGGCGGAGCCAGACTAAATAGAGAAAAAAGGTCATGTGACCAGCAAACTGAAACAAAACCTAACAAGAGGGTTCTAACAGTACCCTCCCTTCTAAGAGGATCCTCTGGATCCCCTAAGACTTAGGCTTATCCGGAAATCTCTTGTGAAACTCTCTGACAAGTCTAGACGCAGAAACATCATCCGCCCTCACCCATGAGTTATCCTCGGGTCCATAACCCTTCCAAGCGACGAGGTACTGCAAACTCCCTCTATACCGTCTAGAATTTAGGATGCGGGAAATCTCATATTGCCCGTCCTCCACCACCAGGGGAACAGTGGCCGAGACGTCTCCATCTGAGACCTCAGCTTTTTTCAAGAGAGAAACATGAAACACCGGATTAATCTTCCAGGAGGTAGGAAGCTCCAACTTAACAGCAGATTGGTTAATAACCTGAAGCACCTTAAAGGGCCCTACAAACTTGGGACCCAATTTCTTAGACAGAATCCTCAAGCGCAGATTCTTAGAGGACAACCAAACCATGTCACCAATAGCAAACAAAACTTCTTGTCGTTTTCTATCAAAATACACTTTGGATCTTTTGTTAGCCTCCTGAAGATTACATCAGTCCAAACTCTCTCCAAAACACCAGAAAAATTCTCCTCTTCAGGCACGGCCGATCCCAACTTGGAAAATGACCCAAACGACGGATGTCTCCCAGTAGAACAAAAAAAAGGCGAACAACCAGCAGAAGCAGATGTATGGTTGTTAAGAGCAAACTCAGCAAGTGGCAGAAACTCAGACCACCCCTCTTGATTATCAGTCACAAAACAACGCAAGAACTGCTCAACATCCTGGTTTTTCCTTTCTGTCTGGCCATTAGACTCAGGATGATATCCGGACGAAAACGACAAATGAACTCCCAACCTGTCACAAAAGGCGCGCCAAAAACGAGCCACAAACTGAGGTCCCCTATCAGAAACAATGTCAGTAGGAACGCCATGTAGTCTGACAATTTCCTTGACAAAGGCTTTAGCGAGAGTCTTAGCGCAGGGCAGTTTGATGAAAGGAACCAAGTGACACATCTTGCTAAAACGGTCCACGACCACCCAGATGACAGTGAAACCCTCAGAGGGGGGAAGGTCAGCAATAAAGTCCATAGCCAATGTGTCCAAGGTGCACTAGGGACCTCCAGAGGGCAAAGCAACCCCGCAGCAGGAGTATGAGAAGACTTAGATCTAGCACACACAGTGCATTGATGCACCCACTTAATGACTTCCTTCTGCCATCCAGGCCACCAAAAGCTGCGACCCACAAGTCTCTTGGTCTCAGAGATTCCAGGATGACCTGCCAACCGAGAGTCATGACATTCAACAAACAAATCTCTCCTCAGGGTACCAGGCACAAACAACCTCTCATGCGGCATGTTAGATGGGGCATTCTCCTGTGCTTTAAGAATCTCATCTTCCAACACAGAGTCCAAAACAGCAATAACAACCCCCTCTTCCAAAATGTTTTCCTCCTCCTCAGTACCCACCATAGGAGAAAAGCTGCGAGACAAAGCATCAGCTTTAACATTTTTAGTACTTGGGATGTAAGTAACGGTAAAATTAAACCGCAAGAAAAACAGTGCCCACCTAGCCTGATGGGCATTCAAGCATTTGGCAGCATCAAGGTAGACCAGATTTTTATGATCGGCGAAGACTTGAACGGGAAATTCCGCTCCCTCCAAAAAATGACGCCAGTGTTCAAATGCGAGTTTAATTGCCAACAATTCCCGATTACCGATATCATAATTTAGTTCAGAGTCAGAAAATTTCTTTGAAAAAAAAGCACAGGGATGTACTCCATCCGTCTTTTCCTGAGACAACACCGCGCCGACCCCCACAGAAGAAGCATCAACCTCAACCAAAATGGTTTAGTCACATCAGGCTGCGTAAGGATGGGAGCAGAGCTGAACTTCTCCTTTAGCAACACAAAAGCCTCAATGGCCTCAGTAGTCCACTGAACCGCATCAGCACCTTTCCTGGTGAGATCGGTCAGAGGTTTTGCAATCACAGAAAATTGTTTAATGAATTTTCTATAATAATTGGCGAACCCCAAAAACCTCTGTATTGATTTCACACCAATAGGTCTAGGCCAGTCCTGCACAGCTTGCACTTTCACCGGGTCCATCTCAAAACCTTCACTGGAGACAATGTAGCCCAAAAAACTAAGTCTCTGTACAGTGAACTCACATTTTTCTAGCTTGGCAAAAAGTGAATTATCACTCAGTAACTGTAATACTTCACGCACACTCCTCCAATGAGACTCCAAATCCGGTGATTAAATCAAAATGTCATCCAAATACACAACCACACTTCTGCCGATCAAAGGTCTAAGGATGTCATTAATAAGATTCTGAAAAAATGCCGGAGCACTGGAATGCCCAAAAGGCATAACCTGATTCTCAAAATGACCCAGTGGAGTGTTAAACGCAGTCTTCCATTCATCCCCCTCCTTCATGCGCAACAAATTGTATGCCCCTCGAAGATCAATTTTCGAGAACCACTTGGCCCCCACTAACTGGTTAAACAAATCAGGAATCAATGGCAGTGGGTAAGGATTGCGTACAGTAATCTTATTAATCTCACGAAAGTCTAGACAAGGCCGTAAACCGCCGTCCTTTTTTTTAACAAAGAAAAATCCAACCGCTACAAGAGACTTTGAAGGCCTAATGTGACCGGCGGCCAAGCTTGTCTGTATGTATTCCTCCAAAGCCTTTCTCTCAGGAATAGTCAAATTAAATAAACGACTTTTAGGAAGAGTTGCTCCAGGGACAAATTCAATTGCACAATCATAATCTCTATGAGGAGGCAATACCTGCGATTCCTTATCAGAAAAAACTTTCCAAAAATCCTGAATAGGTACAGGTAACTCCCCCTCAACTACAGCAGCAATACGCCCGTTACAACACTTGTCATAACAATTAGGACTCCAGGACTTAATTTCATTGGTAGACCAATCCAGTACCGGATTGTGCAATTTTAACCAAGGTAACCCCAACATCACCGGTGAGTAGTGTTGAGCGATAGTGCTCGATATCTAAAAATATCGTATCGAAATTGTATCGCCGATAGCACTAAATATCGTCGATATCCGATTTCGATACCGGAAGTCCCATGTAAGTCTATGGGAACAAAATATTGCAACTAAAAAAACCCTTTCTTTCGTTGTAAACACAAAATATACACACATAGAATACATATATATATATATATAACATGTCATTGTGACATATATATATACATATATTTATAGTTTATACACTTCTACATAGTAAAATAGACTCTGATTCAATTGCCGGGTAAAGCCGTGACATACCCCATAGAAGTCGACGGGCTCGGTGCCGAGTACCCCCAAAACCTCTGGCTCTGTGCGACTCAACTTGGGCGTCACGAACAGGATTCTGTAGCTCGCTATAAGCGAGTCCTGTGTGCCTGAATTGAACTGGTTTTGTGCTTGAGAATTGCTAAAATCATCAGAGAATGTATTTGCCATTTTTCCGCCATATCTGCGTCACGACGAGGCACTGGTGTAGAAGAAGGGCGTGCTCTTCATGGGTGTACACTCACTCAGTGACGCGAAAACGATGGCTCTAAATGGTACTGCAATGTAAGATCGTGCCCCACAGCTCTTCAGTTCCGCCTCCTCATCCTCCTCAGTGTGCGGAAACTAACACGAAGGTCCCGCCTCCCTACAAAAGAGGGGCCCTCTCCAGATGCTAATGACACATGTGACTTTGCAGAGATGGCTAATGGACACGAGCAGAAGTGTGAAAGGGATGGAGCAGTCAGACTCAGAGCTCTCCCCCCACGGAAGCGACCCGATCGCCACGGAACCACCGTTGGGCACCCGGCCTGGAAACCCTCCTACGCTGCAAGAAGCGGAGGATACCCTAAGAGGCCTGGCCCGGCACCGGGAGGAGGTCGCCAGGATGGAAGCGAACTGGCGTGCCTAAAACTAAACTTGGAGCGGCACCAATCCCTCTTACCTGAAGTGTCTGTACCGGAAGGTGAGGCAACCGTTCTAGTAGAGGAGTCCTTGCAATGTGATCCGGTTGACATTGTCGCAGTGGAGGCACCCGTTCGTGCAAAAAACGCTGCACCGGCAGCACCCCAGATCCCGCTGTCTGCCCCCGTCGCTGAGACAGAAGAAGCGACACCCGTCCTCATGGAGGAGGCCGCGCAGGCACCAGAGGTCTACCTGTCTGTACCGGAGCCCCGACTGTCATCTGTTCCAGAGCCGGCTGCTTCCTCCGCAGGTGAGCGCCGCCAGGACTGGGGGGCGCCAGGAGAGCTGCCGCAAACCGGACACTGTAAGCTGCAGTTTGATGGTGGAGACATGGAGCAGCTGGTGGAGGAGAATTTCAACCGGCGTCAGGAGGAAGAGTGGAGACGTTGGGAGCGGGAAGCAGAGCGACAAAGGGAGCAGCGAGAATCCCAAAAACTTCGGCAAGTAACCTGGAGAAGGACCGGGCAGATAAGGACCGGATGAGAAAGGATAAAGGAACCCTGTGTGAGCCGCGGCGTAAGGGTGCAGTACGGAGCTTTAAATTGAAAGGTGGTTGGGGCTTCATCCAGGAGCCTGGACTTTATTTTGAAGTTTTTGTGAACCGGCGGGACATGGAGGCTCACCTCCCAGAAGGACACCCGGGGAGGGACCTGTTGCCAGGAGACTTGGTGACTTACACCCGACACTGGGGTTACAATGGATGGTACGCCCTAAATGTTACAGGTCGACCCTACTCCCCAGAGTGTCAGGAACCTGTGAGACCCTCGGAGCCTTCAGCCTCCCACATCCAGGCCTCTGCAAAAGTGCCCACCCCACGCCGTAAATCTCCCAAGCCTCCCTCAGTGGTCTCCTCAGCAGCCCCAGCTATGGACATGATAAGTATAGCTGGCCCGTACCTGGCGCCTGTTAGGCCCCCTGGGGTTCGTTCAGTCCGGGACATAGGGTTCCAGACCCGGAGGGAGATGAAAGAGGTGGCCACACAGACCCAGATAGAGGGTCACGACTTGACTGTACAGGCCACACGACGTCATCAGGTCCTGGTGGTCCTTGGTGCCTCGGATGTTTGGCAAGCATCAGAAGAGTACCAGGTGGTACCTGGAACACCCCTGCCAAAGAATTATAAATAACCCGGACAGGGTCCCTGTATGTAAATAGTTAAATTGTTTATGTACCCGGACGGGTGAATGTTCATAAAAAAGTTTTTTAATTTAATAAAAAAAAAAAAAACACAGTTTTCATTACTTTTATTACAGTCTCATCCTGCGACGCCATCGATCTCCTGTAAAAAATGAAAAAAAAAAAAAAGTATACCACCTGACCGACGCAGTCCATAGTAACGAGTGTCCCACGACGATCCACTCTGCTACATCAGAATTCCGGCGCAGCACAGCTGATTACCTGCTTCCCGGCGGTGACGTCATCGGACTGGTTTACGGCCGGGATTACCCTGCAGTCACTGCAGTTATCGCGAAAAACTGCATGTGACCGCCAGGGAGAAGATAATGGCGGCCATCAAGCAGTCCAGGACGTGACTGCCGGAGATCTTCTGCCAGGTAAGTGCCGCTGACTCCTGACAGACCCGACCGACGGACACTCACAGTGACAGTGACAAATCCGATTCCGGTATTCGATAAGACGAAAATATCGAAACGAATTATCGAAAGGCCGATAGAGCTAATATCGGCCGATAGCCGATATTTGCATTATCGTATCGCTCAACACTACCGGTGAGGGCAAATTATTCAAAACTACCAAATCCAAATTCTCTTGATGAACACCATTAATAGTAAGAGGAAATTCACAGATATGGTGAGTAACATTTTTCAAGGGAGAACCATCCACAGAAACCACATTAATAGGGGAAGACAGAAGTTTGGGTTTTAATTTTAGTTTTTCCAAAAATTTCCCATCAATCACATTGAGAGTTGAACCACAATCCACAAATACCCGAAACTCCATTAATTCCTCCTCACCAGCAGTAGTAGTGGCAGAAAGAAAGACACCTTTATTGTTTAAACAAGCTATACGGGCGAAACTGACCTAATTTATTTTTCTCTTTATTCATTCGAAGCGCACAGTTCTTAATAAAATGCTTAGATTTGCCACAATAGAAACACAAACCTTCAGCAAATCTGCGGTCTTTTTCCCGAGAGTGAGGTGTCATTGCTCCAATTTCCATCGGCTTTCCAATGTCAGTACAGTCCCTCTCCAGACTTGGAGCTGACAAGGCAGATTTACTCTCATTAACCCTTGCACCCAGTCTCCTATCCACCCGTATGGCTAATTGCATAGCCTCTTGCAAGTTACTAGGTATAGGATAAGCAATCAGCAAATCTTTAACCCTTTCACTTAACCCTGCAAGAAATAAACTTTTCAATGCTGAATCGTTCCACCCCACCTGGGTAGACCACCAGGTATTTTTCCACATTACCTGATCCCTGTCTCAAACGTCTCAATTCTGTCTCAGCTGATGAAACACAATCAGGATCGTCATACAATAACCCAAAGCAGAAAAAAACTATCCACTGATCTAAAGCATGGATCACTAGCTGCAGAGAAAAGGCCCAGTCCTGAGGTTCTTTGCGCAAAAGTGACATTATGAACCTATGCGCTGTGATTCATCACCAGAGGATCTGGGTCTCAAACGGAAATACAACAAGCAAGAATTTTTAAAAGAAAAAAAATCTTGTTGTTCACCAAAAAATAAATCAGGCAAACGTACCTTTGGCTCCACAAAATGTGCTCCAGAACAACTACTCACGTGTTGCTGGATCTCAGCCACCTCCAGAGAGAGTCCCTGCAGGCGTTGAGCCAAATCCTGAACCGACACCATGATGGAAACAGAAAATCTTTCCTTAGAGATTTTTTTTTTTTTCTTGGCTGGACTTACTGTTATGATCTGCTACAAGCACTATGGAAAGATGGGAATTCTGTCCCTACAATAGAACTAAGCTGGATCCCTACGATGTAACGGGGAACCTGATCCTGCGACCAGACCCGCTAAAGTCCTCAGCTAGTCTGAACGAGACCTATAGTTGCGAGGAAGGAATCCCTACAAGATCTAGGGACTGGGAGAAAAGATGGACACCTCCTAACAGAAATAGTAGCAGGGAAAATTAAACAGAAAACAAATTACTTAGAGATCCTAAGATCAAGCAAAACTGACTGAGCAAGGCACCTAAGCACCCGGCTAGCTTAAGAGTAGAAATTACAATGAAGTCCAGCAAAGCCAGAAGGGCGGAGCCAGACTAAATAGGGAAAAAAGGTCATGTGACCAGCAAACTGAAACAAAACCTAACAAGAGGGTTCTAACATCTCCATTCTTCCTCCACACTCTAGGACCTTGATTTCCAAGGTCTAGTGTGAAGTATCCTCAATCAATAATGGTTTCGGCAGCCATGTCATCTGCTGGTGTATGTACACTGTGTTTTATCAAGACCAAAGTCAGCGCAGCCATCTTCCAGGAAATTTTAAAGCACTTCATGCTTCCCTCTGCCGACAAGCTTTTTGGAGATGTAAATTTAATTCTCCAGCAGGACTTGGCACTTGTACACACTGCCAAAAGTACCAATTCCTGGTTTAAAAACAACAGTATCACTGTGCTTGATTGGCCAGCAGACTCGTCTGATCTTAAACTCATAGAGAATCTATGGGGTATTGTCAAGAGGAAGATGAGAGACACCAGACCCAATAATGCAGACGAGCTGAAGGCTGCTATCAAAGCAACCTGGGCTTCCATAACACCTCCGCAGTGCCACAGGCTGATCGCCTCCATGCCACACTGCATTGATGCAGTAATTGATACAAAAGGAGCCAAAACCAAGTACTGTACTGAGTGCATTTACTGAACATACATTTCAGTAGGCCAACATTTCAGATTTTAAAATCATTTTTCAAGCTGGTGTTATAAAGTATTGTAATTTACTGAGATAATGACTTTTGGGTTTTCATTGACTTTAATCCATAATTATCAACATTAACAGAAATAAACACTTGAAATAGATCACTCCGTTTGTAATGACTCTATATAATATATGATTTTCACTTTTTGTATTGAAGAACTGAAATAAATTAACTTTTAATGATATTCTAATTTTGTGAGATGCACCTGTGTATATAGACAGAAAGCCCCTTTCAATGCACTTTTCGTGTTTCTATAATGGTACAATTCGATAAATGAGTGCTGAGGGTTACTACACTGCTGCTTATCAGAGACACTGCCTTAGCAATCAGCCTCTTGGGGCGTGTCTCATTAGAACACAGCACGCTGAGCTGCCAATCTCAAAATGGCTGCTCCCATAAAATGGTTTTCTTATAATATAATTCATGTAATAATTGTCATTATTCTTACAAAGGTCCTTTATTTCATATTTATTTATATCTACAGTCTCCTTACTGTAATATACCGTAGTATGTGTGAAGGCGATAAGTCCTCTTTAAATATTGCTGTTATTCCTTGTCTCTGTCTCCACAGGTGCATTTCTAGTGCCATATTTGTTTTTTATGATAATTGCTGGAATGCCACTTTTCTACATGGAATTGGCTATAGGACAATTCAACAGAGAAGGAGCTGCTGGAGTTTGGAAGATATGTCCAATATTCAAAGGTAAACATTTTACTTTAAAGGGGTTTTCCTACAAAAATATAACTAATCATAATACAGAAAATATGAAAACAAATGATTCTGCAACCTAAATGTAATGCAAATAATGTAAATATGTCAGTGGTAGCAACCCTTAGATTTTTTTCTGACTGCCAATTTCTGTGTCCAGCCACAATACACAGTAATGGTAGACATGATCACTCATGTGCTGTTCATTTGTTTGGACAAGCTACAGCTCAGCATGTTTATCCCCATGTTGTGACGCACCCAGTTATTCAAGTATTCTCTTTCTATACGAGTCAGAGGGGAAGCATAGCATGCACAGTTGCATTGTCGTCCCTCGACAAGCGGAGAATATCCTTGTCAATTTGAAAGAAAATGTATTATTCTCAAACATTGAAAAACCTTCAGAGTAAAAGTTGGAACATTATCATCAACATTAATGTCTCCCATGTGAAAGGTTTCTTAAGTGTGTTTTCCAACACGTTTTAAAAATTGTCCAAGACCTGCTAAAATACATTTTTCCTTATTTTTACAAATTTATTATGAATATTAAAACTGTTTTCTTGCTTCCCTGAAGCAGTTGCCTGTGCTTCCAGACATCTCCCATTTGCGCTGGCACCTCCGTCAGCTCCTGATACACACACTCTACATTAGGGCTCGCTCACACGAGTGTATAACACAGCCGCGTGCTATATGATGTTTGATTAGATAGCAATCGGACCAATATTAAGCTATGGGGCAGTGCAGATCTGCCTTTTTTTCAACAGACGGAATCGGTCTGTGGAAAAAAATTGCAGCATAGAGCAAGTGGCTTCGCAAATTGGACCACGCTCACCCATTCAAGTCTATGGGTGAGTGAGAAACATCGGTCTGCATTCTGATGATATACGTGTACAGTCTGATTTACGCGGACCCAGACATTGGTGAAGCTGGAGAAAATAAGTTCTCCTTCTTATCCACACCTGTGATACGATCCTTTCATGCGAGAGAATCAGATCACAGTAAACTGACACTCACATCAGAGTTTAAGCAGAATATATGAGGCATTTACTTGTTTTCAATGGTCTAAACTTTTTTGGGGTTTTGTAGAAACCACACAGATCTATGACCAAATTTCACAATGCATTAATAAATAATTATTTTAGTCCAAAGCTCTAGCTGGACTTATGCTCACTTTAATGTGAGGATTACACAGCCATTCTGACACGTGTTTTCGAAGTATGCACACCAGCCTCATCAAGTCTAAGAGATCAATTTATTATTGCACGCAATTTACTTTGTGGTTTGGTGACAGATTCACTTTTAGTGATTAGAACCAAGATCCAAGACTATAGTACTGATAAAAAAATCCACAAAATCGGACTTCTTGGGGAATCTGACAGTTATACATAATACAGTAGATTCTTTTAAACTGGACCGCTGCTTTCAAAAATATGACCTTCATGGAGGGGAGAGTATTGAGGAATGTTGACTGTGTAGGGCAACAAAGGGTAGAAATTATCCCAAGGCAAAGTTTACAGGTAGACAGTATATTCTTATAAGTACATATAGTGTCGGACTGGGATGCCAATGGCCCACCAGTATCATTGGCTTTGGGGGCCCACTTTTCACCTGCATACAAATATTATACTCCCCTCATTCACAAATTTACCTATATCTCTGTATAATAATAAACTAGGGGGTTTGGTTACTGAATGATGAGATGCTGCTTTTTTCTGTGCAAAGTAAATCACGTGAATTATGCTAAGTACTGCCCATACAGTGGGGTTGGGTGTCCATGTCTGCACAGGGGTCCACCGGGGGATTCCATTGTTCCACTATTGGCCACTCCGGGCCTGAGTACATATACACCATGGAAAAATATCCAGATAGTGTATTATAAATCAATAGTTTGGCATACGTGTAAATATGGAATGGGTAAAAAAACATGTTTTGTTCTTTTTCTTTTAGGTGTTGGCTATACGGTCATTCTCATATCATTATATGTGGGGTTTTTCTACAATGTCATCATTGCATGGGCGATATATTATCTATTCTCTTCATTCACATCAGAACTACCTTGGATCCACTGCAACAATTCATGGAATAGTGATAACTGTTCAGAAACAAAATATGACATCTTCAATGATTCTGGATTGTCCAACATCAATGATAGTTATAAAGTGACACCTGCTGCAGAATATTTTGAGTAAGTACTTCTACCCCCTTTCCTTCCCTACCAAAAATGTATGAGTTAATCTCTACTAAAATTCTTTCTAAATCTCAACCTCATATGTCATGGTATGTAGATGAAATAACTATAGGAATCATCTACTTTCAAAGAATATTTGCTCTTATTATACTATTATAGACTATGCAATCACTTACCATATAGGTAGGCGTGAGACACCGGTCATATCAAATATGAGTGGAACAGAAATCCATGGTTAAAGACTAAAAAAACTCATCATCCTAACCCTTACTAAGCTACCAAATGTAATGAAGAAGTAGAAAGTAAATGGAAGTGAATAGAACTACTGAATCAGACTATATACAATTTGTATTTTTCCACCTTAGAGGCACAGATTTGACTAATAGCTAGATCCATAATATACTGTATATGTATATTTAAAACTATTTGCTTAATTTTGAAACTTTATATGCATATAGTGGTCAAAAATGTTTGTGATGGTTGATACAGCTTACAGGTGTATCTCACAGAATTAAAATATCATCAAAAAGTTAATTTATTTTAGTTCTTCAATACAAAAAGTGAAACTCATATTATATAGAGTCATTACAAACAGAGTGATCTATTTCAAGTGTTTATTTCTGTTAATGTTGATGATTATGGCTTACAGCCAACGAAAACTCAAAATCATTATCTCAGTAAATTAGAATACTTTATAACACCAGCTTGAAAATATGATTTTAAAATCCAAATTGTTGGCTAACTGAAATGGTTTTGGCTCCTTTTGCATCAATTACTGCATAAATGTGGCGTGGCATGCATGCGATCAGCCTGTGGCTCTGCTGAGGTGATATGGAAGCCTATCAAAGCAACCTGGGCTTCCATAACACCTCACAGTGCCACAGGCTGATCGCCTCCATGCCACGTTGCATTGATGCAGTAACTGATGCCAAAGGAACCCCGACCAAGTATTGAGTGCATTTACTGGACATACATTTCAGTAGGCCAACATTTCAGATTTTAAAATCATTTTTCAAGCTGGTGTTATAAAGTATTCTAATTTACTGAGATAATGACTATGGGGTTTTCATTGACTGTAAGCCATAATCTTCAACATTAACAGAAATAAACACTTGAAATAGATCACTCTGTTTGTAATGACTCTATATAATATACGAGTTTCACTTTTTGTATTGAAGAACTGAAATAAATTAACTTTTTGATGATATTCTAATTTTGTGAGATGCACCTATAGTATTACCAATTCAAGTAGTTGTCCAATACAAAAAAAAATCTTTATATGATTTCCTTATATAAATACATTCAACTTTCTAATTTATTTGTATCTCCAAAATTTCTCAAATCCTGAAATATCAGCAGTTATGCCAAGTCCTTGCAGTTCTACTTGCGACCTGTGCTTGAAATAGGAGGTTGCCGTGTCTGCATATCATTAATACTATATGTGAAGTGAGTATCTGATTGGCTTATTTCAAAAGATAGGGATTCTCTGTTCTCTGTCTACGCATAAGCCCTGTCAGAGAAGGGATGGATTGAAGTGAGTCAGCCAGGACCCCTTACACACTGATAACTTGCTGACTCAGGTAACTCTCTCCTGCGTCAAACTCCATTCATGATTGCAGCTACCGGGACAGGCACTGGTGTCTGTAAAACAATCCTTGTAAACACTAGTATGGTAATAGGGATTTTGCAACCTAGTGATAGGAGTTCATAGTGCACAGCTCATTTCACATAAGGATAGAAAAAGACAGAAATCTGATTGTTGTGTATTATGGCACTGATGAAGCACATTGAAAATGGTAGTGGTATTCTGAGTCTGTGAATAATAATACAAAGATTCAAGTGATAGAGAAGTGCTGGACCTGCAGAGTCTGTGAATTGGTTAATCAGTGATGTACAGCAATACAGCAGCTTCATTACACATTTTTTTATTTCTTGACACAATATAAACCGGGAAGGTAATTTAATACTCCTCTATCCTCATTTTTCTATTGAAGAAAAAAATCTTGAAACTAAGGATTGCGTATGAGATAACGTGTGCTTCTTGGCTCATGAGATGGATGAACCACAAGCAATTTCTTTCATTTCTTTTGCTTTTTTATTGAAAACAAAATAAAAATTTCCATAATCCAGTAATTTAAATGCAACTGTGTACCTCACTAAGTGAGCATGTTGTAAATTTTTTTTTTACACACTTTATTGTTACCTGTCCAATATTAGATCTATACATGGAAAATAATACAGTGACCTCATTTTGGGACGTGAACTTACCTAGCTTTCCTTGCACCATCCTTTTTGTTAATGGCTTCTTTTATTTGCAAACTTGAGTATAAAGACATAGAATATAGCCATTTGCCTCCAATAAGTGATAATTTTTTGGGCGTTTTTATAATTTAATTAAAAAAAGTCTAACATTTCAATGTGTTTTTAAATAGGCTATTGGTTACCACCAGTTACGATCCTTTTTTCCCTAGTAAGATAGGTTTAGGTCACTTGAACACCTTTTATGCCTTTCTGCACGACATTGTAACAAAGTTTTAAAAGCCCAAAACAACTTCATATTGTCCAGTTTAGTACCGGGCCATTTACCACTTTCCTGTCAAGCATACTTTTAGTTTTATTCATATAAGTGGTTTAATGAGCTCTAAAAAATGTACTCATTTGAATATTCAAGTAAATTTTGCATCTGTTTGCCATGACATATGGGACTTAATTCTTTTGTCATTATATTATTTTTTGCCGTGGGAAAGTAAGGGAAATAACTTTCCCTTTTTTTATTCTTATTTTTTTATGATCACAAAGGACCACTAAAATACCTATAGAAATGTCTTACACATTCTTTATCAATTATTTTTAGATATTGAACACATTTTTATGGGGGCAGGGCTTGTAACAACTATTTGGATTAACAGTTGCATTTTTTATTTATTTTTTATCTAATTTTTTTATTAATTTATTCACTCATTTTATTTTTCATTCATTTTAGACAATGAGCCCATCATAAGTTCATCAATGACCTTTGTGGGGGACTTACAATATTTAAATAATTTTATTTTCATTCTATTTCCCTTATAACTATGGCTGGTAGATCAGCCAAAGTTACAAGGGAAATGAAGCCTTCTGACGATGAACTGCGGGTTCCTCAATGAGATTTGCTGCATCTTATAGATGCACCATTTCTGAGGTGGCTGAGGGCTGATGTTGGTATCCTGAGGGGGGGGGGCAATATCTCTGACCCCTTTCCAGGCTATTAATATCATCCCACAGCTATCTGTTTAACCTTTGCTGGCTTGAACTTTTAGGGGGACCCTAAGGGATTTTTTTCTGGGGTCCCCCATAAATTCACCAGGAAAAACTAATCAAACAGCTGTGATCTGTTATTAATAGCCTGGGAACCGTATGGGTATTGTCCCCTTCCCCAGATTATTATCAACAGCCCCCAGCCATGGGCTTTCCATCTTCTGGTTATTAAAATGGTGTGGGAGCCCACACTTTTTTATTTCATTCTTTATTTTACACAGAAGTTACACAGCTGCTGCTGAATACAACTCCTATCAATGATGAGAGCTGTCTACAGCAGCCAGAGGGCACCTGGGATCAGGGCAAACTGCACTGCTTTTCCCAGGTGCAGGTACGTGTCACATGGATATACGGACAGCACACAAATGGCACACGAATGTAACACATGGATACAGGTACACACTGACACATGGACAGCAAACATGGACACACAGACGGCACACGGATGTCACATATGTACACATGGACATGGACCCCTGGATCTCTCCAGTACTGTTTTTTCTTGTACAGGAATCATCAGGACGTGTCAAGGAGGCCCTAGTGACAGATGTAGGAGTAGTAGGGCCGAGTTCAGATATGGATCCTTATAATGAGGTTTGTCATCATGAAATGTTTTCATTGGTGTTCCTAACCAAAATCAAAGATCTCTCTCTGATACATGACATTTCAAATGTACAAGATACTCTAAGGACCAGTGATGTTGCTAGTGTTATGATTACTGCTCCAAATCTCCAGTGACTTTGTTTTAAGTGAAATTAACTTTATTGTTCAAGCCACACTTGAACACAGACAGCCTGAGTTCGACAGACACAGCCCCGTGTAGTGTGTATTCACGTAGCTCCTCCTCCCGGATCCACAGTCTTCCTCTCAGGTGCTAGTAAGAATTTATTTTACGTAAGGGCAGACATACTGTACAGTAGTCAGCTGTGAGTTTGAGGGGTCTCTGGAACCATGGAGGAGATTGTCTTGCATCCTGCACACTTCTGCCCCAAGCAATGGGAATGGTGCAGGCGGTCAGGGCCGGCATTTGGGGCAGGCAGAGAAGGCAGCTGCCTGGGGTCCCACACACAAAGGGGGCCCTCTGTATCTGCAGCCCATTAATGAAGTGCCCAGAGGGTGTACAGCATAACTTACAGTGAATATTGCTGTGCATCCTCTGCAAGTCTGCAGTTCTTGATCGTCTCTCACAAACCTCTGCAGCCCTGTGTGTGTGTCCCCTCCTCCTCATCATGGCTGCTCCTACATCACTGGCCTGATATCAGGACCTAGTCAGTATACATATATATGTATATCTGTATGTAAATGGGTAGTATACAGTGTGTGTGTCTGTATATGTTTATATAGTATGTGTGTGCATATATACAGTATATAGTATGATTGTGTATATCTGTGGTGCATTTGTGTGTGTATATATATAATATACTAGCTAAGAACCTGTTCTACGCCTGGGTGGAAAGCATTTTTATTGCTATATGGTCTCCCATCCTGGTATATGCTGCCCCCCCTCCTATCCTAGAATGCATGGTCCCCTCACCCCCACCCAATCCTGATATGCATGGCACCCCATTCCTTATCCTGGTATGCATGGTCCCCTCACCCCCAATCCTGGTATGCATGGTACCTGCTCATCCATATCCTGGTATTCATGGTTCCCTCACCCCGATCCTGGTATGCATGGTCCCCTCCCCTCAAGCCTGGAATGAATGGTCCCCTCACCCCCCAATCTTGGTATTCATGGTTCTCTCACCCCCAATCTGGTATGCATGGTCCCCCCTCATCCCTATCGTAGGATGTATGGTACCCCATCACCCCCAATTCTGGTATGCATGGTCCCCTCATCCCTAATCCTGGTATGCATGGTCCCCTCCCCCAATCCTGGAATGCATGGTCCCCTCACCCCCATTCCTGGTATGCATGGTCCCCTCCCCCCCAATCCTGGAATGCATGGTCCCCTCTCATCCCTATCGTAGGATGATGGTACCCCATCACCCCCAATTCTGGTATGCATGGTCCCCTCACCCCGCAATCCTGGTATGCATGGTCCCCTCCCCCAATCCTGGATTGCATGGTCCCCTTCCCCCCATCCGGTATGCATGGTCCCCTCCCCCCAATCCTGGTATGCATGGTCCCCCTCCTGCGCGTCCCCCAATCCGGTATGCATGGTCCCCTCCCCCCAATCCTGGTATGCATGGTCCCTCACCCCCAAACTGGTATGACATGGTCCCCTCCCCCAATACTGGTATGCATGGTACCCTCACCCCCCAAAACTTGTATGCATGGTCCCCTCCCCCAAATCACAGTCCATCCCTCCCAAGGCTGGAATGCATGGTACCGTCACGTCCCATTACTTTATGGTACCTCATCCCACCCATTATGAATTGTAAACGCCCTGACTGGTCCAGATGCAAGGTCACCTCACTCCCCAATTCCTGTAGGCAGGTACCTGACCACCTCCAGGAATTGATGTTTCCCCTAACCCCCAACCTGGTATCGGTTCCCTCCCAATCCTGAAATGCTGTCCCCTCACCCATCATTCAGGGTTGCATGATGCCTTCACCCCCAACTTGGTATCATGTCCCCTGACCCCAATCTGGTATGCATTCCCCTACCCCCAATACTCCCTGTATGTCATGGTCCTCACACACACAATCCTATATGTATGGACCCGATCATCCCAATCCGATGGTAATTTTCCCCTCACACCATCATAGAATTCATGGTTCATCATACGCCAATCAGTAGCGATCTCTTCACCCCCCTAACCTCGAAAGTGTCCCCTCATCCCCCAAATCTGGTGTGCATGTCCCCAACCCCCGATACCTGAATGCAGTTACCTTCAACCCCCACTTCTTATGCTCTATCCCTTACCCACAATCCTGATATTGGCCCCTCACCCTACCCTATCCTGATAGCATGGCTCCAACACCCTATCCGATATGCATCTTAGCCCCTACTCCACCTATCCTGTTATGCATGTCCTTCACACCTATCCTACAATGAGTCTAACTCATATTCTATCCTGATTATGGCCCCTCACCCTTATTAACATGCACCTGCAAACAACACCAATTACCACCTTTCTTCAGAAACGAACCTTCTGTTCTGCGACTCGGGGAGGAGTGGCCGAGTACGCGCATTGCCGGCGCTATAATCCTGAGACACCTGCAAATAGTCTCAGTAAAATGGCGCCGCAAAGCGTATGCACATGTGCATCCGACACCCTCTCCAGCAAGAGAAGCGCCGGCTAATTCCTCCTTCAGTAGTATCTAGGTATGGCGCTCTCGAGACACGGTAAGGAACATTCAGGGACTACCTATCTGGTGCCATACACAGTGCCTCACCGCTGGTTGCCGATCTGTCTATCAAGCAAGCGAGGCAGCGCGTCGCGTGTGTCTATAAAGGCTTTGGACAAGGATCTTCAGCATTATACTAATTAAAATGGTCATACAGTATATAGTATTGGGTCTGTGATATTTTACAACCCTGCAAATAATTAAGGAATCACCGCCTTGGAGATGTTCTTCAGTTGTTTTTTTGTTTCTGAAAAAAAACAGATCAAGAATGACCATAACTGAAGTATTTCAAATGGCAACTTATGTTAAGAAACACTAAAAGAAATCAGAGACCTGATGTGGATAGAATGGTTATATTTTTAACCTAAGCATGGAAAATATGAATCACTCTTCTGAGGGAAAATAGGGAATCACCCTTTAAATTTGCCCAAAACAAATACTGCATCAAATTGTAACATATTGTCCCACTAAAAAGTCGTGAACAACCTTGGAGAGCTGTTGCCCAGGGAGGGACAAACTATATGTCCAAACAAGATGTCAATTGACAATGCGGGGCATGGCAACTGATAAAAGAGAGTAATCGCTTGTATAGCGATATATAAATGTGAGCAATAACTATATCAAAAGGGAACATACTATATAACATGGCAAGAAATATAACATAATTTACTGACATAAAGTAGTGGCAAAGATTCCGTTAATAGCGGGTTTCCCCGTAGAGGTATCCGGGTCTAAGCTGCCCCTGGGGTCCTACTAAACCCTCAACCTGGGGTTACTGTAAACTACGGAGCAAAGGTCCAGGCCACCAGCGTAAACCCTGTCTCATCAATCCCTGCCAACTGTATTCTAGTCCTAAGAAGGACCCTGAATACCACCAAAGGGAATGACCAGGTAACGGTTAATGAACAGAAAGACATACAAGAAAGATAAGAAATAAAGTAAATAAAGTCTTACATACAACACTCACACACAGTAGGAACACCTTAGGTCTCAGAGAAAAACTATATGCTGTAAGAGTAAAAACAACTAAGGAGCTCTTAGCTTAAGTATTCTCAGAACCGATCCAGTCTGCTAAACTATATGAATGCTTTCACCGGCATCCAACCCCAGACTGGCAGGAATATAAAGGAAACTAATTAGAACATAATCAAAAGCAGCCGGGCGAGGCTGGACCTAGTCTTAGCAAAGAGCTAGGTAAAATTAACTCTCTCATAACCAAACACAAAGAAACAGCAGCTCAGCTGTGAGAAGTCAGAATGTGCAATCGCGACGATCTTCGTGGCGATGCACTCATGACAGTACCCCCCCCTTCTACGAGGGGCCTCCGGACCCTCATGACCAGGTCTGTCCGGGTAAATTGTGTGAAAGGTCCGAACCAATCGATCTGCGTTATCATCCGACGCAGGGACCCACGTCCTCTCCTCAGGACCATACCCCCTCCAATGAACTTCCACGTTATCATTGACTACCACTGAAGGAGGAGGTAGAGGTGACGGTATGACTGGTGCCACATACCTTTTAAGTAATGACTTGTGAAACACATTATGAATTTTAAACGTAGGAGGGAGGTCCAGACAAAATGCCACAGGATTAATTATGGAACTGATCCTGTATGGCCCGATGAATCTGGGACCCAACCTCCAGGAGGGAACTTTAAGTTTTATATTCCTGGTAGACAACCACACCAGATCGTTCACCTTCAGATCTAGACCAGAACTCTCCTCCTATCAGCCATCCGTTTGTAAGGTTCTCCGTAACCTTCAGTCTTAAGCGATCTGGAACTATCAGTCTCCCTGGAAGTCCCACAGGGGCGTCCCCCTGAGCCCCCAATACCTCCCCCTCAAGCTCAGAGCATACAGCTGACACTACAACTCCCTCCTGAGGAATAGGAACCGGATCATCCGTCTTCCCGACCCTGGGAAAGTACGAGATAAAGCATCAGGAAGCAACTTTATTGAGCAGTCATATGTGCGATGAGGAGGTAACTCTTTACACCCCTCCTCTGAGAACACCTCCCAAAAGTCCTCCAGAAAAGGAGGCAAAGTCCCAGGCACAACCGCACCGATGACCGTGCTCATGCAGTTATTCTTGCAAAATTCACCCCACTGGCTTATCTTTCTGGATTGCCAATCAATCACTGGGTTATGTTTAGCCAACCAAGGAAGTCCCAACACAATAGGAGCAGGCAGACCCTCCAACACATAACAAGACAATTGCTCTTTATGTATTGCCCCTACTCGAAGATCTATGTTATGAACAGCTTGTACCAAGCTACCTTGACCAAGAGGTCTAGAATCAATAGAGAGTATAGGGACCGGTTTGGCCAATACACTCAGTTGCATACCATGCACCTGGGCAAACCGAGCGTCCACCAGATTAGCCCCGGACCCACTATCAAGAAAAACAGAAATCCTCTCAGTTCTAGTACCAATCACCACCTCCGCAGGCACGAGAAACTGAGAGGGATTTGGGGACGAAATACACACTCCCAGGTTAACTCCTTGGTTCAAAGAGGTCCGGGATGGACACCCCCCAACAAAATGTCCCTCTCTCCCGCAAAAGAAACACCTTCTAGTCTTGCGGCGCACCGCTGATTCCCTCCTACAAAATGATGTCCCTCCCAACTGCATGGGTTCCTCAGAACAGACCAGGGAACCTCAGTATAAGGGACTTTAGTAGTAGGTGGAGTCATCACGGGGGCAGAGTTACCTCGCGTCTTCCCCGAAGACGTCTATCAATGCGAATAGCGAGGGCCATCGCAGCCTCCAGTGATGGAGGAGAATCATACTGAGCCAACACATCTTTAATTTGTCAGACAACCCTTGACAAAACTGGCTCCTAAGAGCTGGGTCATTCCACTGAGTATCTGTTGCCCATCTACGGAACTCAGAAGAATATTCCTCCGCTGGACGATTTCCTTGCCGTATTTTATGTAACCTTGTTTCAGCAAGGGAGACTCGATCCGGATCATCATATACCAGACCCAGGGCAGTAAAAAATCGATCCACTGACTGGAGATCTGGGGAGCCTGGAGGAATAGAGAACGCCCAAGATTGAGGGTCCCCTTGTAAGAGCGAGATAACAATTCCCACCCTCTGCTCTTCACTCCCAGATGACCGAGGCCGCAGCCGAAAGTACAATTTACATGCCTCCCGGAAAGTAAAAAATTTGTCCCGCCCACCAGTGAACCTGTCCGGGAGAGCAACCTTAGGTTCAGATCTGGTTTGCTCCGGGGGGGACAAAACCTTGGACTTAATGTCTGCCAACTCCATGGACAATCCCTGCAACTGCCGGGCCAGCTGGGCTACTGGATCCATGACAGCTGAGGAGAATCTTTAGTATGGGCCGGTGAAAATGTCACGCTGTATAGCAGATATATATATGTGATGACAATAATCTATATCAAAAGGGCAACATACTATATAACATGCGCATAGATATATGATAACATAGATTTACCTGACAGAAAGTCCAGTGGGTCAAAACGGAATCCGTTATACGCTGTCTCCGGCTAGAGGGTGACCGGGTCTAAGCTGACCCTAACTGGGGTCCTAACTAAACCCTCAACCTGGAGGTACTGTTAAAGGTACAGAGGTCCAGGCCACCAGCGTAAACCCTGTCTACCTATCAATCCCTGCCAACTGTATTCTAGTCCTAAGAAGGACCCTGAATACCACCAAAGGGAATGACCAGGTAACGGTAATGAACAGAAAGACAACAAGAAAGATAAGAAATAAAGTAAATAAAGTCTTACATACAACACTCACACACAGTAGGAAACACCTTAGGTCTAGAGAAAAACTATATGCTGTAAAAGTAAAAACAACTAAGAGCTCTTAGCTTAGTATTCTCAAACGATCCAGTCTGCTAAACTATATGAATGCTTTCACCGGCATCCAACCCCCAGACTGGCAGGAATATAAAGGAAACAATTAGAACATAATCAAAAGCAGACGGGCGAGGCTGGACCTAGATCTAGCAAAGAGCTAGGTAAAATTAACTCTCTCATAACCAAACACAAAGAGAACAGAGCTCAGCTGTGAGCATAGTCAGAATGTGCAATCCGACGATCTTCGTGGCGATGCACCCATGACAGGTAAAGTTGCAAAAGATTTGGTTGTCTAAAATCTGGACCAAATACAAACAACATGGGAAGGTTGTTAAAGGCAAACATACTGTAACCAAGGAAGATATCAAAGCGTCAAGACCGGAATATAAGCAATATGTCTCCAAACAGGAAATGCACAACAAAACAAATGAGGAACGAATGGTGAAAACTGGAGTCAACGTCTGTGACTGAAATGTAAGAAACCGCCTAAAGGAAATGGATTACATAGGAAAAGCTAAATGAAAGCCATCATTAACCCTAAACAGAAAAAACAAGGTTACAATGGGCTAAGGAAAAGCAATTGTGGACTGTGGATGACTGATGAAAGTCATATTCAGTGATGAATCGCAAATCTGCATTGGGCAAGGTGAAATTTTTGTTTGGTGCCGTTTAATGAGATTTATAAGATGACTGCCTGAAGAAAACATGAAAATTTCCACAGTCATTGATGATATGGGGCTGCATGTCAGGTAAAGCACTCGGGAGATGGCTGTCATTACATCTTCAATAAATGCACAATTTATGTGATATTTCGGACACTTTTCTTATCCCATCAATTGAAAGATGTTTGGGGATAAATCATTTTTCAAGATGATAATGCATCCCGCCATAGAGCTAAAACTGTGAAAACATTCCTTGAAAAAGACACATAAGGTCAATGTCATAGCCTGCAAAAGTCTTGATCTCAATCCAATTGAAATCTTTGGTGGAAATTGAAGAAAATGGTCCATGACAAGGCTCCAACCTGCAAAGCTGATCTGGCAACAGCAACCAGAGAAAGTTGGAGCCAGATTGATGAAGTGTACAGTTTGACACTCATTAAGTCCGTGCCTCAGAGACTGCAAGTTGTTGTAAAAGCCAGAGGTGGTACAACAAAATACATATATGTGTTGGAGTGTTTTTTTGTTTGTTTGTTTTTCATGATTCCAAATTTTTCCCTCCAATTGAGTGATTCCATAATTTTTTCCCTATGTTTGGTTAAAAAAATAACCATTACTGACTACCACATTATTTTCTATGATTTCTTTTAGTGTTTTAAAGCCCAGAAGTTGCCATTTGAAATGACTTCAGTTTGTGCCATGTCTGTGATCTGTTTTTTTCCAAAAAAATAAAACTGAATGAACATCGCTCCAAGGCGGTGATTCCATAATTTTTGACAGAGTTGATAATTGTGTGGAATAGCGCAGTTACTTAGTATTCCGCACTGTCCTCAGTGCAGCAGCCAGACACGGACACTGGCCAGACACAGACAAAGGCCAAAGCTTGTTTTTTTTTATATAAATCTGTTGCTGTATCTTTCAGCGTTTCTGCGCGTTTATTTCCCTATTCAAATGATGGGACACAAAATGCAAGTGAAAAGACTGCAAAAACAAAATATTTCCTGCCAACACTGTAGATCAATCTGCAGGAAAAATGGTCGTGTGAACAGTGTCACAGTGGGTTTCTGAGAATGTAAAAATACATTAGCATGAAATGATAAATCCCCCTCAGCTCCAGCAATGATGTCCTAGGGTCCGCCAGTCTCAGCCACTGGCTGCAGGGGTCTTGGACTCTGGGGTCCTCTGCCAGTCTTAGCACTGGCTGCACTGCTCTTGTGATCTGGAGGTCTCTGTCAGTCTTAGCACTGGCTGCAGAGGTCTTGTGGCCCAGGGTCTCTGCCAGTCTTAGCACTGTGCTTCATTGGTCTTGTGGCTTCGGGTCTCTGTCAGTCTTAGCACTAGGCTGCAGGGTCTTGTGGCTTCACCTTATATTATAGCTGCAAGTGAATAATAACCTCAGGGACCCGAACCATCGGCCACAGAGGGGATTTAGCAGAGTAGTTTGAGTGACATGTAGACTTTTTTTTAATTGCTTTTTATTCTGCTGTTGTGAGGTAAGATGTAGAAAAAGTCGGCAATTCTGCTAATGTTTTCATTATGTACTATATGGCCCCCTTCAACGACCTATCATGTTTTTTTACAGATGCCACGTGTCCCCTATTTGAGCTGCTCTCAAGTCGTGTTTTCCAGCAGCAAAGATGACAAGGGCCAATACGAGTCTATGGGTCTGTGTAAAAGCTGTACATGTGCCATCCATGGCCGTCCGTGTGCTGTCCATGTTAACATGGAAAGTATGTGAGAAGCTTGTAATTGCATTTCCAGTATCCATACCGGAAAAACCGATAGCACATGGACGGCACACTGATTGAATAACACTGGTGACACATTACTTGTTTTATATGGACATGGGGGCCTCACTTTGAATTTTGCCTAGGCCTCAATTTGTCTAAAACCGGCCTGCAGGCAGCCGAGCTGAGAAGCATCCAGGCTCAGATGGGTGGAGTCTCAACACTATGTGCAGAGGAGCCAGACCTGATATACAGGGAAACTGAGCTTCTTTATGTGTGACTATAGTGTTTATGCTTTATATACAATATGCGTACTGTATATACGATATGTGTGTAAATCCAGCCGGATTTCATCAAGGTTCTTGGAGTTTGATTTAAGAAGAAAGAGCAGCCCTCAAGTCTTGGGAAGAAGGCTTGGCCAATGTCAAAATGAATTGGACTGGGGAACCTCAGACATCTCACTTGTGAGGTTAAATGCTTGTCCTGCATAACGAGGTACCTGTCATGCTGCAATATATGGCCAACACCTGACCTCCAATCACCGTGTGCAGGGCCATTATCAGAAATAGTGTTTCACTTTTCGAGGCTACAAAATGGACAAGTAAAGCAGACCATAATGTACAAGGAGCCATGCAAGGGTGGGAAGAGCATCCCAATATCTCCATACTCCTGAGAACCTCCTTCGTGTGGACTGCGTTTGCTGTAATCTGCAAGTCAAGAGAGGGTCTTAGGGCAGGTCCATGTCTTGCTTCTTCCTGCTTCTTCTTCAGAGGCAACTAGGCTTGGACAAGTGGACAGCTCCTACAACTGCATCAGGATGATGCCATCGTTCTATAGAGATGTCATTCAGTTCGTGGAGGAATACTAAGCCAAAGACTATCTACAAACTCATCAGAAGAAAGGAAGAAGAGGAGAACATTCAGGACACAATGCTGACATGTTAAAAACCGTGTGGACACGTGTCATTGGACAGATTGATCAATACACACACACATATATACAGCTCTGGCAAAAATTAAGAAACCACCACATCAAAACCCGGTCATGGGCAGCCCATTCTCCAGACCTGAACCCCATTGAAAACCTCTGGAATGTGATCAAGAGGCTGATGGATAGTCCCAAGCCATCAAACAAAGAAGAACTGCTTACATTTTTGCGCCAGAAGCAGTGTGAAAGACTGGTGGCAAGCATGCCAAGACTCATGAAAGCTGTTTTTAAAAATCATGGTTATTCCACAAAATATAGATTTCAGAACTCTTCCTGAGTTAAAACATTAGTATTGTTGTTTGTAAATGATTATGAACTTGCTTTCTTTGCATTATTTGAGGTCTTAATGCACTGTTTGTTTGTTTTTAATTTTGACCATTTTTCTTTGTCATAAAAAAAATACAAAATTTATTGCTTGGAAATTCGGTGACATGTCAGAAGTTTATAGACTAAAAGAACAATTTACATTTTACTAAAAAATATACCTATAAATAGAAAAATCAGAAAAACTGAACATTTGAAAGTGGTCTCTCAATTTTTGCCAGAGCTGTAGATATATATATATATATATATATATAAATAACAGTGGGTACGGAAAGTATTCAGACCCCTTTAAATGTTTCACTCTGTTTCATTGCAACCTTTTGGTAAATTCAAAAAAAGTTAATTTTTTTTCTCATTAATGTACACTCTCCACCCCATCTTGACTGAAAAAAAACAGAAATGTAGACATTTTTGCAAATTTATTAAAAAAGAAAAACTAAAATATCACATGGTCATAAGTATTCAGACCCTTTGCTCAGACAGTCATATTTAAGCCACATGCTGCCCATTTATTTGTGCTCTTGAGATGGTATTACTCCTTCATTGGAGTCCAGCTGTGTTTAATTAAACTGATAGGACTTGATTTGTAATGGCACACACCTGTCTATATAAGACCTTACAGCTCACAGTGCATGTCAGACCAAATGAGAATCATGAGGTCAAAGGAACTGGCCAAGGAGCTCAGAGACAGAATTGTGGCAAGGCACAGATATGGCCAAGGTTACAAAATAATTTCTGCAAAACTCAAGGTTTCTAAGAGCATAGTGGCCTCCATAATCGTTAAATGGAAGAAGTTTGGGACCACCAGAAGTCTTCCTAGACCTGGTCGTCTAGCTAAACTGAGCAATCTTGGGAGAAGAGCCTTGGTGAGAGAGTTAAAGAAGAACCCCAAGATCACTGTGGCTGAGATCCACAGATGCAGAAGGGAGATTGGAGAAAGTTCCACAAAGTCAACTATCACTGCAGTCCTCCACCAGTTGGGCTTTTATAGCAGAGTGGCCCGACGGAAGCCTCTCCTCAGTGCCAGACATATGAAAGCCTGCATAGAGTTTGCTAAAAAACACATAAGGGACTCCCAGACTATGAGAAATAAGATTCTCTGGTCTGATGAGACGAAGATAGAACTTTTTGGTGATAATTCTAATAGGTTTGTGTGGAGAAAACCAGGCACTGCTCATCACCTGCCCAATACAGTCCCAACAGTGAAACATAGTGATGGCAGAATCATGCTATGGGGTGTTTTTCAGCTCCAGAGCCGGGATGACTGGTTGCAATTGAATGAAATATGAATGCAGCAAGTACAGAGATATCCTGGATGAAAACCTCTTCCAGAGTGCTCTGGACCTCAGACTTGGCCGAAGGTTCAACTTCCAACACAGACCATGATCCTAAGCACACAGCTAAAATAACAAAGAAGTGGCTTCAGAACAACTCTGTGACCATTCTTGACTGGCCCAGCCAGAGCCCTGACCTAAACCCAATTGAGCATCTCTGGAGAGACCAGAAAATGGCTGACGGAACTGGAGATGATCTGCAAGGAAGAATGGCAGAAGATCCACAAATCCAGGTGTGAAAAACTTGTTGCATCATTCTCAAGAAGACTCATGACTGTACTAGCTCAAAAGGGTGCTTCTACTCAATACTGAGCAAAGGGTCTGAATACTTATTACCATGTGATATTTCAGTTTTTCTTTTTTAATAAATTTGCAAAAATGTCTACATTTCTGTTTTTTTCAGTCAAGATGGGTTGCAGAGTGTACATTAATGAGAAAAAAAATTAACTTTTTTTGAATTTACCAAAAGGTTGTAATGAAACAAAGAGTGAAAAATTTAAAGGGGTCTGAATACTTTTCATACCCACTGTACAGTATATATATACATATACACATATTTTTCATTTTAAAGATTACAAAAAGGAAAATGGGCTGATGCAAGAGTTGGCTGATGGAGCCAAGAGTCTTTCAATTCTTATTTGATGGATTTTCATCCATTCTTCTTTGGAAAATTCTTCCAGTTCTGTGAGTTTTCTGGGTTGCCTTGCATGCACTGCTATTTTCATTAATTTTCAGATCAGGGACTGTGAGAGCCATTGTAAAACATCCAGCTTGCACCTTTTGAAGTAGTTTATTGTGCATTTTGATCTGTGTTTAGGATCATTTTCCATTTGTAGACGCCATCCTCTTTTCAACTTCAGCTTTTTTACAGATGGTGTTCTGTTTGCATCAAGACTTTGTTGTAATTTCAGTGAAATCATTCTCCCCCCTACTCAGATCTCACACTTTGCACTGATGAGGGGCAGTACCTCGAAACGCAGTGTCTGCAAATTGAGATTCTGGTTTTGGCTTCTATCCTAAGTCATGTGACAAGGCTCGTTAAAGTGTCGACATTGACTTTTAGGACTGCTACTTCCTATAGATGGCACTAGAGTTCTAGTCCTCTTCCTCTCTCAAAAGACAATTTGCATATTTCCCCGAGGAGCATTGCACTTTAAAAGTCTCCTCATCTTGGCATGCTTAACATGTCACTCTCTGCAAGGAGAAATGTTACCCCTTGGATCCCGGTCAGACATCTCTCACAAAGCCAAACCATATCTCACATTTTGCACTCATGAGGGGCAATACCCGGAAATACAGTGTCTGCAAATTGAGATACTGGTTTTGGCTTTTATCCTAAGTCATGTGACAAGGCTCATTAAAGGATCGACATTGACTTTTAGGATTGCTACTGCCTATAGGTAGCACTAGAATTCTAGTCCTCTTCCTTTCTGAAGAGACAATTTGCATATTTCCCAGAGGAGCATTGCGGCTTAAAAGTCTCCTCATCTTGGCATGAATAACATGTCACTCTGCAAGGAAAAATGTTACCCCTTGGATCTCGCTACCCGTGAAATATTCCCTGTGCCATTGGCTGCAACACAACCCCAAAGCATGATGGATCAATCCTCATGCTTAATGGTTGGTGAGATGTTCTTTTCCTGAAATTCTGTGCACTTTTTTTCCACACATACCTTTGATCCTTGTGACCAAAGAGCTCTAATTTGACCTCATCGGTCCACATGACAGGTTTCCAAAATGCATCAGGCATATTTGTGCAAATGTCTCTAAACAGTAGAACAAAAATTTCAGTACAACTGACATTTTTCTTGGTCTCACAGACTCTATATTGACCTGTGCTGTTACTGTTAACTGTCATCTCTCAATTGACATAGTAACATAGTTAGCAAGGCCGAACAAAGACATTTGTCCATCCAGTTCAGCCTATATTCCTTCAGAATAAATCCCCAGATCCACGTCCTTGTAAAGAACCTAATAACTGTAAGATACAATATTGTTACATTCAGGAAGACATCCAGGCCTCTCTTGAACCCCTCGACTGACTTCGCTATCACCACCTTCTCAGGCAAGGAATTCCAGATTCTCACTGCCCTAACAGTAAAGAATCATCTTCAATGTTGGTGGAAAAACCTTCTCTCCTCCAGATGCAGAGAATGCCCCCTTGTGATCGTCACCTTCCTTGGTATAAACAGATCGTCGGAGAGATATTTGTATTATCCCCTTACATGGTTATTAGATCGCCCCTCAGTCGTTTTTTTCTAGACTAAATAATCCTAGTTTTGCTAATCTCTCTGGGTATTGAAGTTCCCCCATACCCTTTATTAATTTTGTTGCCCTCCTTTGTACTTGCTCTAGTTCCATTACATCCTTCCTGAGCATTGGTGCCCAAAACTGTACACAGTACTCCATGTGCAGTCTAACCAGGGATTTGTACAGAGGCAGTATAATGCTCTCAACATGTGTATCCAGACCTCTTTTAATGAACCCCATGATCCTGTTTGCCTTGGCAGCTGCTGCCTGGCACTGGCTGCTCCAGGTAAGTTTATCATTAACTAGGATCCCCAAGTTCTTCTCCATGTCAGATTTACCCAGTGGTTTCCTGTTCAGTGTGTAATGGTGATATTGATTCCTTCTTCCCATGTGTATAACCTTACATTTATCATTGTTAAACCGCATCTGCCACCTTTCGGCCCAAGTTTCCAACTTATCCAGATTCATCTGTAGCAGAATACTATCTTCTCTTGTATTGACTGCTTTACATAATTTTGTATCATCTGCAAATATCGATGTTTTACTGTGTAAACCTTCTACCAGATTGCTAATAAATATGTTGAAGAGAATAGGTCCCAACATCGACTCCTGCAGTACACCACTAGTCACAGCGAACCAATTAGAGAATATACTATTTATAACCACCCTTTGCTTTCTATCACTAAGCCAGTTACTTACCCATTTACACACATTTTCCCCTAGACCCAGCATTCTCATTTTGTGTACCAACCTCTTGTGTGGCACGGTATCAAACACTTTGGAAAAATCAAGATATATCACGTCCAATGACTCACCTTGGTCCAGTCTATAGCTTACCTCTTCATAAAAACTGATTAGATTGGTTTGACAGGAGCGATTCCTCATAAACTCCATGCTGATATGGAGTTAAACAGTTATTCTCATTGAGATAACCCAGAATAACATCCCTCAGAAACCCTTCAAATATTTTACCAACAGTAGAGGTTAGACTTACTGGCCTATAATTTCCAGTTCACTTTTAAAGCCCTTTTTGTATATTTGTACCACATTTGCTATGTGCCAGTGCTGTGGAACAGACCCAGTCGCTATAGAGTCCTTAAATAAAAGAAATAATGGTTTGTCTATTACATTACTTAGTTCTCTTAGTACTAGTGGGTGTATGCCATCTGGACCCGGAGATTTATCTATTTTAATCTTATTTAGCCGGTTTCATACCTCTTCTTGCGTTAGATTTGTGACCCTAATATAGTTTTTTTTTTGTCTCTCCGCATTTCACCTAGCATTTTATTTTCCACCGTGAATACCGTAGAGAAGAAGGTGTTTAATATATTAGGTTTTTCCTCGTCATCTACAACCAGTCTTTCCTCACAATTTTTTAAGGGGTCTACACTTTCACTTGTGATTATTTTACTATTGATTATATTTCGAATTGAGGAACAGTCAACTTGGAAATGCTTTGCTGTCTACTTATAGCCTCTCCTGCTTTGTGGGCCTCCACCATTTTCATTTTCAGAGTGCTAGGCAGCTGCTTAGAAGAACCCATGGCTGTTTTTTTTGGCACAAGGTTACAGGAGAAATGGCTTTTATAAAGCTGGGAAATTTGCATCACCTGGTGTTTCTTAACGATGATAGTGAACAAGCCATAACCCTAACAGGCTAATTAAGGTCTGAAACAATGGTCAAAGTAATCTGAGCACACAAATCCCAAGGGTGCCCAAACTTTTGCATTGGCCTATTTTCCTTTTTGTAATTTTTAAAATGTCAAAAATGACAATATATATATATTTTTTTTTTACCTAAAATACAATGGATATGTGTCATCTTTAAATTCAGAGATCATTTCATTTTCAACTTACTTAACTGTTCACAATAAAATTAATTTTGACCAGTGGAGCTCAAACTTTTACATGTCAGAGTATGTCATTGAGAGAAACATACACTGCTCAAAAAAATAAAGGAACATGTAAACAACATAATGTAATTCCAAGCCAATCACACTTCTGTGAAATCAACCTGTCCAGTTATGAAGCAACACCGATTGTGAATTCATTTCTCCTGCTGTTGTGTAAATGGAACAAACAACAGGTAGAAATGATAGGCAATTAGCAAGACAACCCCTATAAAGCAGTGGTTTTGCAGGGGGTGACCACAAACCATTTCTCTTTTCTAATAATTTTTGGTTATTGTTTTGGTCACTTTTTCATTTTGTCATTGCTCTCACCCCAAGAGGTACAGTACAAGAGCAAGAGGCGGTGTCTATAACCCACAGAAGTTGCACATCAAAGCAAGCTATGGCAAGAAAGGTAGTTGTGTCTGTCAGCACAGTGTCCAGAGCTTGGAGCAGATACCAGGAGACAGAACAGTACACCAGGAGACGTGGAGGGGGCCTTAGTAGGGCAACAACCCTGCAGCAGGACCTCTACCTCCTCCTTTGTGCAAGGAGGAGCAGTGCCAGAGCCCTGCAAAATGACCTCCAGCAGGCCACTAACATCCATGTGTCTGCTCATCCTATCAGAAATGGACTCCATGAGGCTGGTATGAGGGACCGACATCCACAAGATGGTGTTGAGCTTACAGCCCAACACAGTGGAAGGTGATTGGCATTTGCCAGAGAAAACCAAGATTAGTAGATTCGACATTGGCATCCTGTGCTTTTCACGGCTGAGAGCAAGTTCACACTGAGCACATGTTACAGACTTGATAGAGTCTGGAGACGCCGTGGAGACCGTTCTGCTGCCTGCAACATCCTCCAGCAAGACCGGTTTGGCAGTGGGTCATTAATGATGTGGGGAAGCATTTCTTTGGAAGGCTGCACAGCCCTCTATTTACTAGCCACGGATACCCTGTCTGCCATTAGGTACCGGGATGAGATCCTCAGACCCAACGTGAGACCAAATGCAAGTGCAGTGGGCCCTTGGTTCCTTCTAATGCATGACAATGCTAGGCCTGATATGGCTGAAATGTGTCAGCAGTTCCTGCATGATGAAGGCATTGATTCTATGGACTGCATTACCTGTTTCCTAGACCTAAATCCAATTGAGCTCTCATTCCATCCACCAACACAACATTGCAACACAGACTGCCCAGCAGTTGACTGATGCTTTAATCCATGTCTGAGAGGAGATCCCTCAGAAGAACATCCGCCGCCTCATCAGGAGCATGCCCAGGCATTGTAATGAGGTCATACAGGCACGTGGAGGCCACACACACTACTGAGCATCACTTCCTTGTCTTGAGGCATTTCCACTGAAGTTGGAACAGACTGTAATTTGATTTTCCACTTTGATTTTGAGTATCATTCCACATCCAGACATTCATGGGATATTAATTTTGATTTACATTGATCATTTTTATATTTTATTGTTCTCAACGCATTCCACTATGAAATGAATAAAAATTTACAACTGGAATATTTCATTCGGTGGTATCTAGGATGTGGTATTTAGTGTTCCCTTTATTTTTTTGAGCAGTGTATATAAACACTATTGTGCCAATTTTCTGGTAGAATTTCCATAAAGGGAATCTGTAACCCTCAATATGGCAATTATGCTGCTTAACCCCTTCACTGTCTTTGACATACTTGTATGTCAAAAGTAGTGTCCCTGCCTTTGATGCAGGATCACACGCTGAGCCCACATCTTTCCCTAGACTTGATGGCTGATTTAATCATCCATCAAGTGCCTCTAACAGCCGTGGACAGAGCGGCGCTCCGCCAATGGCTGTTGACCAGTTAATTGCCACTGTCAATCACTGACAGCAGTATTTAACATGCACCAGCCTGAAGCACGTCATTCATCCACCCCCTCAGCGCCCCCTGTCATGTGATCACGGGGCGCCGATGGATTGTCATGACAGCCGGGGTCTGTCATTATGAGCCTCCTATGAATGCCGGCATTCATAGGAGATCATGATTTATGCTATACAGTCATGGCCAAAAGTTTTAAAAATGACACAAATATTATATTTTCACATGATCTGCTGCCCTCTGGTTTTTATGTGTGTTTGACAGATGTTTTTATCACAGACAGAAATATAATTGCAAACATATGAGTAACAAAAGCTTATATTGACAGTTAGAATGAGTTAATGCAGCAAGTCAATATTTGCAGTGTTGACCCTTCTTCTTCAGGACCTCTGCAGTTCTCCCTGGCATGCTCTCAATCAACTTCTGGACCAAATCCTGACTGATAGCAGTCCATTCTTGCACAATCAATGCTTTCATTTTGTCAGAATTTTTAGGTTTTTGTTTGTCCACCCGTCTCTTGATGATTGACCACAAGTTCTCAATGGGATTAAGATCTGGGGAGTTTCCAGGCCATGGACCCAAAATCTCTATGTTTTGTTCCCTGAGCCATTTAGTTATCACCTTTGCTTTATGGCAAGGTACTCCATCATGCTGGAAAAGGCATTGTTGATCGCCAAACTGCTCTTGGAGGGTTGGGAGAAGTTGCTCTTGGATGACATTCTGGTACCATTCTATATTCATGGCTGTGTTTTTAGGCAAGACTAAAAGAGAGAGCCGATTCCCTTGGCTGAGAAGCAACCCCACACATGAATGGTTTCAGGATGCTTAACAGTTGGCATGAGACAAGACTGGTGGTAGCGCTCACCTTGTCTTCTCCGAATGAGGCGTTTTCATGATGTCCCAAACAATCGAAAAGGGGATTCATCAGAGAAAATAACTTTACCCCAGTCCTCAGCAGTCTACTGCCTGTACCTTTTGCAGAATATCAGTCTGTCCATGATGTTTTTTCTGGAGAGAAGTGGCTTCTTTGCTGCCCTCCTTGAGACCAGGCCTTGCTCCAAGAGTCTCCACCTCACAGTGCGTGCAGATGCACTCACACCTGCCTGCTGCCATTCCTGAGCAAGCTCTGCACTGCTGGTAGCCCGATACGGCAGCTGAAACACTTTTAAGAGACTGTCCTGCGCTTGCTGGTCTTTCTTGGGCGCCCTGGAGCCTTTTTGGCAACAATGGAACCTCTCTCCTTGAAGTTCTTGATGATACAATAGATTGTTGACTGAGGTGCAATCTTTCTAGCTGCGATACTCTTCCCTGTTAGGCCATTTTTGTGCATTGCAATGATGACTGCACATGTTTCTTTAGAGATAACCATGGTTAACAGAAGAGAAACAATGATGCCAATCACCAGCCTCCTTTTAAAGTGTCCAGTGGTGTCATTCTTACTTAATCATGACAGATTGATCTCCAGCCATGTCCTCATCAACACCCACACCTGTGTTAATGGAGCAATCACTGAAAAGAGGTTAGCTGGCCCTTTTAAGGCAGGGCTGCAATGATGTTGAAATGTGTTTTGGGGGATAAAGTTCATTTTCTAGCCAAATATTGACTTTGCAAGTAATTGCTGTTAAGCTGATCACTCTTTATAACATTCTGGAGTATATGCAAATTGCCATTAGAAAAAGTGAAGCAGTAGACTTTGTAAAAATTAATATTTGTGTCATTCTCAAAATTTTTGTCCATGACTGTACAGTATATAGCAGTGTTAAAGCATTGCTATGTACAGTGTCTACAAGTAGTATTCAACCCCCTGCAGATTTAGCTGGTTGACACATGCAGAATTAACTTGGCATTGTGACATTTGTACTGTAGATCAGCCTGGAAGTGGGAAATGCACTGCAGCAAAAAAAATTTTTTTTATATATATATATATTTTTTTAAAAAACGTTAAAAGTTAATTCAGAGTGTCATTTATTATTCAACTCCTCAAACCACAAGAATTCTGTTTGGTCCCCCTAAAGTATTAAGAAGTAGTTCAGGCACCAAGAATACTGAGCTTCACATGTGTGGATTAATGATCTCTTTTGCCAGCTTTTCTGACTATTTAAGACCCTCCCCAAACTTTTGAACAGCACTCACACATGGTCAACTTGGGAAAGACAAAGGAGCATTCCAAGGCCATCAGAGACAAGATCGTGGAGGGTCACAAGGCTGGCAAGGGGTACAAAACCCTTTCCAAGGAGTTGGCCCTACCTGTCTCCACTGTTGGGAGCATCATCCGTAAGTGGAAGGCTTATGGAACTACTGTTAGCCTTCCACGACCTGGACAGCCTTTGAAAGTTTCCTCCCGTGCCGAGGCCAGGCTTGTCCGAAGAGTCAAGGCTAACCCAAGGACAACAAGGAAGGAGCTCCGGGAAGATCTCATGGCAGTGGGGACATTGGTTTCAGTCAATACCATAAGTAACGTACTCCACCGCAATGGTCTCCGTTCCAGACGAGCCCGTAAGGTACCTTTACTTTCAAAGCGTCATGTCAAGGCTCGTCTACAGTTTGCTCATGATCACTTGGAGGACTCTGAGACAGACTGGTTCAAGGTTCTATGGTCTGATGAGACCAAGATCAAGATCTTTGGTGCCAACCACACACGTGACGTTTGGAGACTGGATGGCACTGCATACGACCCCAAGAATACCATCCCTACAGTCAAGCATGGTGGTGGCAGCATCATGCTGTGGGGCTGTTTCTCAGCCAAGGGGCCTGGCCATCTGGTCCGCATCCATGGGAGGATGGATAGCACGGCCTACCTGGAGATTTTGGCCAAGAACCTCCGCTCCTCCATCAAGGATCTTAAGATGGGTCGTAATTTCATCTTCCAACAAGACAACGACCCAAAGCACACAGCCAAGAAAACCAAGGCCTGGTTCAAGAGGGAAAAAGTCAAGGTGTTGGAGTGGCCTAGTCAGTCTCCTGACCTTAACCCAATTGAAAACCTGTGGAAGGAGCTCAAGATTAACCCCTCTCTGACATTAGACGTACTATCCCGTCCATAAAACCCGTGCCATTCTGACCATGGACGGGATAGTACGTCATAGGCGATCAGCTGCGCTCCCTCCGGGAGCGCAGCTAATCGCCGCCGGGTGTCAGCTGATTATCACAGCTGACACCCGTGACTGTGTGTCAGGAGCGGTCACGGACCGCTCCCGGCACATTAACCCCTTGCACACCGCGATCAAACATGATCGCGGTGTACTGGGGGCACAGGGGAGGATCGCGCAGTGTGGGGGCTCCCTGCGCGCCCCCCTGAGACCCTCAGACCAGCGCGATGTGATCGCGCTGCTCTGAGGGCTTCCTCCCTCCCAGGACCCGGATCCAAGATGGCGCTGGGGTCCTGGAGGGAGGCGGCTACCTCAGTGCCTGCCGAGAGCAGGCACTGAGAAGCCTGCTGCACTGCCTGAGCGATCGCTGGTGTGACAGAGTGCTGTGCACACTGTCACACCAGCGATCTGATGAAATACAGTGATGTCCCACCCTGGGACAAAGTAAAAAAGTAAAAAAAGTAAAAATAAACATGTGTAAAAAAAAATCCAAAAAAAAAAAAAAAAAAAAAAAAATATTCCCCAATAAATTCATTACTTATTGTAAATAAAAAAAATAAAACAATAAAAGTACACATATATGGTATCGCCGCGTCCGTAACGACCCCCCCTATAAAAATGTCCCACTAGTTAACCCCTTTTGTGAACCCCTTAAAAAATAAAAAATAAAAACGAAGCAAAAAATCAGTGCTTTATCATCATACCGCTGAACAAAAAGTGGAATAACACGCGATCAAAAAGACGGATATAAATAAACATGATACCGCTGAAAACGTCATCTTGTCCCGCAAAAAACGAGCCGTCACACAGCATCATCAGCAAAAAAATAAAAAAGTTATAGCTCGCAGAATAAAGCGATGCAAAAATAATTATTTTTTATATAAAATTGTTTTTATTCTATAAAAGCGCCAAAACATAAAAAAATGATATAAATGAGGTATCGCCATAATCGTACTGACCCGAAGAATAAAACTGCTTTATCAATTTTACCACACGCGGAACAATAAAAACGCCTCACCCAAAAGAAATTCATGAATTGCTGATTTTTGTTCATTCTAACCTCCCAAAAATCGAAATAAAAAGCGATCAAAAAATGTCACGTGCTCAAAAATGGTACCAATAAAAGCGTCACCTCGTCCCGCAAAAATTAAGACCTCACATGACTCTGTGGGCCAAAATATGCAAAAATTATAGCTCTCAAAATGTGGCGATGCAAAAAACTACTTTTTGCAATAAAAAGCGTCTTTTAGCGTGACAGCTGCCAATCATAAAAACCGCTATAAATAGTAAATCAAACCCCCCTTTATCACCCCCTTAGTTAGGGAAAAATAATAAAATAAAAAAAATGTATTTATTTCCATTTTCCCATTAGGGTTAGGGTTAGGGTTTCGGCTAAAGTTAGGGTTAGGGTTGGCGCTAAAGTTAGGATTAGGGTTAGAGTTTGGATTAGGGTTAGGGTTGGGATTAGGGTTGGGACTAGGGTTAGGGGTGTGTTGGGGTTAGGGTTGGAGTTAGAATTGGGGGGTTTCCGCTGTTTAGGCACATCAGGGGCTCTCCAAATGTGACATGGCGTCTGATCTCCATTCCAGCCAATTCTGCTTTGAAAAGTCAAACGGTGTTCCTTCACTTCTGAGCTCTGCCATGCGTCCAAACAGTAGTTTATCCCCACATATGGGGTATCAGCGTACTCTGGACCCCAAGAGTTATTGTGAAATTTGTCCTATTTCTTCTGTTACCCTTGGGAAAATAAAAAACTGGGGGCGAAAATATTATTTTTGTAAAAAAAATAAGATTTTTTTGTTTTTACGGCTGTACATTATAAACTTCTGTGAAGCACTTGGGGCTTCATAGCGCTCACCACACATCTAAATAAGTTCCTTGTGGGGTCTATTTTCCAAAATGGGGTCACTTGTTGGGGATTTCCACTGTTTAGGCGCATCAGGGGCTCTCCAAATGCGACATGACGCCCCCAGACCATTCCATCAAAGTCTGCAATCCAAAACGTCACTACTTCCCTTTCCGAGCCCTGACATGCGCCCATACAGTAGTTTTCTCCCACATATTGGGTATCAGCGTACTCAGGACAAATTGGACAACAACTTTTGGGGTCCAATTTCTCCTGTTACCCTTGTGAAAATAAAATATTGGGGGCGAAAAAATCATTTTTGTAAAAAAAAAAAGGATTTTTTATTTTTACGGCTGTGCGTTATAAACTTCTGTGAAGCACTTCGGGGTTCAAAGTGCTCACCACACATCTAGGTAAGTTCCTAGTGGGGTCTATTTTCCAAAATGGGGTCACTTGTGGGGGGTTTCCACTGTTTAGGCGCATCAGGGGCTCTCCAAATGCGACATGACGCCCCCAGACCATTCCATCAAAGTCTGCAATCCAAAACGTCACTACTTCCCTTTCCGAGCCCTGACATGCGCCCATACAGTAGTTTTCTCCCACATATTGGGTATCAGCGTACTCAGGACAAATTGGACAACAACTTTTGGGGTCCAATTTCTCCTGTTACCCTTGTGAAAATAAAATATTGGGGGCGAAAAAATCATTTTTGTAAAAAAAAAAAGGATTTTTTATTTTTACGGCTGTGCGTTATAAACTTCTGTGAAGCACTTCGGGGTTCAAAGTGCTCACCACACATCTAGATAAGTTCCTTGTGGGGTCTATTTTCCAAAATAGGGTCACTTGTGGGGGGTTTCCACTGTTTAGGCGTATCAGGGGCTCTCCAAATGCGACATGACGCCCCCAGACCATTCCATCAAAGTCTGCAATCCAAAACGTCACTACTTCCCTTCCGAGCCCTGACGTGCACCCATACAGTAGTTTTCTCCTACATATTGGGTATCAGCGTACTCAGGACAAATTGGACAACAACTTTTGGGTTCCAATTTCTTCTGTTACCCTTGTGAAAATAAAATATTGGGGGCGAAAAAATCATTTTTGTAAAAAAAAAAAGGATTTTTTATTTTAAGGCTGTACGTTATAAACTTTAGTGAAACACCTGGGGTTCAAAGTTCTCACCACACATCTAGATAAGTTCCTTGAGGGTCTAGTTTCCAAAATGGTGTCATTTGTGGGGGGTTTCCACTGTTAGGCAGATCAGGAGCTCTCCAAACACGACATGGCGTCCAGCCAATTCTGCGTTGAAAAAGTGAGACGGCGCTCCTTCCCTTCCAAACTCTGCCATGCACCCAAAACAGTGGTATACCCCCACATATGGGGTATCAGTGTACTCAGGACAAATTGCACAATAACTTTTGGAGTCTTGTTACCCTTGGAAAAATAAAAATTCGGGTGAAAAGATCATTTTTGTGGAAAAAATATGATTTTTAAATTTTACGGCTCTACGTTATAAACTTGTGTGAAGCACTTGAGGGTTCAAATTGCTCACCAAAGATCTAGATAAGTTCCTTAGGGGTCTAGTTTCCCAAATGGGGTCATTTGTGGGGGGTTTCCACTGTTTAGGCACATCAGGGGCTCTCCAAATGCAACATGGCATCCAATCTCAATTCCAGCCAATTTTGGTTGGAAAAAGTCAAATGGTGCTCCTTCCCTTCCGAGCTCTGCCGTGCGCCCAAACAGTGGTTCCCCCCCACATATGGGGCATCAGCGTACTCAGGACAAATTGGACAACAACTTATGTGGTCCAATTTCTCCTGATACCCTTGGTAAAATAAAAAATTAGTGACTAAAAGATAATTTTTGTGGGAAAAAAATAGGATTTTTATTTTCATGCCCGGGCATTATAAACTTGTGTGAAGCACTTGGGGGTTCAAAGTGCTCACCAAAGATCTAGATAAGTTCCTTAGGGGGTCTAGTTTCCAAAATGGGGTCACTTGTGGGGGATTTCCACTGTTTAGGCTCATCTGGGGCACTGCAAACGGAACATGACCCCCATCAACGTCTGCATTCCAAAACGTTACTACTTCCTTTCCAAGCCCTGCCGTGCGCCCAAACAGTTTTTCACCCCCACATATGGGGTATCAGCGTACTCAGGACAAATTGGACAACAACTTTTGGGGTCCAATTTCCTTGGGAAAATTCAAAAATTTAGGACTAAAAAATCATTTTTGTGGAAATTTTTTTTTTTTTTTTTCACACCCAGGCATTATAAACTTTTGTGAAACACTTGGGGGTTCAAAGTGCTCACAACAGATCTAGATAAGTACCTTAGGGGGTCTAGTTTCCAAAATGGTGTCACTTGTGGGGGGTTTCCACTGTTTAGGCGCATCAGAGGTTCTCCAAGCGCGACATGGCGTCCAATCTCAACTCCAGCCAATTTTAGTTTGAAAAAGTCAAACGGCGCTCCTTCCCTTACGAGCTCTGCCGTGTGCCCAAACAGTGGTTTTCCCCCACATATGGGGTATTGGCGTACTCAGGAGAAATTGCATAACAACCTTATCTGTCCATTTTCTCCTTTTACCCTTGTGAAAATAAAAAAAAAGTTTGTAAAAGATCATTTTTGTGGCTAAAAAGTTAAATATTCATTTTTTCCTTCCACGTTGCTTTAGTTCCTGTGAAGCACCTGAAGGGTTAATAAACTTCTTGAATGTGGTTTTGAGTACCTTGAGGGGTGCAGTTTTTAGAATGGTGTCACTTTTGGGTATTTTCTGTCATGTAGACCCCTCAAAGTGACTTCAAATGAGAGGTGGTCCCTAAAAAAAATGGCTTTGTAAATTTTGTTGTAAAAATGAGAAATCGCTGGTCAACTTTTAACCCTTATAACTTCCTAACAAAAAAAAATTTTGATTCCAAAATTGTGCTGATGTAAAGTAGACATGTGGGAAATGTTATTTCTTAACTATTTTGTGTGACATATTTCTCTGTTTTAAGGGAATAAAAATTCAAAGTTTGAAAATTGCTAAATTTTCAAAATTTTCGCCATATTTGCGTTTTTTTCAAAAATAAACGCAAGTTATATGGAAGAAATTTTACCACTAACATGAAGTACAATATGTCACGAGAAAACAATCTCAGAATCGCGAAGATCTGTTGAAGCGTTCCGGAGTTATAGCCTCATAAAGAGACAGTGGTCAGAATTGTAAAAATTGTCCCGGTCATTAACGTGCAAACCACCCTTGGGGTGAAGGGGTTAAAGTCCACATGAGACACCCAAAGAACCTAGATAACTTGGAGAAGATCTGCATGGAGGAGTGGGCCAAGATAACTCCACAGACCTGTGCCGGCCTGATCAGGTCTTATAAAAGACGATTATTAGCTGTAATTGCAAACAAGGGTTATTCCACGAAATATTAAACATAGGGGTTGTATAATAATTGACCCACACTTTTATGTTTAAAATTTATTAAAATTCAACTGAGCAACATAACTTTTTGTTTTGTAAGATTTATGCTTCTGTTAATAAATCCTACTCTCATTCGCAGTTTGAAGGCTCTAACTTATTTGCATCTTATCAAACCAGCTAAATCTGCAGGGGTTTGAATACTACTTGTAGGCACTGTATAACAAGCGATCAGAGGAACACAGCTTCATGTCTCATAAGGGGGCTATTAAATTCAGTATAAATTGAAAAAAAAGAGTTCAAATAAACTTCTACTTTCGCCCCATTAAAAATAAAACAACAAAGATACACATATTTGGTATCGCTGAGTTCAGAAATGTCCGATCTATCAAAATATAAAATTAATATGATCGGTAAACAGAGTGGCGAGAAAAGAATTAAAATGCCAGAATAATGTTTTTTTTTGGTCACCGCAACATTGCAATATAATGCAGTAAGAGGCAATAAAAACATTGTTCCTACCACAAAATGATTTCCTTAAAAAGTCAGCTCAGGGCACAAAAAAATAAGCCCAGATCCTGAAAAATGAAAATGTTACGGGTCTCGGAAAATGGCGACAAAAGCAAAAGTATTATTATTTTTACAAATTTCTAAAAAAAATTTCACCACTTAATTATACAAAAATATATACATGTTTGGTATCTGCGTACTCGTACCAACTTTGGGAATCATATTGCCAGGTCAGTTTAACCATATAGTGAACATGGCATATAAAATACCCAAATAAAATACCCAAAAAGCAATTGTGGAATTGCACTTTTTTCAATTTCAACTCATAATATAGATTCTACAGAGAAAAGTATGGACACGTAAATACCTTATCAATGATAAAAAGTGAAATTATCATAAAATACATACAGAATAAAAAGGAAAAGGTGAAGACTCCGGTATAGAGAGGATGCAGTTATGAGCACATGATGAAAGGATGGGCAATTATGAGATAAACGCTCATACAATAAACCACATTATATAGTAATGTATAGTAAATAATCCAAATAGTATATAGTGGAAAACTATAGGTCATGTAAAATACAAAAATCACCAACGATTGAAAGTCACTATATTCCACAAACGGAGGTAATGTAGACATTTTGACCTATAAGAATGTACACAATACTCATGACATGCCCTTTAATCCCTGAGTCAGACCACGTCACCTCTTCAACTCCGATTCACGTTTCTCTTGGGCTTCCTGAGAGGATTTGCAATGACTGTGTGTCAGCTTGGAAAATATATATATATATTTATATATATATATATAATATATATATACAGCTCTGGCAAAAATTAAAATTAAGAGACCACTGCACAGTTTTATAAAAATCAGCTTCTCTACATGTCTGGCAGCCATTCCATTCCAGTGTCAGTTGAATTCCAACCAGAGTACACCTCATTTTACTTAATGTGCTTCTGATTAGATGATCACCTGAACCAAATCTTATTTAATGAAGAAAAGTATAAAAAAACACTGCTGGGTGTTCACAATCTTCTTGCAGTAAGACAAGCTGGATGGCAATACAAGTGCTAGTAATATCCCAAAAGTAATAGGAATGAAAAAATAACTTTTAACCATGCCAAAGGATTGAAAAGAAAAGTCTTGACTAGAGTTGAGCGATACTTTCCGATATCCTAAAGTATCGAATCGTAATGGTATCGCCGATATCACTAAAATATCGGCGATACCCGATACCGATACCGGAAGTCCCATGTAAGTCTATGGGAACAAAATATCGAAATTAAAAAAAACCCATTCTTGCCTTGTTGGTTAATTGTACATGAAGGAAAACAACAAAGACTAATGTAGAATGTATTGGGGGAGGTTGAGGAGACATTAAAGGCATAGATGTTTGACCCAATCCAATGGAATAGCATTAATTTTTTTTTTTTAGGAAATACGTTCGGATTGACGAACAAATTGACAATGTTGTTAACCTTTTTTCTATTTTGGCAAATATGTCTGTTTCACAACTTCCATGGTCTTCACCTTTTAACTTTTCACACACTTTCTCCTTCATAATTTTCAGCAGCATCATCTTTCTCATCAAATTATTCTTCATCTTCACCTTATTAATCTTCTAAAACTTCTTGCTATTCATCTTTTGTTAACATTACTTATATTGTTCTTATTAAACAGTTATTATTCTTCATATTCTACTTCTTCATGTTCTTCCTATTCATCCTTTTCATCATATTCTTATTTGTGACAGACATTCCTGTACTTGTAATCTGTAAAACTCTGAATTTTCATCCTTCCGTTCTTGCTGTCACGAAAGATTTTAATTACAACAGTATTTGTCCGCGTTAAGTTTAGCCTGCAGCAGCATCAGGCATTTTCCAGGGGCACCACGAGGAGGAACGGACTCACCCCCATACACTGCTTAGTCTTCTTCTGCTTAGAATTTAGAGCATATATTTTGCTCTTCATTTTGGTCTTATACTTAATGTTCTTCTGCTTTTTGATCTTCTGCTTATTGTTCTTCTGTCTCTTGTTCTGTATCTTGTAGTTTGTCTTAACCTTCTTTGTCCTGTTGGTGATGGTACAAAAGCCAATGGAAGTAACGAGGACCAGCTGACTGTGCTGGAACCGGAGGGTCAGCAGAAGAAAAGAGCCAATGGCACAACGAGGACCAGCTGACGTTACTGGGACAGGGTTTACTAAGCAGGAGGTACCTGTGGCTCCAAAGCACAACCAAGGACCCGCAGACGTTGCTGGAACTCGGATACCGACATGGAGGCTCCTAGGCCAAAGGCACTGCGGAGAAACCAGCTGGTGTACTGGAAAACCCGGATGGGTAGCAGAAGGAACAAGAGCCAATGAAAGTAATGAGGACCAGCTGACTGTGCTGGAACCCGGAGGGTCAGCAGAAGGAAAAGAGCCAATGGCACAACCGAGGACCAGCTGACGTTACTGGGACAGGGTTACTAAGCAGGAGGTACCTGTGCTCCAAAGCACTACCAAGGCCAGCAGACGTTGCTGGAACTCGGAATACCGACATGGAGGCACCTAGGCCAAAGGCACTGCGGAGAACCAGCTGACGGTACTGGAACCCGGATGGGTAGCAGAAGGTACCCATGGAAATTTAAAGTTGCCAGCAGGACTGTTTGCCGTTCACCCCAGCAGGGAAAGTGACATTACTGAACCCCAGTAACACAGGACAAGTGTAGACTGTGCAAAACAGCACTTCCGAGAAACAACAGGCGGTGTTGTAACCCAGGGATGAGAAGAGAACATGGTGGAGGCAGCAGGATGTTTGCCGTTCACACAGCGGGGGAACAGCTGACATTACTGAACCCCAGTAACACAGGAGCAAGTGTTAGACTGTGCTAACAGCACTTCCGAGAAACAACTGGCGGTGTTGTAACCCAGGATGAGAAGAGAACATGGTGGAGGCAGCAGGACTTTTTTGCCGTTCACACAGCAGGGGAACAGCTGACATTACTGAACCCCAGTAACACAGGAGAAAAGTGTTAGACTGTGCTAACAGCACTTCCGAGAAACAACGGCGGTGTTGTAACCCAGGGATGAGAAGAGAACATGGTGGAGGCAGCAGGACTTTTTGCCGTTCACACAGCAGGGGAACAGTGACATTACTGAACCCCAGTAAACAGGAGCAAGTGTAGACTGTGCTAACAGCACTTCCGAGAAACAACTGGCGGTGTTGTAACCCAGGGATGAGAAGAGAACATGGTGGAGGCAGCAGGACTGTTTGCCGTTCCACAGCAGGGGAACAGCTGACATTACTGAACCCCAGTAACACGGGAGCAAGTGTAGACTGTGCTAACAGCACTTCGAGAAACAACTGGCGTGTTGTAGCCCAGGGATGAGAAGAGAACATGGTGGAGGCAGCAGGACTGTTTGCCGTTCACACAGCAGGGAACAGCTGACATTACTGAACCCCAGTAACACAGGAGCAAGTGTAGACTGTGCTAACAGCACTTCCGAGAAACAACTGGGGGTGTTTGAAAACCCAGGGATGAGAAGAGAACAGGGTGGAGGCACAGGACTTTTTGCCGTTCACACCAGCAGGGAACAGCTGACATTACTGAACCCCAGTAAACAGGAGCAAGTGTAGACTGTGCTAACAGCACTTCCGAGAAACAACTTGGGTTTGTAACCAGGGATGAGAAGAGAACAGGGTGGAGGCAGCAGGACTTTTTGCCGTTCACACAGCAGGGGAACAGCTGACATTACTGAACCCCAGTAACACGGGAGCAAGTGTTAACTGTGCTAACAGCACTTCCGAGCAACAACTGGCGGTGTTGGAGCCCAGGGTCAAGGGAGGATGTTTTAAATACTAGATCAAGTATTTCCTTGTTACGTGTCAATTAAAAATGTCTATACTCCAAACAAGAAAATATAACCTTTATTTACCATAAGATGATGATTTTACTTTAAAAATATATGTAAATTAAAAAATTGACAAACATAAACGCATACATTAACATGTTGAAAAGCAATGCAAACCAACAATAAAAATCGGTTAAATAATCTGCTATACGGTTTTAAATAAAAGCAAACAAGTACATATCAGAATCCATTAATGATGGATAAGTAACATATGACACCATTTTCATTTGCTGAATAATACACTAAAAAGTTTTTTAAAAATATCTAAAATTTTCCATCATGTAATACTGATAATATGTGCCAATCATTTATATTAACAAAAAAAACCTTTAAAAAGTGCATAGTGAAAACAGCTATTTATGCCTGACTGTGGACTTGCAAGCATGACAACGGATAGATAAGGTATATATAGATGAGTCTGCATAGCCCAGATGGTGAATGGCGATGTAATAAATGTACCTCAATAAAGTGTGCGTTACTACTACATCCTTTTTTTTAATAGATTTCTAAAAGGGTACGTGCATGTATGCTTGCGCCTTTGTTTGGACGCACAGACTGGCTTCCTGCTGTGAAAGCGTTGGGTATTGGAGCGTCTGTGCGTCTTATGGCGCAGACTAACATTCACGGTGCGCATCGTTCATCACGCAAGCGGTACCGACAACACAAAGGCGTTGTCATGACTGCTTTAACTCAAAACATGCACCTATGATGAAACAATACACGATGTGCCCTATTACATAACAAGCTACAAGAAAAATGCGTGTGAGGTGTGACACAGCTGTTTTGTTAAGGTACAGTATTATATCGACATTGTACAGGTGTCGCTATTCAGTCTATAAATAGATATCATTCACCTATTCTATCAGTTGTCGTTCTTTCAGCACCACTTACAGGTATATATTTTGCTATTGTGACTATGCACTATTGACTTTACCAAGGTAATGCATGATTTTTTTTTAGCGATTATCATGTTTACATGAAGGACCTTTATGATATGGGCTGTTAACTTTCTAATCAAATATGTATTTTTTAAAAGCACAAATAAAAGTAATGTTGAAGAGGACTATTCCTACATGCATTGTTTTTCACAAATTACAGGTGTACATCACGTCCCTTAATCAACATTGGATATTATATTTACTTGTATGCTTTTATTTCAAAGCAAGAACACTGAAGTATAACCTTCGCACTGCAGCAGTTGTCAAAGTTCAACCCACATTATGCACTTCCAACATTGCAGTATTTGAGTCATCATGATTGAGTTGGATTTGTCTAAGCTATGGAGTGACAAGGTTGACCATCAGTATCCTATAGCATAAGTAGGCTTTTGTGTTTGCATTTGTTTTCGACATGGGCATATCTGTAATAAAATGTCACAATTATTTTGTTACCGATTTGTGACAGACAAATCATTTTATGGTTTGAAAGTTGAGTTTAAAAATTTTACACTTAAAAATCGGGGTTCCTCTATCTATGTTAGCACTGACACTTTGAGATGTATTTTTTTTCCCCATGTTTGGGGTAGTACAGTAATTTTTTGCCGACAACAGGGGGGGAACAGCGGCGTTACTGAACCCCACAAAAATCAGCATTTTTTCATTTGGGGAAAATCCCTTTAACAAATTCGGCCAAGAATTTTGGGGGGCCTTTTTTTTGAGCCCGGGGGGGTTTCCCCAAAAAAGGAGGGGGGTTAAAGAAAGGGGGGGCCCCTAGTATGAACTTTGAAGTTGAAGTTTGTAGTTACACAAAAATTTTTGCCAGACCACAGCGGGGAACAGCGGGGTTACTGAACCCACAAAACATCAGCGATTTTTTTCATTGTGCTCTAACATTCGACGAACTGGCGGTTGAAGCCCGGGTAAAGGGGAGGGGGGGGCACAAAATATTGATTATTGCCTTGTTGGGGCCATTGCAATTATGTACTTCAAACAAGAATAAAGAATTTTATACGACAATAAAATGATGATTTAATTACAAAAATAAAAAATATTTATATTGACAGTCCTTTGGGGTTGATAACTTTAATGGCTAACAAAAATAGGTAAAAATTAAAAAGCTTTCGGACTCCCGGGGTCCCCTTATAGGCTAAGAGTAAAGCCAAAAAAAAGAATCACATATTTCTACACACAACGACACAGAATAGCTAAGACAAGTGGGGAGGACATGGGGGAACCCGGCAAAAAAAAGGGAAAAAACAAGGAGAATTTAGCGCCACCAATCACAGAAAATTTTTAATGATTTTCCTTTTGGGAAAAGATTTTGTATGCCCGGTCATAGCCTGGATATGGAATTACTAAAATTAAAATATAACTTCAAATATGAGAACCGTACAAAGGTTTCAGAAAAAAAGCCATCATGCCTTTGACACTGTTAGTGATGTGAAAGTCACGGATTTTTGCTTCATATAAATTTAAAGGGAAACTGCCTATGACCTTCCGGGTCAAAAACCCCAAAAAAAAATACGCCAAGAGAGGGCAATCAAATTTCTATCCTTATCTAGGAACTGTTCCAAATTTAGTTCATCCTGGAGATAATGACAGTTCTATACATCACTTACTTGTCTTACCCCTTGCACTTTTTCCGTGCCTGTTTGATAGAAATATGTGATGCAAAAAATTTTTAGTTAGTCTTTCCCTGAAAGAGCGTAGTAGCCTTAAACTTGCAATTTGTTTCCCTTTTTAGTTATCCATAAAAAAAAGGATCAACCACTGGACTCTAATTAAAAAATTTTTTTTAAAAATTCTGTAACACGGTACAAAGATACACATTTTTCTAATTTCAAAGGGGAAAAAAAAGAAAAAAAAAAATAAAAAAGCATATATCACATCCAAAATAATGGAACAACACAACACCCAAAAAAAATTTGGAACAAAAATTGGTTGAAATTTAAGAAAAAAGTAAATGTTTTTTTTTTTTGAATAATGCTTAAGGGAAGCTATGTTAAACCTAACATATAAGACAAGGTTTTGAAAAATCATCTCATCGCAAATTTTTGTGCGTCACAGACAATTTTAAATTTTTTAAGTTAAAAAATCTAAATTTTTATACATTATACATTCCAGCATGGACTCATCAATTATTGATGACACAATAAGTACAATAAAAAAAAAATTTTTAAAAAAAGCATTGTTTTTTTTACAATTTTTAATGGTGCCTGCAAGTGAGGGAAAAAAAACTACGGATGCAAAGGGGTTATTCTATTTGTACAGACAGGGGACGCCTCTGAGGGAAAACGATGTTATAGTACGTAAAAAAGTCTGGGCTGAAATCATGCTTTTTTTGCTTGTAGAGTGTTGAAGAGGGGAAAAGAATGTCTGGTTGCGCAAAGCTTTATCCTCAACATACCTTCCACTGCACCGTAGGGTTGGGTAGCGTGGGCAAAATTGTTACTATCAAATGTGAGGTTTGGGGGCGTTTTTGCGCACTAGGGGGGCAAAAAAAAAAAAACGCAGTAAAAATTTAATGGTAATATACACCATAAAACCAAAAAATTCGTTCCCTCTTTAACAAGAAAGACAACAAGCCTAATGGGGTTACGCTGACTTAATTGAGTAAGTATTACATCAAATTGCCTAGTAACTAGCCGTGATACCTATATACCAGTATTTAATTAATCTCTTGTGGGGTTTTTCAACGCACTTGCGTTAAGTACCTTTTTCAGTATGCAGATGCACTTTAGATGTAATAATTTTTTATTGGACATTATTTCCCCTTTTCATGTGGCCATTTCATATATGGGTTTTTAATTACGTTGGCAACAGTATGGTATTTTATAAGTCTGTCATAAATAAAACCGGATATTATGATGAGTTTAATGTTCGTACACCTTGGGCATTATCTTTAAGTACAGTAAAGTTCCTTAAAAGCATTTTTATAAGTTAAAAAAATACTTTTATGCATTAATTTTTAAAAAGTGAAGAGTAACTATGTTTTTTTTTTGTTACCATTTCTAATAGACTGGAATATCGTTATGACAAATTTTATTTGTCCATATTGTCTAAAAATTTATCATTCTAGGGGCCGCAAAACTTTTCAATTTCATGTTTTTTGCATAACAAGCAGGGGGCGGCTCTTCCCATTTGGAGCATGTTGGTCATGTGTTTTTCTGTCCCTGTGTCGGGAAAAAAAGGCACTCTTGCCGTTGA
>JARQOD010000006.1:203913734-204015728 GCA_033576555.1 Oophaga sylvatica | reverse complement strand
TTCCTCAGGGACACTTTAAGGTATGGGGACCTAGTTTTAAAACTGTATATTTCAGCGTTTCAGGGGACCAGAAAAAAAAGAGCCACCTTCACAGACTGCTGACTTAGTGCTGCTGAAGGTGGCTCTTTTACTTAAAAACGCCCGGGGGGTGACAAGTTCCCTTTAAGGGCTCATACTCACATGCGAGAAAATCGGACAAGTCTCAGTCACACATCAATACGCATTCGGATCGGAACGTTCAGCTGCATAGAAATGCATGCAGCTGAACGCTCCAATCCGAGTGCCGGCGGCAGTGCCGGGTATTCACATGCAAGACTGTCCGAGTTTCTTGCATGTGAGTATGAGCACTTAAGTGATGAAAATAAGCAGTCACAATGGAAGATGATCCAGGTTATAAACATAAATTTCATTTTTCTTAAAATTGATAGAGCAAGATGGAACACAGTAGTGTAAATAAAAGTGAATTTAATAGTGGCAGATGTTTTTCTACCATTAAAGCCATATTGAGCATGAAGCTAACAATCTAACTAATTTGCGTGTGCAACGCCTTCACTTTACCTTTGCACTTTGTTTGAAAAGAACCCCCAACTGAGCTTGAACTGTTGCAAAAGAGACATATTTTCATTGTCAATAAATTTAAAATTATGTTATTATATTAATGATATTTTTTTCATATTTGTTGTCACATACAGACGGGGTGTTTTGCATCTTCATGAAAGTACAGGAATCCACGATTTAGGCCTGCCTCGCTGGAAGCTTACCTCTTGTCTTATTGTTGTGATTGTATTCCCTTTATTTCAGCTTATGGAAAGGAGTAAAAACTTCTGGCAAGGTGAGAATTTTGTGAATTGAACCTACTTTTACAAAAAAAATCTAATTAATCATTTTTCAATACAGCTAGACCAAGTCTGACTCTTATGTAAAATTCTAATTTTCTACCACTTCTAAGTTCTACTAAATGAGAGTCTGTGTTCTTTCTGTGTAGCAGAACATATATTTTTTCTGCTTCTGTATTCTACTAGGTAAGTAGCAAAAGAATTTAGTTCCTCTAAATTTCTCTTTTCCTAGATTCTTACAGAAAAACTGTAACATTGTGATACCTCCCTCCAAAATGTACCAATAGCTTCAACCTCCTTATTTACCTCAACTCTTATGGGTCTTTCCGGTGTTAGGAACTGTTTATCATTTTCTCATGAGAAATCCTGGAGGCAAATTTCTGTTGGAATGTTATCAAATTGTAAATATTCCTAAAAGCTGCATTGTCAACTCTTTTACAGCATGTTAGATCGTTTATATTGTAAAATTGCAAACCATTTTTTAACGTCAATGTTTTGTCTGGGAAGTGCTGATGAAATAAGCCAAGAAGGAAGTCCTACGTGGTGAAGGCCCAGGGGTATTTACCTCTTTTTTGTTCCGGACTTCTGATTCAGGAAAGATGTTTTAAAGGGAATTGTCACCCTAAATTGGGGGATATTTAAATGATGGCAGTCAGGTCAGATGGGCGGTGTTTTGGGTACTTGCCTTAACATGTTGTTCGCCGCTGTCTCCATTATTTCTGGGAATTGTAGTCGTTCCCCTCCATATAACGCACCTGCGCATTGCAATCTTGAATTGCGCACGCCCAGTATGCTTTGCCTGCAGATTGCAATGCGCAGGCCGTTATATGGAGGGCAACGACTACAATTCCCAGAAATAATGGAGACAGCGGCGAACAACTGTTAAGGCAAGTACCCAAAACACCGCCCATCTGACCTGACTGCCATCATTTAAATATCCCGCCAATTTAGGGTGACAGATTCCTTTAAATGAAGATCTCATCAGGGACAATCCCTTTAAAAATATGGTCTCAGGTGATCAGTGTACTGAACTTCAGCGCTCTTGGCAAACAACTAATTTAGCTAGAGCTGGCCAGGCATTTTGGCCTCTGTGGGGGCAATGTAGCATTATATGGTAGTCTTTCAGTTAAAAGACCATCCATGTATTGCAAGAATCATTTAAGTTTGCCAGATCTAAACAAAAGCTGCTCATACCCAGTTCCTATGCGTTCTACCTCCTAGAGTGAAATCCTGAGCAATGGACCCTCTATTTGATTTCCATATGTACTTAAAATGGCTAATAAAGCCACTAAAATGTTTTGAAATCCTTAAAAAGTAATTTCTTAAAAATAAATAAATGTAATTAAATGCAGTATAATTAACCTTAACAGTAGTGTTTGTAAATTTACCTTCAACCTTGCAGGCAAGATTGGAAAATAACCAGCAATACAGCTATAGGGATTTCCGCTATTTTCCAAAGCACCATTTATTTAAAAAAATTCCCTTTATTCTTATGATGTTTGTTCTCTTTATATTTCTGTAACCTTCATCTTGCTTTGCATTTTTTAGGTAGTGTGGATTACAGCTACAATGCCCTATGTTGTCCTGACAGCATTGTTACTTCGTGGTATCACTCTACCAGGAGCTATAGATGGAATTAAAGCCTATTAAGTGTTGATTTTCTTCGTCTTTGTGAAGCTTCGGTAAGTGGACATGTGGTTAGTACATGAATATCCTTCAATTCATTTTTAGCTATATTGTTGTTGCTTTAATACAGTACATATATACAGTACCTTTTATTAAATAGACATCTGTTTGGGATAGATATCAAAACTATTGTCACTAAGCAGTGCAACTCAATTACTTTACATAGTTCTGTAATAGTATGATATAATCGGCTTCAACATTTCTGCCAAACACTTAGTAATGTAGCCGAATAGCCATATTGGAAGACAGGCAGAATATGTCAAAATTTTTGGCCTCCTAATCTAGAGCAACATAATGTAGAGACAGATACACTGATTCCAGTGATGTGTCACTTACTGGGCTGCTTGCTGTAGTTTTGTTAAAATCACTGTTTTAACAGCAGAGATTATCACTAGAGGACTAGTAAACCAGCTGCTATGTAGTCCTCCCTATTCATGAGCTCTGTATAGCCCTGACTTCACCACTGATTGTCAGTTTTCTGATTATGCACAGTGACCCAAGAAAGCTGTCAATCAGTAATATGTGCATAGTTATACATAGAAAAACATTCAGAGAACTGGGGAATCTGCAGCAGATAAAACAGTTATTTTATCAAGACTGTAGCAAGCAGACAAGTAAGTGGCACATCAGTGCAGTCCTGGTCTCTGCCCATATATCATGCTGGAAAGTATCACGTTAGGCAGACTGGGCAGCCGGAAATGAGGAGCCTTGGCGCTTCAGATAAGATTTTTATTAATATAAATGCATTTTAACGCTGCACTGTCACCTTTCTCAAGCTCAAAAGCAAATTTTTGACCTTGAGAATAACAGTGGTATGGTGCCGAAATGCATTGGTACCAGTAAAAATCTTATCTGAACTCCAAGGCTCCTTATTTCCGGCAGTGCAGTCTGCCTAATGTGATTATCTCCATTCAAGTAAATAATTATCAGGAAGATATGTCCTCCAGCCACCTGGCAGGAGCAGCAGATATTCACAAAACACCACCAGGTGACTGCAACCACCCTCTGTGGTGTTCTGTTGAAACGGTACTGTCCTATTGTGTGTGAATTTGCCCCCGTCTAGAGTTCTTCATATATCATGCTGCTCTCGGATGGCGACGATGGGCTACTAAAAACAAATAGCTCAACCATCACTTTTTCGAACTTGGATGTTAAAGGCAACCTGTCATCATGTTTGGCCGATACGAGTTACGGCCACCGCCTTTCAGGGCTTATCTATAGCATTCTATAATGCTGTATATCTGATCCCAAACCGACCTGTAAGAGAAGAAAAATAACTTTTATTATACTCACCTGCAGGGCGGTCCAGTCTGAAGGGTGTAGCTCTTCTCAGTACGGCGCCTCCCATCTTCTTGTGATGCTGTTCTCCTGCTTGGTTTGTGTGGATGACGCGTCCCTGCATCATCCACACAATCTCCTCGGCACCGCACTCCTGCGCAGGCATACTCATCTACCCTGTTGAGGGCAGAGCAAAGTACTGGAGTGCGAAGGTGCCAGGAAAGGTCAGAGAGGCCCAGCGCCTGCGCACTGCAGTACTTTGCTCTACCATCAACAGGGCAGAGAAGTACGTTATAAAATAAGCACTAATAACAGCAGATAAATGATCTGAACTACTGTATGGTACAATTGTTTAAGCACAAGTCTACTTAAATTCAGCTTTGTTTTTCAATGATCTCTTCAGTGTACACTATTAATTAACATTACAGTAATTATATTACATTAAATGTTTCTTCAAAGATATTTGACATACATTAATTTATTAGAAAAAAAACAAGGCCACATGGTCTATTCTGTTAATTTGCAACTAATTTAAACCAATATTTTATTTTCCATAAGAAAGAGCACCAGAGGGGCTTAATTTCCCTCTTCGTGAGCTCACGACTTGACAACTCAAAGCAATAATCTGAGAAATTGGAATTGGACTCAGTAATTGGTGAAATTACCTTGCATTCAACAGTATCTTTCATCTTTATGCTGAATGAGCTTCCTGCAATTATCTCTAATAACAGCTCTTCCTCTCTCCCTCCTCCTTCTACCATTCTTTGTCTGGTTGGTTCTGGGGATTGTTCAAGGTTTGGATTGATGCTGCCACTCAGATCTGCTTCTCACTCGGTGTTGGGTTTGGTGTGCTAATCGCCTTTTCCAGCTACAACAAGTTTACAAACAACTGCTATAGGTAAGCAAAAAACACAGGTCTAGCATTTGCATCAAGCAAACATGTTAGTTTAATAATCACATTTATCCTAGGAAATAAGTGTTAGGAGTTCAACATAAAAACAAAAACAGAAAGTTGTACACACTTTCAGGTGTTAAGTTAAACTAAAATACAGTACACTGATCAAAAAAATAAAGGGAACACTAACATACCACATCCTAGATATCACTGAATGAAATATTCCAGTTGCAAATATTTATTAATTACATGGTGGAATGCATTGAGAACAATAAAACGTGACGATCAATGAAAAGCAAAATTAATATCCCATTGAGGTCTGGATTTGAAATGATACTCAAAATCAAAGTGGAAAATCAAATTACAAGCTGCTCCAATTTCAGTGGAAATGCCTCAAGACAAGGAAATGATACTCAGTACTGTGTGTGGCCTCCACATGCCTGTATGACCTCCCTACAATACCTGGGCATGCTCCTGATGAGGCGGCAGATTTTCTCCTGAGGGATCTTCTGCCAGACTTGGATTTAAGCATCAGTAAACTCCTGGACAGTCTGTGGTGCAACGTGGCGTTGAAAGATTGAACAAGACATGATGTCCAAGATGTGCTCAATTGAATTCAGGTCTGGGGAATGGGCAGGCCAATGCATAACATCAATGCTTTCGTCATGCAGGAACAGCTGACACACTTCAGCCACATGAAGCCTAGCATTGTCATGCATCAGAAGGAACCCATGGTGCACTGCACTTGCATATCGTATCACAATGGGTCTCAGGATCTCCTCTTGTTACCTAATGGCATTCAGGGTACCTCTGGCTAGCACATAGAGGACCATGTGGCCCTCTAAAAGAAATGCCTGCCCACAACATTACTGACCCACTGCCTCCGGTCATGCTAGAGGATGTTGCATGCAGCAGAATGTTCTCCACGGCATCTCCAGACTCACGTCACGTCACGTCAGTCACATATGCTCAGTGTGAACCTGCTCTCATCCAAAAAGAGCACAGTGCACCAATGTCGAATCTGCCAATCTTGGTGTTCTCTGGCAAATGCCAATCGCCCTGCATGGTGTTTGGCTGTAAGCGCAACATCCTTTTGTGGACGTTGGGCCCTCATACCACCCTCATGAAGTCTGTTTCTGACAGTTTGAGCAGAGACATGGATGTTAGTGGTCTGCTGGAGGTCATTTTTCAGGGCTCTGGCACTGCTCCTCCTGTTCCTCCTTGCACAAAGGAGGAGGTAGAGGTCCTACTGCTGGGTTGTTGCCCTCCTACGGCCACCTCCATGACTCTTGGTGTAGTAGCCTGTCTACTGGTATCTGTTCCATGCTCTGGACACTATGCTGACAGACACATCTATGATTCTTGCCACAGCTCACATTGATGTGCCATCCTGGGTGGGCTGCACTACCTGAGCAACTTCTGTGGGTTGTAGAAACGGCCTAATTCTACTGTACCTCTAGAGGTGAGAGCAATGACAAAATGCAAAAGAGACCAAAACAGCCAAAAAGGATGAGAACAGAGAAATGTTCTGTGGTCAACACCCTGCAGAACCAGGCCTTTATAGGGGTTGTCTTGCTAATTGCCTATCATTTCTACCTGTTGTCTGTTCCATTAGCACAACAGCGAGAGAAATTGATTCACAATCGGTGTTGCTTCATAACTGGACAGGTTGATTTCACAGAGGTATGATTGACATGGAGTTACATCGTCTTATGCAATTGTTCCCTTTTATTTTTTTGAGCAGTGTACTTAAAACAATTTATACTTATAAAGTATTATAAATATATAAAGTATATAACATTTCCAAAAGATATAAAATTGGTACTAGATCTTTTGACTTCTCCATATAAATATCTTAGAATTTCTAGACCAGACATACTCGTACTAAACTAGCCATCATGGTTACCTGAAGCATACTTAAACAACAACACATGATATTAGACCTATATGCACTATTTACTGTATGTCTCATGGTTATATAAAAATAACCATGTTTGTTACTATAGAGTTAACAAATTAAACAAGTTTCAAATTATGTGAACTTCTTAATATCTAGCTCAAAGATGGAAATGGAAACCTTTCAGGAAAGGCTTTCCTGATCTCATAGAACTGCTAGTGATCCTGTCTTCAGTACTCTATAAATCTATTGTATGGTTAAAGTACAACAATATAAAACTGGTATTTCTCTGCATGTACAGTCATGGCCAAAAGTTTTGAGAATGACACAAATATTATATTTTCAAATGATCTGCTGCCCTCTGGTTTTTATGTGTGTTTGACAGATGTTTTTATCACAGACAGAAATATAATAATTGCAAACATATGAGTAACAAAAGCTTATATTGACAGTTAGAATGAGTTAATGCAGCAAGTCCGTATTTGCAGTGTTGACCCTTCTTCTTCAGGACCTCTGCAATTATCCCTGGCATGCTCTCTATCAACTTCTGGACCAAATCCTGACTGATAGCAGTCCATTCTTGCACAATCAATGCTTTCATTTTGTCAGAATTTTTAGGTTTTTGTTTGTCCACCTGTCTCTTGACGATTGACCACAAGTTCTCAATGGGATTAAGATCTGGGGAGTTTCCAGGTCATGGACCCAAAATCTCTATGTTTTGTTCCCTGAGCCATTTAGTTATCACCTTTGCTTTATGGCAAGGTGCTCCATCATGCTGGAAAAGGCATTGTTGATCGCCAAACTGCTCTTGGAGGGTTGGGAGAAGATGCTCTTGGAGGACATTGTGGTACCATTCTTTATTCATGGCTGTGTTTTTAGGCAAGACTGTGAGAGAGCCGATTCCCTTGGCTGAGAAGCAACCCCACACATGAATGGTTTCAGGATTCTTAACAGTTGGCATGAGACAAGACTGGTGGTAGCGCTCACCTTGTCTTCTCCGAATGAGGCGTTTTCCTGATGTCCCAAACAATCGAAAAGGGGATTCATCAGAGAAAATAATTTTACCCCAGTCCTCAGCAGTCCACTGCCTGTACCTTTTGCAGAATATCAGTCTGTCCACGATGTTTTTTCTGGAGAGAAGTGGCTTCTTTGCTACCCTCCTTGAGACCAGGCCTTGCTCCAAGAGTCTCCGCCTCACAGTGCGTGCAGATGCACTCACACCTGCCTGCTGCCATTCCTGAGCAAGCTCTGCACTGCTGGTAGACCAATCCTGCAGCTGAAACACTTTTAAGAGATGGTCCTGGCATCTTTCTTGGGCGCCCTGAAGCCTTTTTGGCAACAATGGAACCTCTCTCCTTGAAGTTCTTGATGATGCGATAGATTGTTGACTGAGGTGCAATCTTTCTAGCTGCGATACTCTTCCCTGTTAGGCCATTTTTGTGATTGCAATGATGACTGCACGTGTTTCTTTAGAGATAACCATGGTTAACAGAAAAGAAACAATGATGCCAAGCACCAGCCTCCTTTTAAAGTGTCCAGTGGTGTCATTCTTACTTAATCATGACAGTTTGATCTCCAGCCATGTCCTCATCAACACCCACACCTGTGTTAATGGAGCAATCACTGAAAAGAGGTTAGCTGGTCCTTTTAAGGCAGGGCTGCAATGATGTTGAAATGTGTTTTGGGGGATAAAGTTCATTTTCTAGCCAAATATTGACTTTGCAAGTAATTGCTGTTAAGCTGATCACTCTTTATAACATTCTGGAGTATATGCAAATTGCCATTAGAAAAAGTGAAGCAGTAGACTTTGTAAAAATTAATATTTGTGTCATTCTCAAAACTTTTGGCCATGACTGTACTGTATATTAACCTATTATTTGTTCATTCATTAAGTTATTCTATTTGCTTGAACAGACACAATAACTTATAGCAAAATATTGACAGCATTGTCATGTAGAAAAATCATAACAAGAAGAATCATTTAAAGGGGTTTTCCCACGAACTAAGTACATTTTAATTAATAGATCTTGAATGAAAATAAGTTCACAAATAGATGTGTTCCTGTCTGACTGTACAGGATCATGGTCTGATCATACCACAGCTCCTGGTCAGGGGGAACCAAAGAGAATATGCAGACTTTACAGCATGGGATCGTAGCTAATTCTTCTAGTGAGCCAAATTATTTCCTTGCCTGTTATTAATCAATGTTTTGCCTCATAGAAAGAATCAGCTGTGATCACATGCTGTTATGTCTGTCTTATACTCTTTTGCTTCCTCCCCTGTCCAGGAGCCGTGGTATGATGAGACCAGGTTGTTGTATAGTCAGAAACAGCCATTACACAGTACACAGCAGGAGAACATTTATACGATTATCTCAGCACAGGAACATTTTTTTAAAACATATTCAATTCTGGAACTTATTATTATTTGAAAATCTGTTGATTAAAGTGTTAATTAAAATTAACTTTATTCATGGGAAAACCCCTTTAAACCCTTAATCCCATCCGACGTACTATTCCGTCCATGTGACCCTGGACCTTAATCCCATGGACGGAATAGTACGTCACATGCGATCAGCTGCGCTCCAGTGGGGAGCGCAGCTGATCGCGGCCGAGTGTCAGCTGATTATCACAGCTGACACCCGGCACTATGTGCCAGGAGCAGTCACGGACCACTCCCGGCACATTAACCCCTGGCACACCGCGATCAAACATGATCGCGGTGTACCGGGGCACAGGAAAGCATCGCACAGGGAGCGGGCTCCCTGCGTGCTCCCCTGAGACCCTCACAACAGCGCAATGTGATCACGCTGTTCTGAGGCCTTCCTCCCTGCAAGACCCCGGATCCAAGATGGCCGCCGGGTCCTGTAGGGAATAAAGAACTTAGCGTGCACTCAGTCAAGTAAGACAAGGTGCTGGTGTAGCGGACCTGAGGTCCCAAATCTAGAATAATATAATACACCGCACACTTAGTTGAATATGATGCAAGGGTGAAAACTATCATTTATTTACTTATATACAGATTGGTAGTTTAGGCAAGGCAATATATGACAAGCGATTAAATTTAACGTTTCGGCTCAACCGGAGCCTTTATCAAAAAAGTCGCTTGAGGTCCAGTGCCAATGAATACAAAGAGAAGGTGCAAAAGCCAACAGGGTGTCAGAGTAAGGCTAATTAGTAGCAGCTGTTCATAGGGAATCGTAAACATGTCACATAATGCAGTAACAGTCTGGGAGGCGATATTCAAAAGCAGTGCTCCCGCTGTGCACACTGTCAGACCAGCGATCTGACTTTATACAGTAATGTCCCACCCTGGGACAAAGTAAAAAAGTTAAAAAAATTAAAATCACATGTGTAAAAAAAAAATTCCAAAATAAAGGAAAAAGAAAATATTCCCCAATAAATTCATTTCTTCCTGTAAATAAAAAAAACAAAACAAGAAAAGTACAAATATTTGGCATCACCTCGTCCGTAACGACCCACCCTATAGAACTGTCCCACTAGTTAACCCCTTTAGTGAACCCCTTAAAAAAAGCAAAAAAATCAATGCTTTATCATCATACCGCCGAACAAAAAGTGGAATAACACGCGATCAAAAAGACCGATATAAATAAACATGGTACCGCTGAAAACATCATCTTGTCTCACAAAAAAAGAGCCACCATACAGCATAATCAGCAAAAAAATAAAAATGTTATGGCTCGCAGAATAAAGCGATGCAAAAACAATTATTTTTTTATATAAAATTGTTTTTATTGTATAAAAGCGCCAAAACATAAAAAAATTATATAAATGAGGTATCGCCGTAATCGTACTGACCTCAAGAATAAAACTGCTTTATCAATTTTACCACACACGGAACGGTATAAACGTCCCCCCCAAAAGTAATTCATGAATTGCTGATTTTTGTTAATTCTAAACTCCCAAAAATCGAAATAAAAAGCGATCAAAAAATGTAATTTGCTCAAAATGGTACCAATAAAAACGTCAACTTGTACCGCAAAAAATAAGACCTCACATGACTTTGTGGGCCAAAATATGCAAAAATTATAGCTCTCAAAATGTGGTGATGCAAAAACTATTTTTTTGCAATAAAAAGCGTCTTTTAGCGTGTGACAGCTGTCAATCATAAAAACCCGCTATAAATTGCAAATTAAACCCCCCTTTATCACCCCCTAACTAAAAAAATAATAAAAATATAAATGTATTTATTTCCATTTTCTCATTAGGGTTAGGGTTAGGGTTGCGGCTAAAGTTAGGGTTAGGGTTGGGGCTAAAGTTAGGATTAGGGTTAGGGTTGTGATTAGGGTTAGGGGTGTGTTAGGGTTAGGTTTGTGGTTAGGGTTATTGTTAGGGTTGGGACTAGGGTTAGGGGTGTGTTGGGGTCAGGGTTGGAGTTAGAATTGGGGGGTTTCCACTATTTAGGCACATCAGGGGCTCTCCAAATGTGACATGGCATCTGATCTCAATTCCAGGCAATTCTGCGTTGAAAAAGTCAAACGGTGCTCCTTCACTTCTGAGCTCTGCCATGCGCCCAAACAGTAGTTTACCCCCACATAAGAGGTATTAGCATACTCAGGACAAATTGCACAATAAATCTTGGGGTCTAATTTCTCCTGTTATCCTTTGGAAATAAAAAATTGGGAGCGAAAATATCATTTTTGTAAAAAAAAAAAAAAAAAAAGATTTTTTATTTTTATGGCTGTACGTTATAAACTTCTGTGAAGCACTTCGTGGTTCAAAGTGCTCACCACACATCTAGATAAGTTCCTTGTGGGGTCTATTTTCCAAAATTGGGTCACTTGTTGGGGGATTCCACTGTTTAGGCACATCAGGGGCTCTCCAAATGCGACATGATGCCCGCAGACCATTCCATCAAAGTCTGCAATCCAAAACGTCACTACATCCCTTCCGAGCCCCGACGTGTGCCCATACAGTAGTTTTCTCCCACATATGGGGTATCATCGTACTCAGGACAAATTGGAAAACAACTTTTGGGGTCCAATTTCTCCTGTTACCCTTGGGAAAATAAAAAGTTGGGGACTAAAAGATCATGCTTGTGGAAAAAATATGATTTTTTTTATTTTCACGCTCGGGCGTTATAAACTTTAGTAAAACACCTGGGGGGTTCAAAGTTCTCACCACACATCTAGATAAGTTCCTTGAGGGTCTACTTTCCAAAAAGGTGTCATTTGTGGGGGTTTCCACTGTTTAGGTACATCAGGAGCTCTCCAAACACGACATGGCATCCAGCCAATTCTGCGTTGAAAAAGTCAAACGGAGCTCCTTCCCTTCCAAGCTCTGCCATGCACCCAAACAGTGGTTTAAACCCCACATATGGGGTATCAGCGTACTCAGGACAAATTGCACAATAACTTTTGGGGTCTTGTTACCCTTTAAAAATTAAAAATTGGGTGAAAAGATCATTTTTGTGAAAAAAATATGATTTTTTAATTTTACGGCTCTACGTTATAAACTTGTGTGAAGCACTTGGGGGTTCAAATTGCTCATCACAGATCTAGATAAGTTTCTTAGGGGGTCTAGTTTCCAAAATGGGGTCACTTGTGGGGCGTTTCCACTGTTTAGGCACATCAGGGGCTCTCCAAATGCAACATGATGTTCAATCTCAATTCCAGCCAATTTTGGTTGGAAAAGTCAAATGGTGCTCCTTCCATTCTGAGCTCTGCCGTGCGCCCAAACAGTGGTTCCCCCCACATATGGGGTATCAGCGTACTCAGGACAAATTGGACAACAACTTTTGTGGTCCAATTTCTCTTGTTACCCTTGGGAAAATAAAAAATTGGTGACTAAAAGATAATTTTTGTTGGAAAAAAATTGGATTTTTTTTTTCATGCACGGGCATTATAAACTTGTGTGAAGCACTTGTGGGTTCAAAGTGCTCACTACAGATCTAGATAAGTTCCTTAGGGGGTCTAGTTTCCAAAATGGGGTCACTTGTGGGGGGTTTCCACTGTTTAGGCACATCTGGGGCACTGCAAACGGAACATGACCCCCATCAACATCTGCATTCCAAAAACGTTATTACTTCCTATCCAAGCACTGCCATGCGCCCAAACAGTTTTCCCCCCCACATATGGGGTATCAGCGTACTCAGGACAAATTAGACAACACTTTTGGGGTCCAATTTCCTTGGGAAAAATCAAAAATTTGGGACAAAAAAAATCATTTTTGTGGAAAATTGTTTGTTTTTTTCACACCCAGGCATTATTAACTTTTGTGAAACACTTGGGGGTTCGAAGTGCTCACAACAGATCTAGATAAGTTACATAGGGGGCCTAGTTTCCAAAATGGTGTCACTTGTGGAGGGTTTCCACTGTTTAGGCGCATCAGGGGCTCTCCAAACGCGACATGGTGTCCAATCTCAATTCCAGCCAATTTTGGTTTGAAAAAGTCAAACGGCGCCCCTTCCCTTACGAGCTCTGCCGTGTGCCCAAACAATGGTTTTCCCCCACATATGGGGTATTGGCGTACTCAGGAGAAATTGCACAACAACTTTATTTGTCCATTTTCTCCTTTTACCCTTGTGAAAATAAAAAAAAGATTGTAAAAATCATTTTTGTGACTAAAAAGTTAAATGTTCATTTTTTTCCTTCCACATTGCTTCAGCTCCTGTGAAGCACCTGAAGGGTTAATAAACTTCTTGAATGTGGTTTTGAGTACCTTAAGGGGTACTGTTTTTAGAATGGTGTCACTTTTGAGTATTTTCTGCCATATAGACCCCTCAAAGTGACTTCAAATGTGAGGTGATACCTAAAAAAAATGTCTTTGTAAATTTTGTTGTAAAAATGAGAAATCTCTGGTCAACTTTTAACCCTTATAATTTCCTAACAAAAAAAAATTTTGTTTCCAAAATTGTGCTGATGTAAAGTAGACATGTGGGAAATGTTATTTATTAACTATTTTGTGTGACATATTTCTCTGTTTTAAGGGAATAAAAATTCAAAGTTTGAAAATTGCAAAATTTTCAAAATTTTCGCCATATTTGCGTTTTTTCAAAAATAAACGCAAGTTATGTCGAAAAAATTTTACCACTAACGTGAAGTACAATATGTCACGAGAAAACAGTCTCAGAATCACGAAGATCCGTTGAAGTATTCCAGAGTTATAACCTCATAAAGAGACAGTGGTCAGAACTGTAAAAATTGTCCCGGTCATTAACGTGCAAACCACCCTTGGGGGTGAAGGGGTTAAGAGATTTTTCCCCCTTTCATATCACCAATAATCTGTACAAATCCATTAAGAAGCAAACTGAAATCATTTTGAGAGGGGGAAATAAAATTAATGACCTAAAATAATATGGTTGCATAAATGTGAACATCTCTTATAATTGATTGACTATGTGGTTATGTTTGGCTAATTATAATTACATTTATACTCATGTTAAATAATAGTCCTTATACAGTTGCAATCATTTAAAGTGATTCTGATTAACCTCATATAAAGTTTAGCTGCTCTAGCACGATTTTCCGGACATTTTTTTTGTTGCATTTTGTGGTAAAAATCATGATTCGTAAGCAGCTTATACCACAGCAAAGGAATCTTATTGTTTAAAGTTGTCAGTTGGAAGAAGGGTACAAAAAAATTCCAAAGCAGATATACCATGGGACACTGTGAAGACAGTCATCAGGAAGTGACTTATATTTGGCACAACAGTGACATTAACTAGAACTGAGTGTCCCTCAAAAATAGACAAAAAAACAAGAAGAAAATCACCCCAGGAGGCAGCCAAGAGGCCTTCAGCAGCATAGAATGAGCTGCAGGAATTTCTGTCAAGTACTGGTTGTTTACTGCATGTGACAACAATGTCCTGTATGCTGCATTTGTCTGGCCTGTGGTATAGGGTGGCAAAACTGTAAGCAGAAGCTTATAAAGAAAATAATCTATGCCCTGCTATGTTTTGCTGAAATCCACATCAAGTCTGCCAAAAGCATGTGGGAAAATGTGTTATGGCCTGTTGAGATCAAAGTTTAACTTTTTGGTCATAATTCCAAAAGGTATATTTGGTGCAAAGACAACACTGCTCATCATCAAAGAACACTATACCCACAGTGAAGCATGATGGAGGCAACAGTATGCTTTGGGGCTGTTTTTAGCAGCTGGAACAGGGGCTTTAGTCAAGTTAGAGAGAATTATGTACAGTTCCAAGGATAATTTAATTTTGCATACAAAACTATTAGGTCTCTGCTAAAAAGCTAAATATGAAGAGGAAATTCAATTTTTAGCATGATAATGACTCTAAGTATACATCCAAAACAACCAAAGAAGATCAAAGTTTTAGGCTGTGGTTCCACGGTCCGGAACCACAGCGCTTTGGACGGAGCGGAAATTCCGCTCCGTCTAAGCCCCGCCCCTTTATGACGCGCGATCTTTCCGGAGGTGTTCAGGACACCTCCGGAACACCTCCGGAAAGAGCGCAGGGCTACATAGCCCTGTGTTAATTCTGTTGCGGCGACGCACCGTCGCCGCAATACGCGAGGACATGCTGCGGTCTAAAAAGACGCGCCGCATGTCCGTTTACGCAGGTCTGCCACCTGCGTATTGTTACGCATAGTGGAGACGGGATTTCTTGAAATCCCCTCCACTATGCTGTAACATCTGGACGCTGCGTGTTTGGCGCTGCGCCAGCGCACAGCGCCAAACACGCAGCGTTTCCTGACCGTGGAAACTCACCCTTAGTGGCCCAGCCACAGCCTAGACCTGAATTCAATTGAAAATCTGTGGGTTGACCTGAAGAGAGCTCTACATGGGAGATGACCTTGTAATCTGAAAATCCTACGTCTTCTTTGCCTGATTTTTATTTCCATAATGAGTCAAATATTTTCTATTGGTGAAAGCCCTGGACTGCAGGTGGACAGTTCATCACCTGAACTCTTCTACTACATTACAGCATGGGATCACAGATGATTTTTTTTTGCAAGGTGAAACATTTGCCTGCCTGTTTCTAAGCAATGTTTTACCTCAAATAAAGAATCAGCTGTGATCCCCTGCTGTAATATCTGCATGCACTCTTCCTTCCTCCCCTGCTCAGGAGATGTAGTATGATGAGACCATGTTCCTGCACGGTCAGATGCAACCATTACGCAGCAGGGGCACATTTATAAGATTATCTCATGTGGTAGATCAGGTCACTCGGCTGCATACAGAGGTAGTCACAGGAATATTGAGACTTTAAAGATGCACTTGGTTTATTAGACACGACATAAACCAAGTTTAAGCACAAAAATAAGCATGGCCCTCTGGGTAAAACAGCAAAACATAACAAAACCATAGCACTAGATACAGTCCCTGTATTAGTGGGGACCAGCCCACCCAGTGTTAGCAAGACCCACGGTTCAGGCATAAGCAAAACACAAAACACTTCTCTAGAGTGTTGCTTTCCAGCCACTGACACCAACGTGCCTTTGGAGGCCAGCTACTTAAGCCCCAGACCATGTGACTCCTCTATCTGCCCATGTGACTGATCACATGACTGTGACGCCACACAGGTCCTGTCAGCACACGGTGGTGCCGGCTCTGCAGGTGGAAATAAGTTGGACATCCTCACACCCACTTTATGGGTATCCATATAAAAACCAGTCCATTATGCAGCTTAGCTTAAACCTTATAGCATGTAGTGTGCTGGAGGAAAATACTCTGGGTTTTACATCACTGTCGCAATTAAGCGTAGTGACATATGTCTCCCCTCCAGTACTTTACCAGTGACTTTGTCACACTCTCCACAGGAAGATTTTTTTTTAAACACTTCCAATTGTGGAACTTCTTATTATTCCAAGACCTCTTGAATAAAATGTACTTTGTTAGTGGGACAACTAATATTTTCTTATTCTTAGTTGTTGACTGAAAAGCATCTACTTTCTTCTCTTACAGAGATGCAATCATCACCACTTCAGTTAATTCTTTGACAAGTTTTTTCTCTGGTTTTGTCATCTTTTCTTTCCTTGGATACATGTCACAGAAACATAATGTACCAATTGGTGATGTTGCAAAAGACGGTAAGATTAATAATGATTCTCAAAATCTGTCAAAAAGGTTAGTTTCACTTTTCATTTTTCATACAATTTAGACATAGCTATTGAGGCAATATGTGCATAACATGTTTAGTGGCTACAATGGATGGATTTAAAGGGAAGACATCCAAGCGTAGACCTCAAATAGAACGCTACAGTATACAAAACTGTATAGAAAGCATTAAAATACATACCTAACAGTCACCCATTGTATTGAAAAAACATAAATTATACTTTCCCACTTTTCCATAAAGTAAAATTCTATAATGTTATATATATAGTGGTCTGATAAAGTTTAAAACAACTGGAAATAAAACCCTATGGATATATTTTCACAGCTTTCCCTTGAATTTACACTATATGCAAGATCAAATTGTTATGTGAATAAAGTCTTAGAGCCATTGCGGGGGAAATGAGGCATTATAAATCTCCTTTTCAAATTAATGCTTCGTGTTAATAATTTAATTAAACCAAAACCATGGGTGACATAATTACCGTATATACTCGTGTATAAGCCGAGATTTTCAGCCCATTTTTTAGGGCTGAAAGTCCCTCTCTCGGCTTATACGCGGGTCATATATGGGGGTTGGCGGGTGAGGGGGAGCGGGGGTGTCGGATTATACTCACCCCTCTGCCGGTGCGGTCTCTGCAGCCCCCCTGCTTCTCCCACGATCTCTGGCTCCTTCCTGCAGCGGTCACATGGTACCGCTCATTAAAGTCATGAATATGCACATATTCATGACTTTAATAAGCGGTACCACGTGACCGCTGTAGGACTGTAGCGCTGCGGAGAGCGCCGGGAGAAGAGGAGAGGCTGCAGAGACGCGCCGGCGGAGGGGTGAGTATAGCGATATTTACCTGTCCTCTCTCCACCGCTGCGCGCTGCTCCCTCGTCCGACTCCTCTGGCTGTTAATGTTCAGGCAGAGGGCGCGATGACGTCGTTAGTGAGTGCCACGCCCCTGCCAGATCATTCACTGCTGAGGACCCGGAAGAGGGAGCAGTGCGCAGCGGTGTAGAGAGGACAGGTAAATATCTCAGGTGCCGGAGTCCTGAGCGAGCGCTGACACCGGCACCTGTCCCCCATAGCTCGCCGGTGTCACCGCCTGCTCAGGACACCGGCACCTGGCCCCCAGCGACGAGAGGTGAGTATGTCATTTTTTTTGCAGCAGCAGCGCGGCAGCATAAGGGACGTATACCATGGGGCATAATCTGTGGATCATACAAGGACATAATCTGTGCAGCATATGGGGGCATAATCTGGATCATACGGGGGCATAATCTGTGCAGCATTTGAGGTCATAATCTGTGGAACATATGGGGGCATAATCTGGAGCATATGGGGGCATAATCTGGAGCATATGGGGGCATAATCTGTGGAACATATGGGGCATAATCTGTAGAGCATATGGGGGGCATAATCTGTGGAACATATGGGGGCATAATCTGTGGAGCATATGGGGCATAATCTGTGCAGCATATTGGGCATAATCTGGAGCATATGGGGGCATAATCTGTGCAGCATATGGGGCATAATCTGTGCAGCATATGGGGGCATAATCTGTGGAGCATATTGGGCATAATCTGTGGAGCATATGGGGCATAATCTGTGGAGCATATGGGGGCATAATCTGTGCAGCAAATATATCACACAAATAGAGTGTGTTAAGTTAAAAGAATATCAACTTTATTGATAAACATGTAATGAAAACGTTCACAACAATCAATATATAAAGATGAAATAAAATGGTAGCAGAGCAAGGAAGAGGACCTGGAGCACATTAAATTGCACACTTAACTCTGTGCCATCCCCCTAGATTAACTAGGAAGATGAAATGGTTCAAAAAGTATAAGTGTCTATACATATGAATATAGAGAAAGGTAGATACTGATTTGTAGCAGGGAAATGCAAAAAAGGAGGCAGTGTAACATAACACATGTGATAGTACGATATATCTCCCTGCAATATGCAATCTGTAGCGATCAGAAGGTATGATCACAAATCAAAGAACAGAACCCACTGCTCAAGATCCACAAAGGGATCACAATGTGTAGATGTCAGGAGGTTTACAGGTGTATATGACATCAGTACCTCATATAAAGTGCCATACAAGGTGCAGAGTAAAGTGCAATCGTGCTTACCCATGTGGGAATAATGTGCAGTACCAGGTACGTGCCCCGACGCACGTTTCGCTTCTCAAGCTTCCTCGGGGGGCACAATGGAGGGATTTAAAGGGAAGACATCCAAGCGTAGACCTCAAATAGAATGCTACAGTATACAAAACTGTATAGGAAAGCATTAAAATACATACCTAACAGTCACCCATTGTATTGAAAAAACATAAATTATACTTCCCCACTTTTCCATAAAGTAAAATTCTATAATGTTATATAATAGTGGTCTGATAAAGTTTAAAACAACTGGAAATAAAACCCTATGGACATATTTTCACAGTTTTCCCTTGAATTTACACTATATGCAAGATCAAATTGTTATGTGAATAAAGTCTTAGAGCCATTGCGGGGGAAATGAAGCATTATAAGGCTATGTGCACACGTTCAGGATTATTTGCGTTTTTTTTGCGGGAAGAAACGCGTCAAAAACGCATGAATTAAGCATCCTATCATTTAGAATGAATTCTGCAATTTTTGTGCACATGGTGCGTTTTTTTCCACGAAAAAAACGCATCGCGGAAAAAGAAGCAACATGTGCATTAATTTCGCGGAATAATAGCGTTTTTTCCCGCTATATTATTGACCTAGAAAGTTAAGGGAAAAATCGCGGTAAAAACGCGTAAAATCCGCACCAAAAACACGCAAAATCCGCGCAAAAACGCACATTTTTACCGCGAAAAAAGTCCGGTTTTGCAAACATTTTGCAAATGTTCTGCAAACATTCCTGACGTGTGCACTTAGCCTAAATCTCCTTTTCAAATTAATTCTTAGTGTTAATAATGCAGGACAGAACAAACACCCTTTAACATCATTCCTTAAAGAGTTAGTCCAAAACTCAAAAGTAATTTTAATTAATAAATCTTTAAAAACTGAATAACTTTTGTAATTTAAGTCATGGTAGAATTCCCTACCATTCACTCTGTACTGCAACTTAGGATTCTGATTATATTACCCACTTCTTATGACTATACATTTGCAAATCACAAGTGCATGATGGGATGCTCAAACTAATCGTCATGTGCTGGCTGAAAACTGAAACTGCTGTCACTCCCTTTTAGCCCTGGAACAAATCAATGATGTCCGTTTTATAGGCTTGGGCTGTGTATTTTCTAGTGCGCATGCGTGGCAAGCACACTGAAGGGTGAATGCAGAGGGAAGTGAAGAGGGCTGAAGAAAATACACCGCCCAGCTAATGAAAAGGATGTCAGTGATGATGTCTCCTTTCATGGGCGGCGAGCGCAATGTCAGCTCTTTGAAAGTCAGCCATAAAGGGAGCATGTACTGAGCATGCATCGGGCTTTACAAACGAATCATCATAGGAAATGAGTAATAGAAACCGAACCCTAAGGTGCAGTATGTAAGAAAAAGTCCTTACTGAGAGCTGGAAGAGCCGGGAGAAAGATGTAGACAATCCTCTTATCAAGCTGAGGTTGAAGTTTATTGAGAGAAACACAGCAGAACTGGTACAGAGAGTCAGTGAGTTGAAGCATGCAGGCACAAAGCAGGGATTCAGACGGGCAGAGATTTGCTGAGAAGTCTGGCGATGAAAAGGCCCCTAGCCTGGCCATGGTGTGACTCAGCGGCTTAATGGCGATGGAATGGCCCCGAACAACAGTAACAGGGGCTTTTTATACATAATACAAACAAAGAAAGCTACACCTTGCAGCAAAGGGTGTATATGGTTACATCATATTGCAGAGAGAAACATGTGTTTTAGAACAAAGAATATAATGACATAATACGACAACATTAATTAACGTTTCCACAAGCGACATTAAAACCCATAAATGTAATTTGTTATTTATAACTACTGTCCTCTATCTTATCTCTGTCTCCAGACTATATCCATAAATTCAGGCATTTGACATTTTAATGAGTTTTGTTTCTACCAACATTATCACGTGTACATATATTGACCATATATTTGTTAACCCTATTCCCCTATTAATCCAATTTTCCTTTATGCACGTCAGCAAGGTTTACTAACAGACATGATCTCATTTTACATTCTCCATCCACTTCTACAAAATACATCTTATTAGTTCTATTGTAAAAGTTGAATCTTGGTTCCTAACTTTTCACAAGATGGCTGTCTGGTTCATCATGGCAGCTCATTATATTATAGCTGACCATTCTCTTACAAGTCCCCCTCTTGTACTCTGTCAACAACATACAGTGCTGTAATATTCATGGGTGAATTATTGAAAATAAGAATATTGAGGTAATTCAGCACTTTATGCACGTGTGTGTGTGTGTGTGTGTGTGTGTGTGTGTGTGTGTGTGTGTGTGTGCGTGTGTGTGTGTGTGTGTGTGTGTAAGGCAAAAGTCCCTAAAAATAGCACAAACACCTGATAAAAAAATAATTCAAATATTAGTCCCCCCCAGAAAAAAAAACAAGTTGCACAATAGTTAAGTCTATTGGTCTTTTTCTTCTCATTCTTTGGCTTCCGGATTTTACTGATTTTACTGATCTTCTCCCCCTCTCACACTATCAAAGTCCCACTGTATAGTGTGAAACACCTTCTCCTGATCATCCAATAGGTTCCTGGTCCCAGGAGTCGATTATGAAAATCTCCGGCTTACCTGGAGAAAATAGAATAAAAAAGTGGAGTATCAGTCCTTACCAGAAACCTCAGTAATATAATTAAGAAGTCTACACTGATCGATATGAACAATTTTAACACCTTTGCAGCTTGATTTGTTAACCCTGCGCACTCCTAAAATTGCGGGGCCAATTCTTATGAGTAACAACAAAAGTACCTTCTCAATGAGCTTCCCAGGGTCCTATTTTTCTGAAATTTTTAACCATAACCTAAGCTTCTTTAACAAATTTAAACTTGTAGGATTGTTAGTGGGGTCTGGAAAATTAAAGAATCAAATCCCACTATATGTTTTACTTGATTGCAGTGCACACCCAGTAGGTGCTTCATGCACATGAGCAACCTAGAGTAGTAGCCAAGGGCATACAGCTGACTAGACTCTTCGGGGCTTTCTTTGGGCCATTTTTGTAGAAGCACAGAAGAAATAGAGACATCACTTGTGTGAGTCTGAATGTAAAAAGGCTGGAGGGATCAGGGTTAACCAATGCAGTAGCTGCCGTAAGGGCGCGCTTCAATCCCTCAAAAGCCTGTAAGTCTGCCCCCTCTATATTGACAGGGGCAAAATCAATATCAACATCTCTGAGTAAATCATACAATGGTTTAGCCAGATAAGCAAAATCTTCAATAAATTCTCTAGAGAAATTGATAAGACCCAAAAAATTTCTGAGCTCAGTAATATTAGTTGGTATGGGGACAGCTTGAATGGCTTTAACCCTGTCATGCATGGGTTTCTTTCCTTCTGCTGAGACAGACACACCCAGAAATTTAACCTCTGATTTCATCAATTGTACTTTGTCTAGACTCATTTTGAGTCCTGCATCTTGTAAAGCCTGACAAACATTTTCGAGGGTCTCTTTGTGTTCACATTCATCGACAGTTTAAATCAATAAATCATCCACATATTGTAGGACTTTGTCTCCATAGCCAAGGGGTTCTAACACTTGAGCCAATGCCTGATGGAAATACACTGGAGAACTGTGAAATCCCATGGGCAACCGCGTGAACAAGTATTGCACATTCTCAAAAGTGAATGCAAAGCGGAGGGCAGATTCAGGTGTTAGGGGTACTGAGAAAAATCCATTTGCAATGTCCAAACAAGAAAACACTTTACAATCACTCCTCAACAGTGACATAACTTCAGGGACAGATGCAACAAGATGAGCTGCTGAGGGAGTGCACTTATTTACAAGTCTCAGGTCTACCACCATTCGAAAACTGCTATCTTCCTTTTTTACAGGTAGAGTAGGGCTGCAACATGGAGAATTACCTTTCACAGCAACACCTTGCTTTTCCAATTCACTGACTGCAACCCTTATGTAAGGGATTGCATCTTCAGGAATACGGTACTGACGCTGGAAAGGTGGCAGTTTTTCACCATCAATTTTAACCTGAGTTTGCATTAACCCACCATCAGTTTTCTTTGAGATCCACAATTCAGGGAACCTTTGCTTCAATTCATTTTTCAAAATATCATTGTCAGCATTTTCAACATTTTCATCAGTACATAATCCGAAACTAGCAATGTGTAACTTGTGACTCTCCTCATCCTCCTCCACAGGTACAGTTACAGAACAGATAGTTGCTTCTTTATTCCACTACAAGACTTTATTACATAAATCAACAACGATTAGTGGACCGTAACTGTGGGTTTACCCAAAAAGCGCATCGAAGACCCCTTTGCTTCGATCCCCCTGAGTCCTGAAATCTCAGGTTCACTGGACGACTTTTTACTGCTTGAATACAGGAGCCCTCAAATCCTACCAAAGTGGTAGTCACAGGCAGTCCAGGGGTGACTGCAATTTGTGTCCTGTTACTGTAACTGAGGCTCTTGTATCGATGAGGATGTCTTCCCACGGCAGCCCCTCTATTCTCCCTCTGACATAAGGTCTTCCGTCCTTGCCCAGAGAAAGGGGGGCAAGGAGGGCAAGGGGAACAGGGGGAGCACTCCATCAATCAGTGTTCTATGCGGTGGGAAGCCCGAAAAATTCATCATCCCCATCTGGACATGTCTTCCGTCCAACAGCTGCCATCCCCGCCCCAAAAAGATCCTCAGTCAGTGTCCGGTCCTCATGTTCCCGTAGCTCCTTAATCAGGGGAGCATTGGGATGGGGAGGAGTGACCACTCCCTGAATAGCATGGACCTCCGGGTGCGGATGAGTGGGAGCTATTGGGGAAGGAGCAGGAGCAAAAGGCTCCTGAGAGACTGGGTTAACCATTTAGAGACCGTTATACTGCTGATACTGCCTAGGGTCACTTACTGCTGGATACGGAGGTCTAACTCCGAAAAGTGGTCTAGAGAACTCCCGGGGCTGCTGGGGATTAAATGGCACCCGGGGTTCTCGGGGTACAATCTCTGGCGCCAGGTTGGGACAAAAACGTCTAACGTGTCCTAGATGTCCACAAAAGTAACACAGGGGAGGAACCCTCATGTGATCCCGTGGGGGCTCTGCCGAACGGGACCTACCCATACCCATTCTCGGCAGCTGCGCATACCCCCCGGAATCCCTGGCCTCCCTGAATCAACAGATACACTGCGAGGTGAATGGTATGCAAAAACATTGGACTCATCACCCTTCACCTCGGACTGCATTGTCCTAACATTGGTCAACAAAGCCTCTACAATATCTTCAATAGATTCAGCATTTTGCAAACTCCTGATTTAAAAACTCCTTCCGGGGGCACCTTTTTCACAAATTGTTCCATCATAGCAAATTTATCACCCTGGTCCATAGTATCTAAGGTCTCATCAAATACAACACACCAGGCTGCAACCCATTTATCTGCCTTTATTCTGAGATCACTCCCCTTCTTAATTTTAAAGGAATCTAACAATGCCGGAGAGGGCTTTTCTCCCCCTAACTTCTGTGAAATCACAAACTTCATTCTTCCCTGGGGTTCTGTCAGATCATACTGAATTCCCTTCGCTTGCTGGGCTTTAAGATGGGACATGAACTCAGGAGGCACAAAAAACATGAAATAACGGGAAGCATCTTCCTTAGATTTAATTTGAAATTTATGTAGCCATGACTCAAAACCAAGAACATTTCAAAACACTCCCTTACTTTCCTCCCAATTAGGCATATTTTTAACAAATTTAAGATGGACCAGGGACATTTGGCCGGGGACTGTTCTAGGTGTAGAAGCAGCATCAAATTTAAATTCCACCTGGGATGAATCATCTCTGTCCTCCTCTTCTGCCAACTCTTTACTCAACTGTGTCTGCATGTGCTGAAGCTGTCGGGACAATCTATCTTGTGTGTTTGTGTACTCTTTCACCCAGTCTCCTAACATTGACTTCCATTCTGAGACTGTATCTACGTCAGCCTCGCACTTCCCCACTGCAGACTCCATCTGTTCTATAAGTGCTCTCAAAATCTGCAACTCAACCGTCTCCTTTTGTGTTTCCTCTGCTTGCTTTAATGTCTCATTCAACTGTTCTAATCTCTCTCCATACGCAGCCCCACCCCGGGTGATCCCATGTACGTACTGTCGTGTAGGCTGCCTATCAAGAGCCTGATCAAAAGTTATGACTGTCTTACACAAAGCCGCTACTCGGCTACTAGTTTTTCCTAGCGAATTCTTTCTATCTAGTTCCCTGTTTTCTTTAGTAAACCAACGCATACAATTTAACCACGCGGTTTCAACATTAACCCCCTCCAGCTGGGGTGTGCCAGCATATTTCTCTGCCTGCTTCCGTAACCACTCCATATTTACAGTGGCCTACAAAGATGACTTTTTCTCTGTTCTAGTATCAACAAATGCAATTTAAGCAGAGTTAGATACTCACACCTCTCTCGGATGGAAGACCTGCTGCAGACTGGGTTGACCAAAAGATATCAAAAGAGGTGCAACCGTGATTCCAGCCTCACTCATTACGCTTGCCAGGCATCTCCCCTCTCCTTTTAAAGCCTCTTGCTACCCAGCACAAAAAATTGTCACGTCCTTGTAGATAACTTCACTTAGAGTTTTCTTCTTCACATATATTTTTATAGTCGTTTTTTTCTTCTGTAGTTTTCTTTTAAAAAATGTGGGCAGGCGGGCTCGGAGCGACATACAGGAGGTTCTCCTTCAGGCTAGCTTCCTTTGATCAATTTAACGTATGGCCACTCTTCCAACCTCCAAGCCCTCATCCACAAATTCTTCCAGTGGTTCTTCTGGAGGCAGCTCTCCGGAACCGCTCCTCCTGGCTGACTCGCCACTTGTAAGAAAAAGTCCTTACTGAGAGCTGGGAGAGCCAGGAGAAAGATGTAGATAATCCTCTTATCAAGCTGAGGTTGAAGTTTATTGAGAGATACACGGCAGAACAGGTACAGAGAGTCAGTGAGTTGAAGCATGCAGGCACAAAGCAGGGATTCAGACGGGCAGAGATTCGCTGAGAAGTCTGGCGATGAAAAGGCCCATAGCCTGGCCATGGTGTGGCTCAGCGGCATAATGGCGATGAAATGGCCCAAAGCAACAGTAACAGGGGCCTTTTATACATAATACAAACAAAGAAAGAAAGCTACACCTTGCAGCAAAGGGCCTATATGGTTACATCATATTGCAGAGAGAACATGTGTTTTAGAACAAAGAATATAATGACATAATACGACAACATTAACGTTTCCACAAATGACATTAAAACCCATGAAAGTCATTTGTTATTTATAACTACTGTCCTCTATCTTATCACTGTCTCCAGACTATATCCATAAATTCAGGCATTTGACATTTTAATGAGTTTTGTTTTCTACCGACATTATCACGTATACACATATTAACCATATATTTGTTAACCCTATTACCCTATTGATCCAATTTTCCGTTATGCACGTCAGCTAGGTTTACTAACAGACATGATCTCACTTTACATTCTCCATCCACTTCTACAAATTACATCTTATTAGTTCTATTGTAAAAGTTGAATCTTGGTTCCTAACTTTTCACAAGATGGCTGTCTGGTTCATCATGACCGCTCATTATATTATAGCTGACCATTCTCTTACACAGTACAGAGTGAATGGTAGGGAATTTGATCATGACTTAAATTACAAAAGTTATTAGTTTTTAAAAATGTATTAATTGAAATTTACTTTTGGGTTTTGAACTAACCCTTTAAGATCTATTTAGACAGCAAGATGATTGTGAATAATCATGTCTTGCAACTCTCATTTTGCTATAACTGTGCAGTCTAAACCAGCTTCCAAACACTGGACAAACAAACGAAATGCTCATTCGTCGGGTGAATTGATCATTTGCTTTGCATAAAACCTCATCATTGTCTGCAGCCTGTCATCCTGTGTAACCAGGAACCGTGCTGCCAAGGACAATGAACCATCTATTAAAATTAGTTCAATGCACATTTGAAGCAGATTGGGACGGTATAAACAGGCTGTTAAATGACTTCTTATTGGCAAAATGTTGCCGTTCGACAGTAGTTTAGGGCTCTTCCTATGGCCAAGAATGGGAATATTGAAGAAAGGATCTCTCTAAATGGGGTTTCTAAAGTAGACAACCTCTTTTGAAACAAAGTGCATCTAAATTCACTATATGGTAGGACATAATATAGGCAATGATGGGTGAAGGAGTATTACTGCTTCACCCTGCCCCTTAAGTGCTCTTAATGTATATAGGTGCTAATTGTTGTTATCATTGTAAACATTTCAGTGGTACTGCTACATGGGAACATGTATTACCACACATAGCAATGGTATTGCCACATCTTCTATTGTGTTACCATTATGTGTATACTAATTGCATATGTCTTGTGTTCCTTTTGTATAATATTGCATTATATAATGTGACTGATGTTCTTTGTACATGTACAGTTTAGGGAAAGTGAAGTGCATCCTTTTGGAACAATAGAGGAGGGCACTTTAGTATATAGTTCCTATACTTGGGGTAAGTGTAGTTCTGTTGTGGGCCACTAGGTGGGGGGCATACTAGTGGGCCTTGTTAGGTATAGCTGATAGGAAGTTCCTATAGAGTTAAGTGTAGGAGGGGCTGCCAGGTAGTAATGAGAAGTTTCTAGTTAGTTAGATCAGACGGAGCCAGAGTGCCCAAGTGTCCACATGGGCTATAAGCCTGGACAACCGGCAGCCATGCAACGTTTAAGTGCTACAGCCCACATTATCCACGGCCACTGTATACCATATCAGTGGGCCTGTGCAGAGAAGGAAGATGTGGTGTTTTATTGCCTGGGCCAATGCTTTTAGGGCAGAAGTTGGCTGGACTAAAGAGATGAAAGGAGCTGGAACTTCGACTGGATCGGTACAGACGGTCCTGATGCATCATCGGGGGCCACCAAACGTAGTGATTGATTAATTCAGTTCTGGGGTGAAACAGGCTGGAGGAAATGTCATTATAGTGAGGTCAGGCCTGGAAGGAACTGGGGAGCAGTGTAGCACGGTCCGGGCGTGTACTGCACAGAAGTGACAGCTAAGCAGGGAAAGACAAGGAAACCAATGAAATCCATGATGTGCCAACTGTGGATGTAACGTGTGAAGAGTTAAGTAAAGAAAATGTTCAAGTTATCCTGGACTGTGTCTCCATTATTGGGGGTTGCCTGAAAGAGGGACCGTCGTCACCTGGGAAGTGCCCAGGGGAAGTTGAACTTGGAGATGCAGGTATGCTGAATAGAAGAATACAGTTTCATGTAGGGGAAGGACTGGATATAGATGTTGCAGTCATTCAGGTCACAACTACAGTCCTGTCCCTCCCTTACAATAGAACAACTTGACATAATGTGACATCTGTACAATTTGCAGATAGACAGATTTGCAGTTTAGGTTGGCGTTACAGAGCAGCAATATCATGGTACCAGTACAATTCCAAAGTAGTTTCCCCTAGTGAATAATTGAAACTAAATCAAAATCATGTTTTTTGTAGCTCTTTTCAGATGTTCAATATGGAAATATGTGACATCTTGAATTACAGTTAGTAATTGTACTTGATTTTTCTGTCTTTTAGGGCCTGGATTAATATTTATAATTTACCCTGAAGCTATAGCTACTCTTCCACTTTCATCTGTGTGGGCAGTTATATTCTTTATAATGCTTCTTACACTTGGAATTGACAGTGCTGTAAGTAAATATTTTTATTATCAATGGAAAATATGTAATGACTAGCTTGGACAGTGTGAAATTTTCGCACATTGGTTGTTGGGGGCGCAGGCAATTTCAGAAAAAGCAAGCTGGTCAAATGTAAATGTATTTAATGAGATGATGAACACAGACAGGTATTTATATATGTAGCTTGGTAATACAATAAATTGGTTTGATAAGTAGAGGCCAAAAAATGTCTTCGGTTGAGGTGCCACCTGCAGGTCATTGTTTCTTTCTGCAGGTTTATGAAAATGAATGTTTAAACTGCATTTAGTGATAAAAACGTGAATGTGTGGTTTGTTTGGCTCTTTTCTTGCTGAAGGGGGAAAGTTTACCTTTCAAATGGTGTATCATTTGTGTGTGTGGGGCGAAGTAATCAGCGAAAAAGCAGTGCATGTTTACAAATGTGTTTGCATATGTGACTCACCATTTATGTGTGTGGGGCGCAGTAATCACCGAAAAACCAATGCATGGTTACAAATGTGTTTGCATATGTGACTCACCTGCAGTGAAGTGTGCAATCCTCCAATGTGCGTTCTTGATACTCACATTGAGCAATTTGCATACAAAATGGAAATAATGAATGATTCAGGGTTTTGCCAAAATCCCTCTGGTTAACAATTACATTTCAGACCAAAAGCCGCCGTGTCGCATGCTAGTTCAGTGAGATGCACAAAAGAAGTCTTGATTGAGACGTTATTTTTTACCCAAAAGCTTATATTTCTCCCTAGAGCAACAGCAACGTCATTGCTGTGGAATGGCCCCCAGCCATTGCTTTTGCATCTTCTTTTTAAAACTGGTTAGATAGCAAAACTATAGGGGTGCAGCATGCATTATGAGACCTAGCAAAAATAAAAACTCTGCAGTTGTTAAGCACATCATCAATGATCTCTAATAAGAGGTCATCAACATAAGTAATATTTACATATATACACACTGCTCAAAAAAATAAAACGAACACTCAAATAACACATCCTAGATCTGAATGAATGAAATATTCTCATTGAATACTTTGTTTTGTACAAAGTTGAATGTGCTGACAACAAAATCACACAAAAATCATCAATGGAAATCAAATTTATTAACCAATGGATGTCTGGATTTGGAGTCATACCCAAAATTAAAGTGGAATGTAATGTCCTTAAAACTAGTCAAAATAATACTCAGTATTGTGTGGCCTCCACGTGCCTGTATGACCTCCCTACAACGCTTGTGCATGCTCCTGATGAGGCGGCAGATGGTCTCCTGAGGGATCTCCTCCCAGACCAGGACTAAAGCATCTGCCAACTTCTGGACAGTCTGTGGTGCAATGTGAGGTTGGTGGATGGAGCGAGACATGATGTCCCAGATGTGCTCAGTCGGATTCAGGTCTGGGGAATGGGCAGAGCAGTCTATAGCTTCAATGCCTTCATCTTGCAGGAACTGCTGACACACTCCAGCCACATGAGGCCAATCATTATCCTGCATTAGGAGAAACCCAGGGCCAACCGCACCAGCATATGGTCTCATAAGGGGTCTGAAGATCTCATCTCGGTACCTAATGGCAGTCAGGCTACCTCTGGCGAGCACATGGAGGGCTGTGCGGCCCTCCAAAAAAATGCCACCCCACACCATTACTGACCCACTGCCAAACCGGTCATGCTGAAGGATGTTGTAGGCAGCAGATCGCTTTCCATGGCATCTCCAGACTCCAGTTATATCTGTCACATATGCTCAGTGTGAACCTGCTTTCATCTGTGAAGAGCACAGGGCGCCAGTGGCGAACTTGCCAATCCTGGTGTTCTATGGCAAATGCCAAGCGTCCTGCATGATGTTGTGCTGTGAGCACAACCCCCATCTGTGGACATCAGGCACTCATACCATCCTCATGGAGTCGGTTTCTAACCGTTTGTGCAAACACATGCACATTTGTGGCCTGCTGGAGGTAATTTTGCAGGGCTCTGGCAGTGTTCCTCCTTGTACAAAGGCAGAGGTAGCAGTCCTGCTGCTGGGTTGTTGCCCTCCTACGGCCCCCTCCACGTCTCCTAGTGTACTGGCCTGTCTCCTGGTAGAGCCTCCAGCTTCTGGACACTACGCTGACAGTCACATCAAACCTTCTTGCCACAGCTCACATTGATGTGTCATCATGGATGAGCTGCACTACCTGAGCCACTTGTGTGGGTTGTAGAGTCCGTCTCATGCTACCACGAGTGTGAAAGCACAACCAACTTTCAAAAGTGACCAAAACATCAGCCAGAAAGCATTGGTACTGAGAAGTTGTCTGTGGTCCCCATCTGCAGAACCACTCCTTTATTGAGGGTGTCTTGATAATTGACAATAATTTCAGTCTGTTGTCTATTCCATTTGCACAACAGCATGTGAAATTGATTGTCAATCAGTGTTGCTTCTGATTCTGTTGTTTAAGTGTTTCCTTTATTTTTTTGAGCAGTATATATATATATATATATATATATATATATATATATATACAGTATATGTAGAGTACTGTGCAAAAAGTTTTAGACAGGTGTAGAAGAATGCTGCAAAGTAAGAATGCTTTAACAAAATAGAAGTGTTTATAGTTTATTTTTATCAATTAACAAAATGCTAAATTAATGAACAAAAAGAAATTTATATGAAATTAACATTTGGTGTGATCACCAGAGGCGAGCAAATACATTTGAGTGGAACTGAACGCTACTCAGATTTTACAAAAACCAGCATTCAGTAAATGCAATTTTTTTTGTAATTTGCTTCTGTGCATCTTCAGCAAAATGGCTCTTGCTTGGCAACATTTTTCTGATCTGTTAAAGGCCATAAATTTTTTTTTTCTTTTTAAAGCCTTGCACTCACCTCTCTGGCCCCTTCGACTTAACCTGACCTTTGCAGACGCATACGCATAACTCTTCTTAACTTAGCAAACCCAGACATCTTGGCTTGGCTACCGAGACCTGGGAAGTACAGTGTGGCCAACAGCAATCCAAAGACGTGATGAGTAGTGTTGAGCGATACTTTCTGATATCGGGAAATATCGGATCGGATTGGATAGGACCGATACCCAAAAAGTATCGGATATCGCCGATTCCGATACCGGAAACCAATGCAAGTCAATGGGACAGAAATATCGGAATTAAAATAAACCCTTTCTTTCCTTGTAGGTTAATTCTACATGAAGGAAAACAACTAAGAATAATGTAGAATGTATTGGGGAGGTGGAGGAGACATTAAAGGCATGGAGGTTTAGCCCAATCAAATGGAATAGCAGGAACATATATATATTTTTTTAAGACGTTCGGAGTTAGGGTACATACCCATTTGCGGGAAAAAAAACGGTCCGTTTTCTGGATGGAAAAAACGGTCCGATTGTATGCAATTGGCATGCGATTTGTATGCAATTTTTAATTGCACCATCCATTTTCCATCTGTTTTCCATCCGTATGCAATGCGATTTTAACATGAGGTTTTACATAGAGCAGTTCTCTCTATGTAAAAACTCATGTTAAAATAGCATTGTAAAAAAAAAATGTGTACACATCAGTTTAAAAAGCAAATAATCCTGTATGTATATATCTATATATATATATATATATATATATATATATATATATATATATATATATATATATATAGTTCATACACTTCTACAAAGCAGAATAGCCGGTAATTCAATTGCCGGCTTCTGTAAAATCATTACAGAACCCGACATGAAATGACACATGGTTTATATATAGTTAACCATGTCATTTCATGTAGTTTGATATATGGTTTTCACTTAGAATTACATGAGTGTATGTGTGCAAAATTTCATTCATGTAGGGGTTAATTAAAGGTGTAAATTCGTTCCCGCGCTATTTTCTCCACCAGACAGGGAAAGCCAGCGAGTGGGGGCAGATAATAATAGCCTAGGGAGGGTGCATTTATTTTGTGCCCCCCTGGCTACTAACATCTGCCCCACCCACCCCAGAAAAGGCAAATCTATAATTAGATGCGCCTTTTCTGGCACTTAGCCCGTCTATTCCCATTGCCCTGTAGCGGTGGCTAATGGGTTAATAATGGGTTAAAGTCACCTTGCTATTGGAAGGTGACTTTAAGCCAGGTTAATAATTGAGAGTTGTCAATTAGACAACTCTCAATTATTAATCCTATTGTATGAAATGGTTAAAAAAATACACACACACATTAATTATAAATCATTTTAATGAAATAAATAGACAGTTTTTGACCATCTTTTATTGTACAGGTAATCCGTGCGAAGCCCTTGTTCTCCTGTAATAAAAATAAAATAATAAAGCAAGCTTATTCTTACCTATCCGGTGCTCAGTCAGGTCCCATGTTGTAATCCATCGGAAAGGGTTAACAGATTTACAGCTAGCAGCGCAGCTAATTCTGGCAGCTCAGCTGTAAACCCCCGAAGGAATGAGCGAATCTCCTGGCTGGCAGGAGAGGAAGTGATTAGTGTGGGTAGCTTAATTGATTGCTTCCCACGGTAATGAATTCATTTCAGGTCACCCGGGGACTCCCTCTGACGTCACTGATGCTGTGCGGAGTCCCCGCTGACCTGAAGTGAACTGATTACCATGGGAAGCAATCAATTAAGCTTCCCAGCTAATCAGAGATGAAATGATTAGCTGGGAAGCTTAATTGATTGTTCCCCATGGTAATCAGTTCACTTCAGGTCAGCGGGGACTCCGCACAGCATTAGTGACGTCAGAGGGAGTCCCCGGGTGACCTGAAGTGAACTGATTACCGTGGGAAGCAATCAATTAAGCTTCCCAGCTAATCAGAGATGAAATGATTAGCTGGGAAGCTTAATTGATTGCTTCCCATGGTAATCAGTTCACTTCAGGTCAGCGGGGACTCCGCACAGCATTAGTGACATCAGAGGGAGTCCCCGGGTGACCTGAAGTGAACTCATTACCGTGGGAAGCAATCAATTAAGCTTCCCACACTAATCACTTCCTCTCCTGCCAGCCGGGAGATTCGCTCATTCCTTCGGGGGTTTACAGCTGAGCTGCCAGCATTAGCTGCGCTGCTAGTTGTAAATCTGTTAACCCTTTCGTATGGATTACAGCATGGGACCTGACTGGGCACCGGATAGGTAAGAATATTGTTGCTTTATTATTTTATTTTTATTACAGGAGAACAAGGGAATTAAGGATTACCTGTACAATAAAAGATGGTCAAAAACTGTCTATTTATTTCATTAAAATGATTTGTAATTAATGTGTGTGTGTATTTTTTTAACCATTTCATACAATAGGATTAATAATTGATAGTTGTCTAATTGACAACTCTCAATTATTAACCTGGCTTAAAGTCACCTTCCAATAGCAAGGTGGCTTTAACCCATTATTAACCCATTAGCCACCGCTACAGGGCAATGGGAATAGATGGGCTAAGTGCCAGAAAGGGCGCATCTAATTATAGATTTGCCTTTTCTGGGGTGGCTGGGGGCAGATGTTAGTAGCCAGGGGGGCACAAAATAAATGCACCCTCCCTAGGCTATTATTATCTGCCCCCACTCGCTGGCTTTCCCTGTCTGGTGGAGAAATAGCGCTGGAGCCCACGCATTTTTTTTCAATGAATTTACACCTTTAATTAACCCCTACATGTATGAAATTTTGCACACATACACTCATGTCATTGTTAGTGAAGACCATATATCAAACTACATGAAATGACATGGTTAACTGTATGTAAACCATGTGTCATTTCATGTCGGGTCTGTAATTTCACAAAAGCCGGCAATTGAATTAGCGGCTATTATACTATGTAGAAGTGTATGACATGTGTATATATATATATATATATATATATATATATATATGTATTCTATGTGTAAATATATATAGTGTTTTGTGAGCTGTCCATGTGATTTTACAGTAGCCAGGGATGAATTGCCGGCTTTTCTAAGGACACCGGTGCGTATAAATCTGACAGCATGGTGCGAGTGCTGTCCGATTATTTCTCGCACCCATTGACTTGCATTGGCGAGTCTCATCCAAAAATCGCTGCAAATCGCAGCATGCTATTAGTTAAAATGCCTAACAGGATGTGCCCACACTTCTTAGGATTCCTCATTGGCTGAATCAAATCAAACTGGCTCATATCATTATGGGAACTTCCGATTCCGATATTCGATATGCAAAAAGTATCGGAACTCAGTATCGGAACTCCGATACCGCGAATATCGGCCGATACCCGATATTTGCAGTATCGGAATGCTCAACACTAGTGATGAGTACTAGACAGGTGGTGGAGAGGAGACCCCAGAAAGGTGAACAATAAGTTATATAGCTTTTTTTTACATATAACTTTTAATAGGCTCTGGGGACAGGGACATTCAATTTGCATAGAATCACTTCTAAGCAAATTGAATTTATCAGGATAAACTGTGCAAACAGGCGAATTTAAATGTTGCTTCTTTTGCTCATCGCTAGTGACCACCCTTTCTCCTAAAAAAAGCATCCATTATTCTATGTACACTTGCACAAAGTTTTTGAACTAGCTCGATAGGGAGGCTGTTTCAAACATCTTGTGGAAATAACCACAGACCTTCCTGTGGATTTTGGCTTGCACTAAAAATCTTCTTTCTCTTCATATAATTCTAAACAGACTTAATGTTGAGATCAGTGCTCTGGTTGGGGGGCATATCATCACTTGCAGGATTCTTTCTTCTGATTTAAGCTGAAGATAGTTTTTTATGACATTCACTGCATGTTTGGGGCTTTTCTCCTGCTGTAAAATAATTAAGATTCAATCAGATGCCTCCCTGATGGTATTGCATGACAGATAAGTAACTGCCTAAACTTCCCAGTATTGACACCTGTGTGGACATCCTGACTAAACCCCAACTCCATTTGCTGAAATGTAACTCCAAACTTGCAAGGAATCTCCACCATACATTACTGTTATCTTGAGTCTTTGTGCTGAGCTCAGCTTTGTCATGGTGTATGACCTGTGACATTAAACTGACTTCAAAAACGTCACCTTTGTAGCAGAATTTGACTGTTCCTCATCCAGTTTCAAGCAAAAAACAGAGATTTTTGGCTCCAACAGTACTCACTGTTTTGCAACAATAAGGTTGCGAAGATCTTGAGCCAGCTCACTGGTTTTATTCATCATGAGATGTTTCTTGTGTGGCACCTTGGTAATGAGACACTTTTTTATTGGCCATCAGTTGAACCAGCTGATATTATTTTTAACTATGTGGCATGATTTCTTTCTAATTACTGATAGATTTCAGCTGGTGTCATTACTTTCCATGGCTTTTTGCACCTTTCTTCATGTGTTCAATACTTTTTCCCTGTGTCATTTCTCATTATTACATACTAGATGGTGGCCCGATTCTAACGCATCGGGTATTCTAGAATATGTATGTAGTTTATTTATGCATGGCTCCGCTCCCACTCTCCCATCCTTGTATGCATGGCTTCGCTCCCACCCTCCCATCCTATATACACGACTCCGCTCCCACCCTCCCATCCTATATACACGGCTCCGCTCCCACCCTCCCATCCTATATACACGGCTCCGCTCCCACCCTCCCATCCTGTATACACGGCTCCACTCCCACCCTCCCATCCTGTACACACGGCTCCACTCCCACCCTCCCATCCTATATACACGGCTCCACTCCCACCCTCTCACCTCTCATCCTGTACATATGGCTCCGCTCCCACCCTCCCATCCTATATACACGGCTCCGCTCCCACCCTCCCATCCTGTATACACGGCTCCACTCCCACCCTCCCATCCTGTACACACGGCTCCACTCCCACCCTCCCATCCTATATACACGGCTCCACTCCCACCCTCTCACCTCTCATCCTGTACATATGGCTCCGCTCCTACCCTCCCCTCCTATATACATGGCTCCGCTCCCACCCTCCCATCCTATATACATGGCTCCGCTCCCACCCTCCCATCCTGTATACATGGCTCCGCTCCCACCCTCCTATCCTGTATACATGGCTCGGTTCCACCCTGCCATCCTGTATACATGGCTCCGCTCCCACCCGCCCATCCTATATACATGGCTCGGCTCCAACTCTCCCATCCTATATACATGGCTCGGCTCCCACCCTCCCATCCTGTATACATGGCTCCGCTCCCACCCTCCCATCCTATATACATGGCTCCGCTCCCACCCTCCCATCCTGTATACATGGCTCCGCTCCCAACCTCCTATCCTGTATACATGGCTCGGTTCCCACTCTCCCATCCTATATACATGGCTCCGCTCCCACCCTCCCATCCTATATACATGGCTCGGCTCCAACTCTCCCATCCTATATACATGGCTCGGCTCCCACCCTCCCATCCTGTATACATGGCTCCGCTCCCACCCTCCCATCCTATATACATAGCTCCGCTTCCACCCTCCCTTCCTATATACATGGCTCGGCTCCCACCCTCCCATCCTGTATACAAGGCTCCGCTCTCACCCTCCCATCCTACAGTCCCTGATAGAAGTTATGTTGCTTATCCATGTTATGTAAATCAAAGCTTATAACCTGACGTTAAATTCATCCATTGGTTTTATAAATTACTCTTTTGAAAGCTGAAACCCTCCCAAATTTGGTTTAGGTTAAAAAAATAAATTGGCATCAATGCTGAATATTGATCATTTAATGAACATAGAATGGTCAGATTTTGGCAAGACAAAAGTTTTGTCGCCCACAGAAAGTAATGTGATATTCAAACAAATAATTATCTTAAAATACAAATATATGTTGCATAACATTGGTGAATGAAGTTGTGGTGCTATTAGAATCATATTTAATATTTTGTGTGACTTCCATGAGCTTGAAGGACTGCATCCATGCGGTTCAACAATGATTCATACAATTTATTAATGAAGTCATCAGGAATAGCAAAGAATGCAGTCTTACATGCCTCCCAGAGTTCATCTAGATTCCTTGGTGTTGTCTTCCAAGCTTCCTCTTTCATCCTACCCCAAACATGCTCAATGATGTTCATGTCTGGTGACTGGGCTGGCCAGTCATTGAGCACCTTGATCTTTTTAGCCTGGAGGAATTTTGTTCTAGAGATGGATGTATGTGATGGAGCACCATCCTGCTGCAAAATTTGACCCCTTTTATGATTTGGAATGTAAGAGGTAGCTAATACTTCTTCATATTTTAGGCTATTGATATTGCCTTCCACCTTGCAAATGTTTCACACACCCCACACTGAATTTAACCCCAGACCATGATCTCTCCACCACCAAATTTAACTGTTTTCTGCGTGTATTTTGGATCATATGGGCTCCAGTAGGTCTCCTGCAGTATTTGCGGCGGCTGTGGTGTAATTCTACTGAAGATTCATCAGAGAAATTCACCTTCTGCCACTTTTCCAGCGTCCATCTGTTTAGCAGGCTGTGAGACTTTGCAAATGCCACATGGTTTTTTATTTGCCTTTTGTTTAGTGCTGGCTTCTGGGCACTGAATCGACAATGGAGGCAATTTCAAGACAGAAACCTACAAACTGTTCTAGTTGACACAGGGACTTGAGGTGACCAGGCCTGTTGGAGCTCTGCTGCACTGGAAGAGGGGCTTGCTTTGGATTTTCTAACAAACAAACGTTCCTCCTGAGCAGTTGTCTTGCGGGGTCTGCTGGACCTGGGCTTGTCAAACCCATCTCCAGTCTCTTCAAATCTTTTTTTAATTCTTTGTACTTGACGCTGAGACACACCAAAGGTGCCAGCCACCTCTGCAGTGGATCTGGTCTTCAGCCTCTTGATAATCAAGGATTTGGTCGCAGGGTGGATTTTTGGCATGTTGTCAGAGCTCAAGTTGCAGTTCAAGTGAAGGTCTGGGGTGCTGGGTTTCTTTTTATACACACGCACTAATTAACCGATCATTTACTGAGCACTGGTGAGGATGTAAACTAGGATTGGGTGCATTATATGACCAGGTGACAAAACTTTTGTCTTGCCAAAACCTGACCATTCTGTGTTCATTAAATGATCAATATTTCAGCATTGATGCCAATTTATTTTCTTAACCTAAACCAAATTTGAGAGGGTTTCAGCTTTCAAAAGAGTAATTTATAAAACCAATGGATGAATTTAACGTCAGGTTATAAGCTTTTATTTACATAACATGGATAAGCGACATAACTTCTGTCAGGGACTGTATATACATGGCTCCGCTCCCACCCTCCCATCCTGTATACATGGCTCCGCTCCCACCCTTCCATCCTATATACATGGCTCCGCTACGACCCTCCCATCCTTGTATACATGGCTCCGCTCCCACCCTCACATCCTTGTATACATTGCTTCGCTCCCACCCTCAAATCCTATATACATGGCTCCGCTCCCACCCTCTAATTCTATATACATGGCTCCGTTCCCACCCTGTAAACATTACTCCGCTCCCACCCTGTATACAAGGCTCCGCTCTCACCCTCCCATCCTCTATACATGGCTCCGCTCCCACCCTCCAATTTTATATACATGGCTTCGCTCCCACCCTCAAATCCTATATACATGGCTCCGCTCCCACCCTCTAATTCTATATACATGGCTCCGTTCCCACCCTGTAAACATTACTCCGCTCCCACCCTGTATACAAGGCTCCGCTCTCACCCTCCCATCCTGTATACATGGCTCCGCTCCCACCCTCCAATTTTATATACATGGCTCCGCTCCCACCCTGTATACATGGCTCCACTCCCACCCTCCCATCCTGTATACATGGCTCCCTCCCACCCTCCCATCTTATATACATGGCTCCGCTCCCACCCTCCCATCCTGTATACATGGCTCCGCTCCCACCCTTCCATCATTATATACATGGCTCCGCTCCCACTCTCCAATCCTGTATACATGGCTCCACTCCCACCCTCCGCTGGGCTCCACGGTCCTTCCCCGTCCTCCCCCATTATACTTACCCCCTCGTTCCGTCGCTGCACGTCTCTGCATCTCTATCCCGGCGCGTCAGCTCCTTTCTCTGTGGTACGGTCACGTGGTACTGCTCATTAAGGTCATGAATATGGGCGCCACGCCTATGGGAGTGGAGTCGTGTCCATATTCATAACCTTAATGAGCGGTACCACACAGGATAGAGGCAGACGCGCCGGGACAGGGATGCAGCGACCGAAGGTGAGTATGTACTGGAGATGATCCGCGGCTACCGTCGATAGCGGCGGCGTGGGCCGGAAGTGCCTGTCGCTGATTGGCTGTGCCCGGCCGGGTGCAACCAATCAGCGACGCAGGATTTCCGTTACAAACGGAAGTGAAAAATTAGACAATTATATAGTAGATAACTTAATGTATGGACATACAAACAACAACCTAGTGAGAAAAACACACTCAATATAGACCAAAGTTAGTATGAAATATTCACCAGGGACAATACCAAACCTACTCAAAACAGTGAATAAATCAAAATAAATCCAAAATACAGAAACTTTAAAATAATTTTATTAATCATAATATTAAAAACAAGGAGAAACTGACAAAAATGACATAAAAATACCATAGTATCAGGAGATAATATATCCAAATCATATACCATACCACACCATAATATTGATCTTTGGGAACTATTGTTTTGATTGGTTTGGGTGACATATAAATATCTCCCCTATCCACTTCCCTTTCACTCCTTGATAAACCCACGCTGGTGAAATGTACATTGGAGTTCTAGGAGCCACGGATCACTGACCATTGGTATTTATGTATTTATTTATAATCCCTTCTGTATATTTTCTATGCACTTTATTTCAGACTTTGAATTTTGTCTGCTATTTATTTTTTGCACTTAATATATAATAATATAATAATAATCTTTATTTTTATATAGCGCTAACATATTCCGCAGCGCTTTACATTTTTGCACACATTTGCACTTTATGAAGATTATTTGTTAGGGATTATTTGTGATTATATGTTTTTGGATCAGTTGTTCCTAAATATGATTTGGATATATTATCTCCTGATACTATGGTATTTTTTATGTCATTTTTGTCAGTTTCTCCTTGTTTTTAATTTATGATTAATAAAATTATTTTAAAATTTCTATATTTTGGATTTATTTTGATATATTCACTATTTTGAGTAGGTTTGTTAATGTATGAACATCTATGATTTGATTTCTTTATCTCTGCAGATTGGATGGGTTGTTACTGACATCTTGTGAGAATTTCATGTCAATAGCACCTTTAGAAATATATTTACTTAGAAAATTGGTGGTGGGTAAATATACACTGAACAAAAATATAAACACAAGACTTTTATTTTCTGCTCCCATTTTTCATGAGCAGATCTCAAAGAGCTAAGACTTTTTCAATGTACACTAAAGGCCTTTCTCTCTCAAATATTTTTCACTAATTGGTCTAAATCTGTTTTAGTGAGCTCTTATCCTCTCCTGAGATAATCAATCCATCTCCCAGGTGAGGCATATCCAGATGCTGATTAGACAGCATGATTATGGCACAGGTGGGTCTTAGGGTGGACACAATAAAAGGCCACTCTAAGATGTGCAGTTTTACAGGATTGGTGTGCCCGGGGAGTCAGAACACCAGTCAGTATGTGGTTGGACCGTTATTTGTCTCATGCAGTGCATCACATCTCCTTTGCATAGAGTTGATTAGGTTGTTGATTGCGGCCTGTGGAATAGTGGTCCACTCCTCTTCAATAGCTGTGTGAAGTTCTTGCATGGCCAGCATACACACCAGACATGTCAGCCATTAAGCATGTTTGCGATGCTCTGGATCGGTGTTTATGTCAGCGTGTTCAAGTTCCTGCCAATATACAGCAACTTGGTGCAGCCATTGAAGAGGAGTGGACCAACATTCAAAAGGCCACAATCATCATGAAAAATGGGAGCAAAAACAAGTGTTGAGTTTATAGTTTTGTTCAGTGTACATATACTGTATTCAGATGTATAGATATATGTATATTTATGTATAATCATGACTACAGTGTCTTTATAAATTGATCATTTAACTTATTTCAGTTTTCCTTCGATATTACAGATGGGAGGAATGGAATCAGTGATAACAGGACTCATTGATGAATTCAAGTTCCTACGCAGACATCGAGAACTTTTTACACTTTTCATTGTGTTCTGTACCTTCTTCATATCCCTCTCCTGTGTAACCAATGTACGTTGTTTAATATCAGGAGATCCTTCGCTCATAAAGTCTTCAGTCACTAAAAAAACTAAAAAATACTAAGATCCATCCTTTCTAAATTACAGTGCAGTGTTGTAGGTCACTTAAGTGTATGACAACAAGTTTGTACTACTGCATGTGATCTTGAAGACATTTTATTATCTTATTAAATTGGTAAAAATGCAAATATTTTTAAAAACAGTCAACTTTGCTTAAGATTAAACAAACAATTTTATTCAAAATCCTCCCTGTTCTGTACAATGAGGTATTTTAAATTCTGTAACAATAGTTGCCAAGGATGGCAGCAATTTCAGAAGATTTTAGCTGTTGCTTGCAAAGTGCCATTCTAAAGCTGGCTGATTTGTTGGATCTAGCCAGATTCAGGGATCCTGCGCTTCTCAAAATGCTAAAGAGGGAAAGCTTTCTTTGCAAGTCAGAGAGGAGGTAGTTCAGGCAAAAAAGGGGTGCACTTCTTTCGAAAAGAATTTGAGAATGCCCTTGTAATGTTCGAGCTTTCGTGCTGTTGAAAACATCTTGCCTGGCAGAAATTGTTAAGCAAAAATTCTATTAGTTAAGCCTGCAAGTAAACATTAAGCCTAATGGACTCAAATTTTAGCGGTACTCATCTATTAATGAATAGAAAGAGAAATGGTAGATGGTGAAGTTTTGGTAACAAATATCAGTAAACAGCCATTCATTACTGGAAACATGTTTCTGGAGTATTATATTTTATTAGTTAAGTTAAATCTGGCAATGTTTGGAGAATACAATTAGACCTATCCTAATAAAATATAATAATATCTGTTTACTAAAGCAGTCATACAAGGTTAGAATCCAGAAGAAACACAAACCAAGATGAAGTAACATGCCTGGTATTGTATGTAGTATTCATTTTTTTGTTGAACTGCAATAATTTCAGTCCATGTACAGAAGTAGTGCTGTTTATAAAACAGAAAAATGGGAAAAAAAAATTCTAATCCTGAACAAATGTTTTGTATTTTTTGCTAGAAGGAATCTACAATCAGAAAAAGACGTATTGCTTAAATTTGTGTGTTAGGTGTTTTTTAATATATTTGGCAATGTTTTTTTTTCATACACATTCTGCATTCAAATTAGAAAAAAACAGAAATCTGGCAATTTTCCCAGTGGCAACTGGGCAATTTTTAGACTCTAACTTCCTGTTGTTACAGGAAACAACATACGTACATAGTCACAATATATAAGCTTCAATCCTATCTTTTGCATTGAAAAATCTAGTGAGCATAGGCAAAGCTCATTGTGAATGCAGCGGCAACCGGATCGGATGTAACATTGCTATTGTAATTGGTAGATTGTGTTTTATCAGTTGTGTATAGAGCTATTACCTATCATTGTAAACCTGTCTCTGATACTATGGAGCCTTGTGGAAAACTCTTCTAGAAAGGAAGTATGAGTCCAGTGATCGGTGTGAAAATTTTCAGGATTACTATTTGTTTTTTTAATGTATAAAAGAAAACACATTGTAAAAAAAAATACATGTAACAAGAAAACCTGATTTAAATTAGATTGTAATTTTGTAATGAAAGTTTACATTTAAACGGGCTTCCCTTGTTCTATCTTCCAGACTAGGATGCAGTTCTCTCCTAAATGATTGACAGCCTAGGCCAGCAGCATCGTTTCATCACTGGCCTGAGCTGTGTGTTGTCCAATGTTTTTGCAAAAAGGTAAGGATCCAGCTTAAATGCATAAAATCCAAATTTATTGTTTCATTAAAAACAGACCGAGTCTAAGAACACAATCAGTGTTCAAAACGTGTCAGGTTTTTGCCCTTATTCCCAACTCACACCTATGCCTAGGTGTATACAGTAGTGCCTTTATGTTTTTAATGAAACAATACATTTTGGATTTTATGGATTTAAACTTGATCGTTACTTTTTTCAAAGTTCTTCTGACATTCCGCAGAGATGATATCCCATTGCTTCTCACGTTGAAACACAAAGCAGTGTTTACACCAAGGGTGATTTTCCATTGCCCAATGTTGCCAATAGAGGACAGCTTTGGAGCAGCACATATAAATTTTATAGGAACGGCCTTTTAAGTGTTGTTCTCCTTGCACAGGAGAGTAGAGACTGCAGAAATGGACAGAAACATAGTCAATGAGCAGTAAACTATAACATTACAAATCTCTCCATTCTTGAGAATAAAGAGGATTATTAATAACATGTGTAGAGCAATGTTACTTGTTTTTACAAGCAATTTGAAATTTCCACCACTTAAGATATTGAGACAACCTCTTTAAGTCTATCCACAATCTTACAGTTTAAGTAGACATTTGATGGTATAATAAGGACAATGAAAAGCATAAAACTCTATAGCCTCAAAACTAAATAAATTTTACAGAACATGATGTACAATGTAGACTAAGGTTGTTTCTTTTTTGTAGCAAAATGACTATTACTCATTATTTTTTTGGCAATACCAATGTTTTCTTGTCACAATATTTCATGAAGACCTAAAAACGTCAGCACTCTGTTAGACAATGTGGTTTAATGAAGGCACGTTTCACAGGGAACATCAATATTTTCCAGTCACCCATTACAGCACCAACGAGAGAGGGAATCCGCCCTTCAAGGATAGGAAACCTTCAAGATAAAAAGGGAGGCTCCTCTCTCCACATCAGTGGTTTCCTGTCCTTGATGGGGGAACCTTAAGTTTTGCATGGTGGTAGAAGAAACAAGGAAGAAATCAAGTTCCCAGGCCTGGGCCGGTCGGTTGGAGCAAGAGACCATCTCAGTTGCAGCCAGCGCCAGGATTTCTGGAAGCTCCACGGGGGCTCGATGAGGTCTCATCTGTCGGATGGGCGGAGGTCTGCGGCACCATCACCGCATGGTTAGTTGGTAGTCACGCATGCCAGAGCGGTCACAGAGTGAAGCTGGAAACCGGAAGTCGCGGTCTGATGATGTGGCCAGGACCTTTCACCTGAAGTACTTCCGGGGGCTGGTACTGGAAGCTGCAGAGGTGCCGACCGCCAGATCCCCTGCAGTAGAATACTTAAGGGTGCATGGATGCACAGCAGCCCTCTCCACAGTGGCAGCAGTAGGTGCTGCAGTCACAGCAGCACTTGGAGCCAGAGCAGCCATAGCGACCTCGGCATCAGAAGCTTCCCCAGGAGCAACCACATCAGGAAAGTAACAAACGCTCCAGAGGGGTACGCGGGTCCAAGGATTCCAGGACAAGTCGGCACAGTCCTATCAGAATGGAGGATTCCACAGTCTCTAGGTGAGACCTTTCAGATGACATTCTGCCTCCCGTTCAATTACCCTTCTGTGAAGGAAACCCGGTTCCTCCCACGTCACCAATGTGACGTAAATACACAGTCACAGCTCTCCGCGCCCCCTTTGTCTCTCAGGTCAGTAAGGGAACTGCACCTAGAGCAAATGGCTGCCGGGGAGGATGTCCTGTTACCCACTGGGTATTCTAAGATTCGTAATCAGAGTTAAAGCATCAGCCCAAAATTAGTTTTAATGGTTTAATTGCCTTAAGGGCGCACTAGATAATTACAGAAATATACAGTAAGCTATACAACGGAATTACAGTGGATTTGCAGTCAGAGTAAAATACAACAATAATGGTACAAGGCTTAGAGGTATTAAGCTAGAGGTCAATGTTACCAGGCTGTAGGTTACATGTGGACGCCGGGAGCTCTGCGATCCACAGGTAGGAATCTTAGTTGCCGGACAGTCCCCAAAACATGTGCCGCTGCTCCCATGGCAGATCTGTCCCCTGTTCCTTCTTAGATCATCATCGTCTTGTTCTTCTGTGTGAATAGAGAGAGTCTGCCATCCGCTCACAGTTCTTAAACCTGCTAGGTCTATCCCCTCGGTGTCAGAGGGTGGGCTAATAATCTCCACCCTTCAGCTCCCTGCAGAATTTATTCCCAATATCTGAGAAAGGGGTTAACTTTCTCCAGGACGATCGAATCAGGACATGAGAGGTACCAGTGAATGCAGTTTGTTTTGACTGTCGCGTGGAGATCAAACATGGCCGATTGGCCCTCCACAGCAACCCAATCTCTATTTATTCGAACGTCCATGACAGCACTACAGAGAGAGAGGGGATCCGCCCCTTAGGAACAGGAAACCTACAGATATAAAAGGGCGGCACCTCTCCCACACATCAGTTGGTTTCCTGTTCCTAAAGGACGGGTTTCCTACAGATGAAGATCTTCAGAATGCGGCGGCTTTTCTGGCTGATTCCTCAGCGGACTCAGTAAGAATGGCTGCCAGAGCGGCAGGGCTGTCTAATTCAGCACGAAGGGCATTATGGCTGAAATGTTGGCCGGGCGATATTCAAGCCAGATCTCGCCTCTGCTCCATTCCGTGTGACGGCGAATATCTTTTTGGCCCGGTCCTGGACGAACTTTTAGAAAAGGCGGGGGACGACAAGAAAAAGTTTCCCAGTCTATCAACTCCTTCCTATAAAAGACCTTTCAGCAGAAGGAGGTTCAGCTACCGAAGGTCGTCCAGGGAACGAGCCAAATGGGATGAAAAGAGGCGAAGAGGTACAGGGTTTATGTTTAGAGGTCCACCTAGGGAAACAAAAAAACCCTCGCAATGACTAGCGATGCCGGTAGGAGGCAGATTAAAAGCCTTCTACCCGGCCTGGTCGGAAATCTCAAACAGTAGCTGGATCCTTAACATCATAGCTACAGGGCTGCGGTTAGAATTCTCCTCGGTACCTCGGGATAACTTTAAAATTACCCCACTCAGATCATCCCCATCGGAGCAGGCCGCTCTAGAGTTGGAGGTTCAGGAGCTTTGCGCTAAGAATGTCTTAGTGGAGGTGCCAGAAGCAGAGCGGGGTAAGGGGTTTTACTCCCCTCTGTTTTTGATCCATAAACTGGATGGGTCTTTTAGAACAATTATTAATTTGAAAGCCCTCAATAAATTCCTGATTATTCACCGATTTAAAATGGAAACGGTCAGCTCAGCAATAAAGCTTCTGTTTGAAAATTGCTTTATGGTGGTGTTAGATCTGAAAGACGCTTATTACCACATACCGATCCATATGGAGCATCAGCGTTTCCTCAGAGTAGCAATCCAGATGGGGGAAGTACTGCGACATTTTCAATTTAGCGCCCTTCCCTTTGGCTTGGCGGTGGCCCCACGAGTATTCACTAAGGTTATGTCGGAGGTCATGGCCCACTTACGTGAATCAAATATGCTTATAGTCCCCTACCTTGACGACTTTCTTATTATAGGAAAGACGGCAGAGCATTGCCTAGAGCAACTGAAAAGAGCGATTTCTACCTTAGAGCGGCTGGGATGGCTAATAAATACCAAAAAGTCTCGTTTGAATCCGATGAGGGTTCAGCAGTTTCTAGGGCTAATCCTGGATTCACAAAATCAGAACTGTAGTTTACCGTCAGACAAGTTAATTCGTTTACGGTACCAGGTCCTAAACGCTTCCAGTAATCCCTCCCTTCCATGTCGCTTAGGAAGGCTATGTCTCTTTTGGGCTCCCTCTCGTCCTGCATTCCCGCGGTTCGGTGGGCTCAATTTCACACAAGGGCACTGCAAGCTGAGGTCTTGCTGTATCAAAATTTGCTAGGTGGTTACCTGGAAGGCCAGCTATCCTTGTCCCAGGCTGCTATAAGATCCCTGGATTGGTGGAAGAATGAGACAAACCTGTCTAAGGGGGTTCCCTGGGAATATGAGATATCCCGAATAGTCACAACAGATGCTAGCCCCTCTGGGTGGGGGGCTCATATGGGGGACGTTATGGTTCAGGGCTTATGGGAGCAGAATCAAATTCATATGTCTTCTAATATGAAGAATTAACAGCGGTAGAGCTAGCAATTAAAAAGCTCCTTGTCTATCTACAGGGTCACCACGTTCGAGTGCTCTCCGACAATCGGGTCACAGTCGCATACATCAACCACCAGGGTGGTACTCGTTCCGGTCCTCTCATGGAAGTGGCAAAGCGCCTACTTCAGATAGCAGAACGACACTTTCTTTCTCTAACGGCTCTACATATAAGGGGAGAAGAAAATACCAAGGCGGACTTCTTAAGCCGCAATCTCCTGAGCCAAGGAGAGTGGTCATTAAAGACTTCCATCTTCGACCTAATTGTGCAGAAATGGGGTCTACCGGAAGTAGATCTCTTTGCTACCAAAAGCAACAGAAAAGTGACACAGTTCTGCTCTCTGAATCCCAAAGAACGCCCTCTGGCAGTGGACGCTCTTCTATTACAGTGGGATTTCAATCTAGCCTACGCCTTCCCTCCCCTGTCCTTACTCCCCCTAGTATTGAGGAAGGTCAGGAAGGACAGGGCAAGGATAATATTAATCGCTCCTTTTTGGCCCAGGAGGGCATGGTTTTCATGTCTCAGAAACATGTCGATAGCCGACCCGTGGGTCCTGCCGGACATTCCCGATCTGCTCTCCCAGGGTCCAGTTTACCATCCTCGAGTAGCGGGCCTCCACCTGACGGCGTGGATTTTGAACGGTCGCTGCTGACAGATAAGGGGTTTTCTGCTAATGTAATTAATACTCTCCTTAAAAGCAGAAAAGAGGTTACAACTAGGATCTACGCTAGGATTTGGAAGAAATTTCTTCAGAGCTCGGCGGTTGTAGCAGGGGACACAACACCGATAACCCAGATTCTAGAATTCCTACAAAAGGGTCTGGACTTAGGTCTCTCACAAGCACCCTTAAGGTACAAGTTTCAGCTTTGGGGGCACTCTTTAGTTGCAACATCGCAAATAATTACTGGGTCAGTAGATTCATTAAAGCTGCGGGTAGGTCGAGACCCATAGTGAAGGTGAGAATCATGCCATGGGACTTAAATCTTGTTCTTACTGCTTTAACAGAGCCCCTTTTGAACCTATATCAGCAGCATCAATAAAAACTCTTTCCCTTAAGACCGCTTTCCTGGTAGCATTAACCTCGGCTAGGAGGGTAAGTGACATCCAGGCACTATCTAGACTGTCTCCTTACACTCAGGTCCTGGATGACAGGATAATACTTAGACCGGACCCAGCATACCTACCTAAGGTGTCTTCCGCTTTCCACAGAACACAGGAAATTATTCTCCCTTCGTTCATCCCTAATCCATCTAATCAAAAAGAGATGAAACTTCATACTTTAGATGTTAGAAGATGTCTGCTGCATATTTGGCAGTCACTGATCCCTGGAAAAGGGACAATGCATTGTTTGTCTCTTTTCAAGGAATTAACAAAGGCCGTAGATTAACAAAGAGCTCGTTGGCCAGATGGATTAGGGAAGCAATTTCTCTGGCATACACCTCGAGGGGCAAGCAGCCACCTGAGAGGCTAAGGGCGCATTCCACTCGAGCTGTGGCGACTTCATGGGCAGAAAGGGCAGAAGTCTCGATTGACCAGATATGTAAGGCAGCTACGTGGTCTTCTCCACACACGTTTTACACTCATTATAGATTAGATTTGGGTGCTTCCTCAGACCTTTCTTTCGGACTAAGGGTGCTGCAGGCAGTAGTCCCTCCCTAAATAGTTATTACTCTCTGTAATTCTCTCTGTAGTGCTGTCATGGACGTTCGAATAAAGTCTAAGTTACTTACCGTTAACGGTATTTTTCGAAGTCCATGACAGCACCCTTACATTCCCACCCAGGTTTTATGTGCACTTCTTCCGCTTATGTAGTCCACATGTAATAAACAATTGATTAATGTTACTGTGTGATGCATGAAATTTTTTTGCTGTATACCATTTAACCTTGATGTCCTCTTATGCTCTGTAATCCAACTGATGTGTGGGAGAGGTGCCGCCCTTTTATATCTGTAGGTTTCCTGTTCCTAAGGGGCGGATCCCCTCTCTCTCTGTAGTGCTGTCATGGACTTCGAAAAATACCGTTAACGGTAAGTAACTTAGACTATCTCAGGTCCCGGAGCCATCATCGGGAGTTGCACTGTCAGATGCGCGAGGTCCGCAGGATCACGCAGATATTTTTTATGAGTCTGTACCTCGAAAGGCGTGCTCATAATTCATAATCCTAGAATGGAGTCGTAGTGGCTGGGAGAGACAATGGATGTGTTTTCTGTGTCTAGCTGACAGGTATAATCTAATTGAAGCCCCCAGGCATCTCCAGGCCCCATGCTGGCGTGGCTCCTGACTCCAGCTTTGAAGTCCTGTTTTGGCCTGATCTACTTAGCATTATAAAAGACCTGGTTTTTCAACAGTGGAGCACTAAACCCTGTTTTCTTCAATATGCCTACAGGCCATGGGGGTTAGGAGCAGTTAGCTGCCTGTAGCTCTGTGAACTCAGACAAAATGGCCCCTGGGACAGGCCAAGCTCAGACATGAGGCGAGCATTATGCCCCATATCCAAGATGGTGGCTGTTTCTTCATCACACCTTCAATCTCCTCTGAGTGGTGAGTGAGCTACAATAATGTCATTTTAATAATGAGAATCTCTCTCTCCCACTCGGTCCTCTTGCTTTTCTGGCTAGGATCCCCCTAGAAAATGCACAGAGAAATCGAAGCACAGAGCCTGTGATCTGTGTGGTCGGGGATTGTCTAGTACATTGCCTATGAAATTGTGCCAATCATGTATTAATGATACCATTGCAAATGAGACCCCAGATTACTCCTCCATCTTAAAAACTCTCATCAGGACAGAGGTAGAGAATTCACTAAGATCCCGGTCGCACTCAGAGGAAGCACCCCACCGAGACAGGGTTAAAACATCCCCCACATCATCAGCTGTAGACTCAGACGAAGGGATTTTGGAGGATTCTTCAGAGTCATTCTCATCGGAAGAGGACTCAGGAGTAGGCTATTATTTTCCCCTCGTGGACAATTTAGTTAAAGCCGTGAGGTTCACAATTGGCTGGTCAACCAAAAGGCCAAAAAGTCAGTCCAGGACGTAATGTTTTGGACTTTGGACCGGAAGAAGAATGAGAAAGTGCTCAATCTCATTAATAAAGAATGGGAAAGGCCAGACAAGAAGGGCCCTCTGACATCCTCCTTTGCAAGGAAGTACCCATTTGAGGAAAAGGCTATGACATCCTGGAATAAAGCGTTAAATTTGGAAGTCGCTATATCCAAAGCCTCAAGAAGGTCATCCCTTGCCTTTGAGGATACTGGCTTACTGAGAGACCCCCTTGATAGAAAGGTTGATACCTTCCTCAAGGGTACTAGGGAGTCATCAGCTGGCACTCTGAGGCTGGCCATTGCAGCAACATATACGGCTAGGTCTCTTATGATCTTGTTGGGCAGGTTGGAAGACCAGCTGAGGGAAAATTCACCCAGAGACTCCATTCTGGCCACACTCTCAGCAATCAAGGGGCGGCGGACTTCTTATTAGATGCCTCGGCCAGACTAGCCGCAAGATCTGCCCCGCTATCCAATGCAGGCCAGAGAGCAGACTGGTTAAAAGGCTGCCCAGGGGAGTGCAAGCAAAAGGGAAACTGTGTTCTCTCCCTGTGAAGGGCAGTATTTATTCGGTTTAGTTTCGATGACATCCTGGAAAAAGCTGCAGATAAGAAAAAAGGGTTTTCAAAACCTTTCTTCTCATCCTTCATGCAGTCCTTTCAGAGGAAGAAATTAAGCAAAATGAGGCCGCCTGCAGAACACAATAGTTTGGTCTACCGACCCAGGAAAGGCAAGGGATACCTGTTCGGTAATCCTTCCCATGAAATAGGAAACTCTCCAAATGACTTAATACCCCAGGTGGGAGGAAGACTCTCCTTTTTCCTTCCAGCCTGGGAGAAGTTTTCCCTCCAGCATTGGATCCTCAGTCTGGTAAAATCGGGATTAAGGTTGAAGTTCCTGAAATATCCACCAGACAGGTTTATCATGATGGCCCATGAACATTCATCTCGGAGCAAAAAGCTCTGGAAACAGAGATACTAAGCCTCCTAGAAAAGAACGTTCTGCAGGAAATTCCATCAGAAGAAAAAAGGAAAGGCTTTTTTTCTCCCTGTTTCTGGTAAAGGCTTGAACAAATTCTTGAAGATTCCCAGGTTCAAGATGGAGTCATTAAGATCAATGATACAACTGCTGTTTCTTGGTCCTCCTGGACCTAAGAGACATGTATTACCACATGCCAATATACGCAGCGTTCCGAAAACTCCTCAGAGTGGCATATCAGTAGTGAGCATCACAAGGCAATACAGAGCCCTTCCGTTTGGCCTGGCAGTAGTTCCTTGTGTGTTCACAAAACTAATAGCGGAAGTTATGGTCCACCTCAGAGAAGAAAACAGACTGGTCATCCCATACTTGGACATCTTCCTAATAGTGGGTCGCTCGTTCAATCATTGCCAGAGTCAGATGAGAGAGATAGCCACCATCATGGAGAACTTAGGTTGGTGTTAAAGCTTAGAAAAGTCAAGGTTAACCCAGGAAGAACACATCTTTCTGGGACTCTTACTCGATTCACATTGGCAGGAGTGTCGTCTACCGGATCAGAAGAAGAAAAGGCTATTCAGTCTGCTCTCCAGATCAGCACATGATCCGGTGATGTCCCTCAGGAACACTATGTCCCTTCCTGGGTCTCTCACCTCCTGTATCCCAGAAGTGAAATGGGCCCAGGTCGACTCAAGAGAATTGCATTGGCCAACATGCCTTACCAGGTTATCTGGAAGGTATGCTGAAACCACTGCCTCAGGAAGTAATACATTCACTTCACTGGTGGTTAACAATAGAATCCCTTCGGGAGGGGTCCCTTGGTGTCCTCACATCACCAGGGTAGTCGCCACAGATGCCAGTCCTAGGAGGTGGGGAGCTCATCTACACAACCATCTGGTCCAGGGAACATGGTCGGGAGTAGAAAATGAAGGCTCCTCAAATATGTGGGAGTTCTTAGCAGTAGAGAATGCAATACACAGTCTCCTACCCTTCCTACGAGGCCACCATGTAAAAATCCTTTCGGACAATCAAGTCACAGTCAAATACTTGAATCATCAGGGGGCATACGTTCCCGATCCCTAATGCAGATTGTGAAGCGGATTTTCAGCCTCGCAGAGGGAAAGACAATATCACAGCAGATTTTTTGAGCTGCAAACCACTGCTGCATGGCAAATGGTCCCTCAATACCTCAATATTCAGGCAGATAATGGCCAGGTAGGGGTGTCCAGAGATTGACCTTTTTGCAGCTGGCAAAACAGCAAGCTAAAAAAGTTCTGTTCCTTGGACACAAAAGAAAACCCTCAGGCGGTGGACGCTTTTCGGATCAAATGGGACTTCACTATTGCCTATGCCTTTCCCATTTTGTCTGATTCCAGCTCTTCTCAGGAAGATCAGACAGGACAGAGCGAGAGTAGTGCTCATAGCTCCCTTTTGGCCCAAGAGGCCCTGGTTCTTTTGACTAAGAAACATGTCAGTCAGGGAACCATAAGTCCTTCCAGAAATCCCAGACCTTCTAGCTCAGGGGCTCATATTCCATCCTCAGGCGACTGGAATGCACTTAGCAGCCTGGAACTTGAGCGGTCAGTGCTAGAAGATGAAGGTTTTTCTCCCAACCCGGTCTTTACTTTGCTCGGTAGTAGGAAACCAATCCTACGAGAATTTATGGTAGGACTTGGAAAAAGTTCCTATCATCCAGAGGGTGTAATTTGGGAGGAAGGCTGCCCCTAAAAATAGTAAAGAAGAGAAATTTCACACCTTGGATGTTAGGACTTAGGAGGTGCCTTCTTCATTGTTTATCAGCAACAAAGACTTGGAGGAAGGATAGGGATCTCTTTATTTCCTTTCAGGGCTCTTGGAAAGGAATGAGAACCTCAAAGGGTACCCTATCCAGGTGGATAAGAGAGGCTATCAAATCGACCTATACAGTCACAGGAAGATCAGTCTCTGACGACCTGAGGGCCTACTCTATGAGAGCGATGGCAACGTCTTGGGCAGAAAGAGCAGATGTGTCCATAGAGCAGATCTGTAAGGCAGCTACGTGGTCATCACCTTCCACCTTTTATAGCAACTATAGACTGGATCTGTGTGCCTCCTCTGATCTCATGTTTGGGAAGAGGGATTCTACAGGCTGTGGTCCCTCCCTAAATGAGTAATTCTCTGTAATTCTCTCATTGGCGCTGTCATGGGTGACTGGAAAACACGTATATTACTTACCAGTTATGTGTTTTTATGGAACCCATGACAGCAACCTTATATTCCCTCCCGTTACTAAGTTCATCACCTTCCGGTTGGTGGTTATTGTATATAGAACACCATTTATGCTTGTGGTTAGAAATAGTTTGTATAAATGTATATAGTTATGTGTACACTAACTCGGAGGTCCTCTCATGCTCTGTATCCACTGATGCGGAAAGGGGATCCGCCCTTTTTATCTTGAAGGTTTCCTGTCCTTGAATTGCGGATCTCCTCTCTCGTTGTGCTGCCATGGGTTCTGTAAAACTCATTAATATACGTAATATTTGTGCTTTTGTGTCATCTATGAAGATATTTTAGTATCCTTCTGTATGTAACAGCCATGTTCTTTTTTTATATTAGGGTGGAATTTACGTTTTCACTCTACTTGATCATTTTGCCGCAGGTACCTCAATTTTATTTGGAGTACTCATTGAAGCTATTGGAATTGCATGGTTTTATGGTAAGTGCTAATCACTAGTTTTTCATATACACTATGCACAATTTATTGTCCTAATTTTTTATTCTTTAGTTTTATCTAAATTAGTCCAAAATTCAGTGTTGATCAGTTTCATATTATAATTTTATTCCAAGGTTGATACAAATCTCGAAATTTGTTTTGTTTGCTTCACAACCAAAAAGTTAAGGGGGTATTCCCATCTTACAAATTTATGTTAAATCCACAGTATATCCACAATTCCAGGACCTTCACAAATTGGGAGGACTCGTGTCAATACTTAGCCCCAATCACAACCTCTATAGCGTTAGGTTGCTGGCGATGTGAATCAGCAAATGAGGGTCATGTAAATAGCATTCTCCTGAAAGATGAGAAACTCACGTCTAACAGGCATTTATGGTGTAGCCTTTGGGTTTGCCAGATATGTGCAAGATAGTACCAACCATCTTAAGAGATTAAAAGAACTGTAGCAGTCAGAATCCATTACTCAAAGTAACTCACTACATATAATTAGGCCAACACTGAACCCAATAATAGAGCTATTATTGATGTTCCAGGGATTCAGAATCTTTAGAACTTTTTCAAAAGGTTGCCTGAGACAGGGTAGTCAGCTGTTCAAAAGCCAATATATATTCTCTGCTTCACTTCAGAAAGTCTTCGTGAATTGGATATGATTTATTTTGTGACCTATAAGAAAAGCATATAGGATTCTTCTTGCCATATGGAAATGTTGCAATATCTTTTATTACTAAGACTGGAGCTACACAGACACATGATGACTTTGGATGCAACATCTGTCATTCAGTCCAAAGTTTGCTAGGTGTCGTTGCTACAATGCAGCGCAATGCAAGTGAATGGTGTGACTTGCTTGTCAAGGTCGCCATGTACTCAGAATCGCAATGCAACCTCGGTTGCTTCTCCGGGTCAGGGGGCCCACAGCGACTGCACCCCCTTTGCTCCCACCAGTAGTCATGCTACTGGGTTTTGGTTATGCTTTGGGACAAAAAAAACAGTATGGCTGTCAGAAGAATAATTATTTTTGTCTTTCAATCCTGACTTCCACTGAAACATACACCCGACAAACCAAATGTGTTTATTTCTGAATAGTAAAGAGATATGTGTCTGCCAGTTTTAATACCTTTATTTTATCTTTCATACCTAGAATATGACTGTTTTGTTCTTTTTTACTTTATTGCAACAGATTTTGTAGAGTTTGCTTATAATGCATGTATGTGTATTTTCAACAGGAGTTAGTCGCTTTAGTGATGATATAAAGGAAATGATTGGAACGAGACCAGGATTGTACTGGAGACTTTGTTGGAAGTTTGTCAGCCCTTGTTTTCTGCTGGTAATTATTATATATCCAAAGTCATAAAATGATCTATCTATTTTCTATCTATTACCTATCTATCTATTACATATCTATCTACATTGTGGTATCATTGATTTAGGATATTGGAAGATGTAAACGGCTGTCTTGTGTTTTATTTCTCAAACATTTTACTTTCTATCTATCTATCCATCTATCACATATCTATTCTATCTATCTATCTATCTCACTATCTATCTACTACACTACATACATGATTTTTCATTTGTATTGTATAGCTTAATTTCTTCAGAATTCAAATCTATCGGGCTGAAAATTGAAATTTCTGCGGAATAATTGCCTGTGCTATTTATTAGACAATTCAATCATAGAGAACAGTAATGTGTCCTCAAGCCTAAAGGGGTTATTTTACTTAAAGAGGTTGACCGACCCTAAAATCTACATTTTTTAAGCTAATCTGTGTTATATTGTAATATATAACACCCCAATACATTTTGTGTTTTTGTCTCTATCTTTCATTCCTCCAGAATTTCACTTAATTCCTGCTCCTATTTTATTTACCCTCGGCTCTACCAAACTTGATAGCTCCCTGTGCTTTAATATCTAACCTCCCAGTCAGAGCTGGCACCTCAGTGTCCAGTACCGCTCTCTGAATCTCATAATTCACACCTCTGCTGCTGCAGAACCTCATAATACACACTTCAGGTTCTGCAGAGCCTCATAAGACACCTCAGCTGCTGCAGAATCTCACAATACATCTTAATATAGGAAAGATGTGTATCTTCGTACCGTGTTAGCCAGTAGATAGAAAAATATTTAGAATTGAGAGTCCTCAGTGGTTGATACCTTTTAATGGCTAACTGAAAAGATGGTAACAAATTGCAAGCTTTCGAGACTACTCAGGTCTCTTCATCAGGCAAAGACTAATACAACATCTGAAGAATCACATATTTTATATCTTGTGTATAAATATGTGATTCTTCAGATGTTGTATTAGTCTTGCTGATGAAGAGACCTGAGTAGTCTCGAAAGCTTGCAATTTGTTACCATCTTTTCAGTTAGCCATTAAAAGGTATCAACCACTGAGGACTCTCAAGTCTAAATATTTCACAATACATCTTAGGCATCCTTCACATGTATGCGTGAAAGTGTGGCATGGTCCATTTCTTCCATCTATGTGTACGTGTGTGACATCCATGTGCCACGTACCAGAATAAAATGTATTCAAGAAATTACTGATTTTTAGGTGTTAAAGATGTGCAAAGATAATGATAAGTAGATAGATAGAATAGACAGATAGATATAAAATACTGGGATAGACAGATAAAGTAGATAAATAGATAAATATAGATAGATAGATAGATAGATAGATGTGATAGAAATAGATAGATAGATAATGGATAATAGAATAGATAATAGATAGATAGAAGATAAATAGATAGAATAGATAGATAGATAATAATAGAGATAGTAATAGATAATAGATAGATAGATAGATAGATAGATAGATAGATAGATGGATAAATAGATAATAGACAAGAAACGGCGAAACGCGCGTTGGGGCGGCAGGCAGAGGTCTGGACTTTCTCCCACATGTAAGTTTATTATGGGTACAATTTAACCTGATAACCTGATGAAATTCATTTTTTGTTTGCACCATTGCACTACTGCACTGCAGTTTTTTGTGCCTGGCACATGCCGATTAAAACTGTTTATTGCACATTGCACTTTAATAATTGGTCCACAATATACCTGAATATATTAGGTGTTATATGATCCAATTTTTGCATTTTTGCACAAACTCTGTATATGGGTGTTGTATGGTGCGTTACATAGTGGGGAAAAATTGTCCTTATCCTTTACCTGCTTATTGTGCTACTCAGCAACTATTTTTTATTGTAGTTCATATCAATAAAATTCTTATCTAATAAGCTCTGGTTCTAGCCTCGTGTGTGGGTTGAATGTATGTATAATGTTGTTTTGAGCTTTAATATTAGTTCCATATCCCTACTGGGAATATCATATGTGTAATAGATAATAGATAGAGTTGAAACCAGAAGTTTATATACACTTTTTTAAAAAGGATTAAGATCAGGGCTTTGTGATGGCCACTCCAAAACATTGATTTTGTTATCCTTAAGCACTTTGTTACCATTTTGGCAGTATGCTTCAGGTCATTGTCCATTTGTAAGACCAATTTCCACCCAAGCTTTAACTTCTTGGTTGATGTCTTCAGATGTTGCTTCAGTGTTGCCACATAATCTTTTCTCATGATGACATCCACAACATGACGCTGCCACCCCCATGTTTCACAGTTTGGATGATGTTCTTAGGTTTTGTCATGGGTGCATCGCCACGAAGATTGTCGCGATTGCACATTCTGACTTCTCACAGCTGAGTTGCTGTTTCTTTGTGTTTGGTAATGAGGGAGTTAATTTTACCTAGCTCTTTGCTAAGACTAGGTCCAGCCTCGCCCGGCTGCTTTTGATTATGTTCTAATTAGCTTCCTTTATATAGCTGCCAGTCTGCTGGTTAGATGCCAGTGAAAGCATTCATACAGACTGCAGATAGGATCGGTTCTGAGAAGACTTAAGCTAAGAGCTCCTTTGTTGTTTCTCCTCTCCTTGCTTATAGTTTATCTCCTAGACCTTTGGTGTTCCCTCTGTGTTTAAATGTTGTATGCAAGACAGTATTTACTTTATCCCCTGTCTGTCTCGTTTGTCTATACTGTTTGTTAACCTTTACCTGTCCATTCCCTTTGTTGGTAATCAGGGTCCTTCTAAGGACTAGATTACAGTGGTCAGGGATTTATAGGAGACAGGCTTTACGCTGGTGGCCTGGACCTCTGTACCATTAACAGTACCTCCAGGTAGAGGGACTAGTCAGGACCCCAGTTTAGGGTCAGCATAGACCCCGGTCCACCTCTAGCCAGAGACAGCGTGAAAAGGATTCAGTATTGACCCACAGGATATTATGTCAGGTAATACTATGCTATATATACATGTTAATGTTACCTATTTATATGTTATATAGAATGTTGTCCCACTTGATAGATTACTGACATTATTTATATATATATCTGCTAGACAGCGTGACATTTTCACCGGCCCAACTAAAGATTCCCCAGCTACCATGGATCCAGTAGCCCAGCTTGCCCAGCAGTTGCAGAGGTTGTCCATGGAGCTTACGGACATTAAGTCCAAGGTTTTGTCCCCCCCGGAGCAAACCAGATCTGAACCTAAGGTTGCTCTCCCGGACAGGTTCACTGGTGGGCGGGACAAATTTTTTACCTTCCGGGAGGCATGTAAATTATACTTTCGGCTGCGGCCTCGGTCATCGGGGAGTGAAGAGCAGAGGGTGGGAATTGTCATCTCGCTCTTACAAGGGGACCCTCAATCCTGGGCGTTCTCTCTTCCCCCGGGCTCCCCGGCCCTCCAGTCAGTAGAGCGATTTTTTGCTGCCCTGGGTCTGGTGTATGATGACCCGGATCGGGTCTCCCTTGCTGAAACGAAGTTACGTAGGATACAGCAGGGAGATCGTCCGGCGGAGGAATTTTCTTCTGAGTTCCGTAGATGGGCCACAGATACTCAGTGGAATGACCCAGCTCTTAGGAGCCAGTTTTGTCAAGGGTTATCTGACAAATTAAAAGATGTTTTGGCTCAGTATGATTCTCCTCCGTCACTGGAGGCTGCTATGGCCCTTGCTATTCGTATTGATAGATGGCTTCGGGGGAGGTGCGAGGTAGCTCCGCCCCCTGTTATTACTCCACCCACTACTAAAGTCCCTTATATGGAGGTTCCCCTGGTCTGTTCTGAGGAACCTATGCAGTTGGGTGGGACATCATTTTGTAGGAGGGAATCGGCGGTGCGCCGCAAGACAAGAAGGTGTTTCTTCTGCGGGAGAGAGGGACATTTTGTTGGGGGGTGTCCCTCCCGTGCCTCATTGAGCAAAAAAGTCACCGAAAAACTGTTAATCCCAGGTTGTGTGGTGGACGACAACCTGGGAGTAGGTATTTCGTCCCCAGGTCCGTCTCAATTTCTCGTGCCTGCGGAGGTGGTGGTTGGTGCGAGAGTTGAGAGGATTTCTGTTCTTCTTGATAGTGGGTCTGGGGCTAATATGGTGGACGCTCGGTTTGCCCAGGTGCAAGGTATGCAACTGAGTGTATTGGCCAAACCGATCCCTATACTTTCTATTGACGCCAGACCTCTCGGTCAAGGTAGTTTTGTACAAGCTGTTCATAACATAGACCTTCGAGTAGGGGCAATACATAAAGAACAGTTGTCTTGTTATGTGTTGGAGGGTCTTCCTACTCCTATTGTGTTGGGACTTCCCTGGTTGGCTAAACATAACCCAGTGATTGATTGGCAATCCAGAAAGATAAGCCAGTGGGGTGAATTTTGCAAGAATAACTGCATGAACACGGTCATCGGTGCGGTCGTGCCTAGGACTTTGCCTCCTTTTCTGGAGGACTTTGGGGAGATGTTCTCAGAGGAGGGGTGTCAAAAGTTACCTCCTCATCGCACGTATGACTGCTCAATAAAATTGCTTCCTGATGCCTTATCTCGTAGTTTCCCAGGGCCGGAAAGACGGATGACCCGGTTCCTATCCTTCAGGAAGGAGTGGTGGTGTCGGCTGTGTGCTCTGAGCTTGAGGAGGAGGTGTTGGAGGCTCAGGGGGACGCCCCTGTAGGACCTCCAGGGAAACTGTTTGTTCCTAATCAGTTAAGACAAAAAGTTATCGAGGCACATCATAGTTCTGCTTTAGCAGGACATCCAGGGAGTAAAGCAACTGTGGATCTCCTTCTCGCCGGTTTTGGTGGCCTAACTTAAATAAAGAGGTAATAATAATAATAATAATAATCTTTATTTTTATATAGCGCTAACATATTCCGCAGCGCTTACAGTTTGCACACATTATCATCGCTGTCCCCGATGGGGCTCACATTCTAGATTCCCTATCAGTATGTTTTTGGAATGTGGGAGGAAACCGGAGAACCGGAGGAAACCCACAAACTCCTTGCAGATGTTGTCCTAGGTGGGATTCGAACCCAGGACTCCAGCGCTGCAAGGCTGTAGTGCTATCCACTGAGCCACCGTGCTGCCCGTAAGGTAATAACTTTTGTCGCGTCCTGTGGAGTTTGTGCTTGCTCTAAGACCCCACATACCCGTCCATCTGGGGTTCCTGAGGAGGAACGATTCTCGTCGTCACTTGCTTCAGTTTGGAGAGGAGTGCTGAATGGTCTGAGTGCTATGGGGAACTGTTTCAAGCGGAGGTCTGATAGGAGGAGAGTGTCTGGTCCGGACCTAGGTGTGAACGATCTGGTGTGGTTGTCTACCAAGAATATAAAACGCAAAGTTCCCTCCTGGAAACTGGGTCCCAGGTTCATCGGTCCATACAGGATCAGTTCTATAATTAATCCTGTGGCATTTCGTCTGGACCTCCCTCCTACGTTTAAAATCCATAATGTATTCCACAAATCGTTGCTTAAGAGGTACGTGGCGCCAGTTATACCGTCACTTCTACCTCCTCCTCCAGTGGTGGTCAATGGTAACTTAGAATTTCAAGTGTTGAAGATCATTGACTCACGTCTAAATCGCCGGTCCCTTCAGTATTTGGTTCATTGGAAGGGATATGGTCCTGAGGAGAGGACGTGGGTCTCTGCGTCTGAGATTAACGCAGATCGATTGGTTCTGACCTTCCACACGACTTACCCGGACAGACCTGGCCCTGAGGGTCCGGAGGCCCCTCGTAGAAGGGGGGGTACTGTCATGGGTGCATCGCCACAAAGATTGTCACGATTGCACATTCTGACTTCTCGCAGCTGAGTTGCTGTTTCTTTGTGTTTGGTAATGAGGGAGTTAATTTTACCTAGCTCTTTGCTAAGACTAGGTCCAGCCTTGCCCGGCTGCTTTTGATTATGTTCTAATTAGCTTCCTTTATATAGCTGCCAGTCTGCTGGTTAGATGCCGGTGAAAGCATTCATACAGACTGCAGATAGGATCGGTTCTGAGAAGACTTAAGCTAAGAGCTCCTTTGTTGTTTCTCCTCTCCTTGCTTATAGTTTATCTCCTAGACCTTTGGTGTTCCCTCTGTGTTTAAATGTTGTATGCAAGACAGTATTTACTTTATCCCCTGTCTGTCTCGTTTGTCTATACTGTTTGTTAACCTTTACCTGTCCATTCCCTTTGTTGGTAATCAGGGTCCTTCTAAGGACTAGATTACAGTGGTCAGGGATTTATAGGAGACAGGCTTTACGCTGGCGGCCTGGACCTCTGTACCATTAACAGTACCTCCAGGTAGAGGGACTAGTCAGGACTCCAGTTTAGGGTCAGCATAGACCCCGGTCCACCTCTAGCCAGAGACAGCGTGAAAAGGATTCAGTATTGACCCACAGGATATTATGTCAGGTAATACTATGCTATATATACATGTTAATGTTACCTATTTATATGTTATATAGAATGTTGTCCCACTTGATAGATTACTGACATTATTTATATATATATCTGCTAGACAGCGTGACAGGTTTGCAAGCGTCTCCCTTTTTCCTCCAATCATAACGATGGTCATTATGCCCAAAAAAGTTCAATTTTAGTTTCAACAGACCACAGAACATGTCTCCAAAAATTAAGGTCTTTTTTCCTGTATGCATTTGCAAACATTAATCTGGCTTTTTTATGTTTCTTTTGGAATAATGGCTTCTTTCTGGCAGAGTGTCCTTTCACTGTGGATATTGACACAATCTTACCAGCTTCAGCCATCATCTTCACACTGTTTTTTGCTTTTATCCTTGAGTTGATATGCACATGTCAGACCAAAGCACGTTCATCTCTGGGACACAGAACCCATTTCCTTCCTAAGCAGTATGATGGTGTCAAAGGTGTGTCAGTGGCTGCAGACCATTGCACTGCATCTGACTGCAGAAGGTCACAGAAGTTTGCTTTGCAGACTTCTTCCTGGTTCTTCTGACTCTAGGACCCAGTGGCATCTTTCCTTCTTCTCTAATGGACATACCTGGGACTGGGTGTTTATAACTACCAGCTTGCTGCTGGAAGATGCTGGTGATATTTCCATTTGCATTTCCCTGTTGAGGCTTGGAGCTATAGCAGTCGGCTATCGTCCTGTCAAGTCAGCAGTCTTTCCCATGATTGTAGAGTCCTACTGAAACAGACCATGGGACCTTTTTAGATGCTTAGGGATCCTTTGCAGGTGTTTTTGTTAATTATTCTAATTTGAGATAATGATTTTTGGGTTATCATTGGCTGTAAGCCATAATCATCAACATTAACAGAAATAAACACTTGAAATAGATCACTCTGTGTGTAATGACTCTATATAATATATGAGTTTCACTTTTTGTATTGAAGAACTGAAATAAATTAAATTTTTGATGATATTCTAATTTAGAGAGAAGCACTTGTATTTGCGGTGTTCTACATTGTGGTATCATTGAGTTAGGATATTGGAAGATATTGACGGCTGTCTCATATTTTTTTTCTCAAACATTTTACTTTCTTTACTCTATGAAGTTTTTGAACAAACATTCTTTTTAAATCATGCCTCCTTTTATTAAAACTCATTTTTGTAATTATCCCTGAAAATTTCTGTTTTGTTCTTCCAATGCATAATAGTTTATTTGAACACATCATTATCTAGAAAATTATTTACATGTATTTATTATTTTTTGTGGAAAATAATTGCATAAATTTTCACATTTGTACTGTGACCTTGAAACTACCATAGTTTTATTCTGGTTATTCCAGGTACAAATGCAGGTAGTTATTGTTTCTATAAAGAAAAAACTGGGCAAGCAGATCTATATTTCTAATTTTCTCAAATATTTTGTGTGTATTTAGAACTGTACAATAATCATTCCTTGTTATTCCAATATTTCTTTTTCAGCTATGTATAAATAGAAAACTGACTAATTTACCAAATATTTTAAATTTTCATTTGGCAAATTTCTGTGATGATCCCAGTGCAGGTTTCACCTGCACGCCAGGGGTTAATGTATTGATTCTAGTGCAGGCTCTGACCTGCACACCTGGGGTTTATTATTGTGGCCTCTCCTTGGTTCGGGGAGAGCTTCTTATAGCCCTGGAAAGCTCCAATCCCCGTCAGTTATACTTTTGCCCTTGGCTGAGTGTGTTGACCTTTGTTTGCCTTTGCTTTGCCTGTGTTCTAGTTTGCTTGTATGGTTCTGACTCGGTTCTGTTTCCCGTTGTGATTTTGCCTTTCGATTCGGTACTGTGTATATGCTTCTTTGGTTTTCTGATTTATGCCACGTCCCTGACTATTCTTGATTAGCCTGCTCCTTGTGTACCGCGTTGCCTGTCTCGTTACTGACCTCGGCTTGTTTTGGATTTTGTCTCCCTCTGGTGCCCCGTCCTTTCCCTGGTGTCCGGTGACCCCCTTTTCCCTTCTTCTCTGCTCAGGGTCCCTGTAGCATCCTGCACACATCCAGAACTCTTCTCTAGCTGCAGGATGCTAAGCCCTGCCCCCTGTGGTCATGTGACCACAGGTCCTGTCAGTACACTCACCACCCGGCGTTCTGTTCACTCCAGCCTTGCTGTATTGCTGTCATCTTGCCCAGCTCCCGGGCACTGTGAATACAGCGGTAACAGGCCGTCAGAGGCTCCTGGCTTTCACTATCAGGGCTGCTGAAACCGCTGGTAAGTACCCACCTGGCGGTTTCTCCTGATAGTTTCCCTTGATAATTTCTATTGGGAAATCTGTCAGTAAGGCCAGTTTCACACAGTCTGTGTACACAGACCATTCTCGCATCGAAAGATCGAGTCTGACAGTTGGGTCTCCCAACCCATAGCAATGTTGGAAATATGAAATGGTCAACATGGGTCTTCTGATCTAAGCATATTCCATGTACATACACCATGTGAAAATAACCACAGTGTAAAGGTATAGGGTTATAGGGTTATTGGGTTGTATCATCTTACCTGGGTAAAATTGTAAAGAGTTGAAGAAATGTTAATGTTATAATTTTTTGCTTGATGCCTTATTTACCTGCTACCTCATAGCCGCCAGTCTCTTAGGCAAAGAGAACCTGTTCCAGTGGTGTCGGCTCTTCCGTTCCCAGAGCTCTCATGCAGTTGTTATGACGCATGAGCCCTGTGCCAATCAGCACTGGTGTCACTGTCCCCACTTTTGGATGTCAAGAGGAAGTGAGCTGTTCTCACTTCCTGTTAATTGCATTTACATCTGATGGTGGGTTCAGTGACGCCAGCACTGATTGGGAGCAGGGCTCACGCGTCATAACAACCACACGTGAGCCCCGGGAGCGCGATTGCTGACACAGCCGGAACAGGACATGAGTATAATTATTTATATTTTCACAGGGGCAAACATTCAGATCCAGAAGAGGTTGTCATAGTAATGAACAACCCCATTAAGTGTTGGATCAAAGTCTTGGATCAATGTAGAAAATGTATACAGATCTGCTAAAACATTGTGGCTTTTGTAGGTCCATCTAAACAGTTCAAGGTATATACTACATATCTATTTAATTTTCAATTTATTGTAATAATAATGATAATTTTCTTTTTTTTCCCAGTTTGTGGTTGTTGTTAGCATTGTAACCTATAGGTCTCCAAAATATGGAAACTATACATTCCCAGAATGGGCAAATGTGATTGGATGGTTACTTGCGGTTTCATCTATGGCAATGGTACCAATTTATGCTATATATAAATTTTGCTCTCTTCCTGGATCATTTCGAGATGTAAGTAGTTAAATATGGTGTGTGCATTTACCTTTGTATTGATTATATATATATATATGTATATAGTGAGAAGTTGACACATTTAGCTGCTTCTTCAGGTAGACACAGGAACACTTTGATAGTGAAACACCTGCTGATTTATTAAAGTCAGCGTAGACCAAGGCAGGGTTCAGGAAAACAAAAGCAGAGCCTTCCTGAATTAACGGAAAAACAAAACAGGCAAAGTTGAACAGAGTCCTTTCTCTGCAGGTTTCAACCTGCAGACACCACAAACTGTCCTCAGCTCCTCCTTGGAGTTCCGTGGGAGTACCTCCTCTCACAAGACACCCACCCAGACTGTCTCTCATGTCCATGTCCATGTATTTAACCAGGACCATGTGATGATCACATGATCGTGACATCACCACAGGTCTTGTTAGTACACATGCCGGTGTCGGCTCTGCAACAGGTAACAGGGTGAACACCCTCCCATTCTATGGGTGCTCACATAAAACCAGCCCATTGTAACTTTAAAATTAACCCTCTCAGCACTTAGTGTGCTGGAGGTAAAAACAATCTGGTTCTACATCACTGACTGTAGTATACGCAGTGACATGTATCTCCCTTCATACAGTGTGCCAGTAACTCTGTCACTATACAGGTCCTTCTCAAAAAATTAGCATATAGTGCTAAATTTCATTATTTTCCATAATGTAATGATTACAATTAAACTTTCATATATTTTAGATTCATTACACACCAACTGAAATTTGTCAGGTCTTTTATTGTTTTAATACTGATGATTTTGGCATACAACTCCTGATAACCCAAAAAACCTGTCTCAAAAAATTAGCATATCAATAAAAGGTTCTCTAAACGACCTATTACCCTAATCTTCTGAATCAACTAATTAACTCTAAACACATGCAAAAGATTCCTGAGGCTTTAAAAACTCCCTGCCTGGTTCATTACTCAAAACCCCCATCATGGGTAAGACTAGCGACCTGACTGATGTCAAGAAGGCCATCATTGACACCCTCAAGCAAGAGGGTAAGACCCAGAAAGAAATTTCTCAACAAATAGGCTGTTCCCAGAGTGCTGTATCAAGGCACCTCAATGGGAAGTCTGTTGGAAGGAAACAATGTGGCAGAAAACGCTGTACAACGAGAAGAGGTGACCGGACCCTGAGGAAGATTGTGGATAAGGACCGATTCCAGACCTTGGGGGACCTGAGGAAGCAGTGGACTGAGTCTGGTGTAGAAACATCCAGAGCCACCGTGCACAGGCGTGTGCAGGAAATGGGCTACAGGTGCCGCATTCCCCAGGTAAAGCCACTTTTGAACCATAAACAGCGGCAGAAGCGCCTGACCTGGGCTACAGAGAAGCAGCACTGGACTGTTGCTAAGTGGTCCCAAGTGCTTTTTTCTGATGAAAGCAAATTTTGCATGTTATTCGGAAATCAAGGTGCCAGAGTCTGGAGGAAGACTGGGGAGAAGGAAATGCCAAAATGCCTGAAGTCCAGTGTCAAGTACCCACAGTCAGTGATGGTGTGGGGTGCCACCTGTTTTCCTGTCTCAAGGAAGGAAGACTGGAAAACATGTATTTGGAAGTCGCCTTGCTACACTCATCAGGAGAGCTTTAAACTAGAACAATGTGGGAAGGGAAGCAAAACGTCAGCAAAAGCCATACACTTGACAAATACTATTGAGATTTCTGCTATTAGAAGTGAAGGGGAAGAACAAAGACAAAAAATTTTACATAATAAAAATATTGAAGGAAGAGAAACCAATCACAAACTAAAGTGTTTCTATACGAATGCACAAAGCATGGGCAACAAACAAGGAGAACTGGAGCTACTAACGCAGGAGAAGAAATATGATGTCATTGGAATCACTGAGACTTGGTGGGACGATACACATGATTGGAATACAAGGCTAGAAGGATACAACTTATTTGCAAGAAACAGACTTGATAAACGAGGAGGAGGTGTTGCATTGTATGTTAGAAAAGCGTATATCTGCACAGAGATTGACGCTTCAAAGACTGGGAGTTCTGTGGAAACTGTTTGGGTAAGAATACAAGGACAGAACAATGGAAAGGACACCATTGTAGGCATTTACTACAGGCCGCCTGTGCAAGCTGAAGATATGGATGAACTCTTTATGCATCAAATGGCCAAGTTCTCCAAAAAATATGACATAGTGGTCATGGGAGATTTCAACTATCCAGACATTTGTTGGGAATCTCTCTCAGGCAAAACTAACAGGTCCAGGAAATTCTTATCCTCTCTTGCTGACAACTTTATCTTCCAAAAGGTAATGGAGAAAACAAGGGGATCTGCTACCTTGGATCTAATCCTCATAAACAGGGAGGAAATGGTGGAGGAGGTAAGAGTGGCTGGGACTCTAGGAGGTAGTGACCATGCTATTTTAGAATTTTGGATAACAAGAGGAGGAAGACCTGTGAATACTCAGACGTCAAGGTTAGATTTCAGAAAGGCAGATTTTAAGGAACTCAGAAAGAGAATTGGAGGGATCCAATGGCTGGATATCCTTAAGGACAAAAATGTCCAGGAAGGATGGAAAATCTTGAAAAATGAGATTCTCAAAGCACAATCGTTAACAATTCCGAAAAGAGGGAAGAATGGGAAGCATTTAAGGAAACCAGGATGGATGAACATAGAACTTAAACACATGCTAAAAAGGAAGAAAGAAATGTTTATCAAATGGAAAGAGGGAGGCATATCTAAAGAAGAATATAATGCCGTCTGCAGAACCTGCAGGGCACAAATCAGATTATCTAAAGCTGACAATGAATTAAGGCTTGCAAGTGACGTCAAAAGCAACAAAAAAGGATTTTGGGGATACGTCAAAAGTAAAAGAAAAGTCAAAGATGCTATAGGATTTTTACAGGATGAAAATGATGAAATGGTAAGTCAGGATGTTGAGAAGGCTGAACTTTTAAATTCCTATTTTGCATCTGTTTTCTCTCAGAAAGGAAATGTAACATCAACTGATCTTCACTGTCCTATTAAAGGAATAGAAGAATCCAGGATATCTATAAACAGAAAGACAGTGAGGAAACACTTAGCTAACATAAATGAATTCAAGTCTCCAGGTCCAGATGAATTACACCCCAGGGTTCTGAAGGAGATAGCAGAAGAAATTCTTGAACCACTGTCCATAATCTTTGAAAATTCTTGGAGAACAGGAGAAGTCCCAGAAGACTGGAGAAGAGCAAATGTTGTTCCTATCTTCAAAAAGGGGAAGAAGGTGGACCCAGGGAACTACAGGCCGGTGAGTCTGACTTCTATACCAGGAAAGATCTTTGAACAAATTATTAAAGAACATGTATGCAAGTACCTGGATAAGAATGAAGTGATTAAACAGAGTCAGCATGGGTTTGTAACTAATAAGTCATGTCAGACTAACTTAATTTCCTTCTATGACAGAATCACTGACTGGGTGGATCAGGGAAATGCTGTAGATATAGTATATCTTGACTTCAGCAAAGCATTTGACAAAGTATCTCACACAATCCTTATTGAAAAAATGACTAAGTATGGAATGGACAAGGCAACTGTTAGGTGGATTCATAACTGGCTTAGTGATCGGACCCAAAGAGTGGTTGTAAATGGCTGCACATCCAGTTGGAAGAATGTCTCAAGTGGGGTACCACAAGGCTCTGTTTTGGGCCCTGTATTGTTCAACATCTTTATCAATGATTTAGATGAAGGAATTGAGGGTAAACTGATCAAATTTGCTGATGACACAAAGCTAGGAGGGGTAGCTAATACTAGAGAAGAGAGAGAGAGGATTCAAAAAGATATACATAAACTGGAGCAGTGGGCAGCAACTAACAGAATGGATTTTAACAGGGAAAAATGCAAAGTACTACATCTGGGCAATAAAAATGAAAAAAGCATATACAAAATGGGAGGAATAGGGCTAAGTAACAGCACATGTGAAAAAGACTTGGGTATACTAATTGATCACAGACTTAACATGAGTCAACAGTGTGATGCAGCAGCAAAAAAGGCAAATGCAATTCTAGGATGTATCAACAGAAGCATACAGTCTAGATCACGTGAGGTCATTATTGCCCTCTACTCCTCTTTGGTCAGACCTCATCTGGAATACTGTGTCCAGTTTTGGGCACCACATTTTAAAAAAGACATCAACAAACTGGAGCAAGTTCAGAGAAGAGCCACCATAATGGTGACCGGTCTGCAAACCATGTCCTATGAGGAACGGTTGCAGGATTTGGGAATGTTTAGCTTGCAAAAAAGAAGACTGAGAGGAGACTTAATAGCTGTCTACAAATATCTCAAGGGCTGTCACATTGTAGAAGGATCATCTTTATTCTCATTTGCACAAGGAAAGACTAGAAGCAATGGGATGAAACTGAATGGGAGGAGACACAGATTAGATATTAGAAAAAACTTTTTGACAGTTAGGGTGATCAATGAGTGGAACAGGCTGCCACAAGAGGTGGTGAGTTCTCCTTCAATGGAAGTCTTCAAACAGAGGCTGGATAGACATCTGTCTGGGATGATTTAGAGAATCCTGCTTTGAGCAGGGGGTTGGACCAGAAGGCCCAGGAGGTCCCTTCCAACTCTACCATTCTATGATTCTATGATTCTATGTCAGCTGCTGGTGTTGGTCCACTGTGTTTCATCAAGGGCAGGGTCAATGCAGCTAGCTATCAGGAGATTTTGGAGCACTTCATGCTTCCATCGGCTGAAATGCTTTATGGAGATGAAGATTTCATTTTTCAGCACGACCTGGCACCTGCTCACAGTGCCAAAACCACTGGTAAATGGTTTACTGACCATGGTATTACTGTGCTCAATTGGCCTGCCAACTCTCCTGACCTGAACCCCATAGAGAATCTGTGGGATATTGTGAAGAGAAAGTTGAGAGACGCAAGACCCAACACTCTGGATGAGCTTAAGGCCGCTATCGAAGCATCCTGGGCCTCCATAACACTCAGCAGTGTCACAGGCTGATTGCCTCCATGCCACGCCGCATTGAAGCAGTCATTTCTGCAAAAGGATTCCCGACCAAGTATTGAGTGCATAAATGAACTTTATTATTTGATGGTTTTTTTTGTTTGTTTTTAAAAAACACTTTTATTTTATTGGACGGTTGAAATATGTTAATTTTTTGAGACAGGTTTTTTGGGTTATCAGGAGTTGTATGCCAAAATCATCAGTATTAAAACAATAAAAGACCTGACAAATTTCAGTTGGTGTGTAATGAATCTAAAATATATGAAAGTTTAATTGTAATCATTACATTATGGAAAATAATGAAATTTAGCACTATATGCTAATTTTTTGAGAAGGACCTATATATATATATATATATATATATATATATTTATATGTATATATATGCAAATATACTCAAAATACAGTATGTGGTTCTATGTACTCACACACGCATACACACTCTAACATAGAATGTGCATCACCAAGAAGGAAAAGACGTGGACTTATGAATGTCAGAAGATAAATAGTTAGTGATAATGCTAGTGATATGCAAATGATGAAAAAAATGAAACATTTTCGAAACATTTTGATTTGTTCAGTATGAGTGCCACACCCAGAAATAGTCACGCGTTGACATGCTATCAGTTAAGATTTAAATGGTTGTCTGAGGAGTGTTCTGCTATTCTGAATGCACTTGGGCAGGCAAATATCAACCCCTTCACATCATCTCCATTTTCCATTTTTTAATCTCCATTTTTTCCTCCCCTTCTTCAAAGATCCATACTTATTTTATTTTCGCATGAATGTAGCCATATGAGGACTTCATTTTTTGAGAAACAAGTTGTACTTTTGAATGGCACCATTCAGTCTGCCACATTATGCACTGGAAAAAGAGAAAAAAAAATTACAAGTGCATTGAAACTGCAAAAAAAATGCAATTTCACAATTGTTTTTTTTTTTTTTTAATTTACCGGGTATAGTGAGTGTATGGTAAAACTGACCTGGCAGTATGATTCTCCAAGTCAGTACGAGTACGCACATACTAAACATGATTTTTTTAATTTTTTTTTTACTTACGTTGTGAAAAAAAGTTGGAGATTTGTAAGAAAAAAATGTTTTCTTTTGTTTACATTTTTGAAGACCCATTTTTTGTGATATGGGGCCATAGGGCTTATTTTTTCCACCCTGAGCTGTTTTTTTATCGATGTAATTTTTACTGATACCATTTGGGAGTAGATACAATGTTTTTATTTAGTCTCTTTGCATGTTATTGCAATGTTGCGGATGCCAAAAAGGAGTAATTCTGGCTTTTCATTTTCGTTACGCCATTTACCGATCTGATTATTGATAGATCTGACTTTTATGAATGCAGCGTTTCCAAATGTCTTTTATTTTTTTCACCGTTTTATTTTTAATGGATGAAAGGGGGGTGATTTGAAGTTTTGTGTTTTTCCATTTTTGTCATATATTTAAAAACTTTTTTTTTCACTTTTTACAGGATTTAAGTCCCTTAGGGACTTGAAGCTGCGATAGTCTGATCGCTTGTGCTGTAAATTGTGCTAAATAACTGAAATCACAATCTCTTATGAATGCCAGCTAACTGCTCAGTCATGACAACCCATCTACGCCAATGGGAGCGTGGAACAAAGTGTGCCCCTGTCATTATCTGTTAAATGAGATTGATATTGGGATTTAACAGGTTAACAGTCACAGGCGGAACTCTACTTCACCTGCCGCTGTTAGATTTACAGATGTGCTCAAAAGGTTACATACCCCGGCAGAATTTTTGTGTTCTTGGCCTTTTTTCAGAGAATATGAATGATAACACCAAAACATTTTTATCCACTCATGGTTAGTGGTTGGATGAAGCCATTTATTGTCAAACTTCGGTGTTTTCTCTTTTTAAATCATAATGATAACTCAAAGCATCCAAATGACCCTGATCAAAAGTTTACATACCCCATTTCTTAATGCCATTTATTGCCCCCTCTAACATCAATGACAGCTAGAAGTCATTTGTGGTAGTTGTGGATGAGGTTCTTTATTTTCTCAAATGGTAACGCTGCCCACTCTTCTTGGCAAAAAGACTCCAGTTACTGTAATTCCTGGGCTGTCTAGCATAAACTGAAAGATGTGTATCTTCGTACCGTATTAGCCAGTAGATAGAAAAGTATTTAGACTTGAGAGTCCTCAGTGGTTGATACCTTTTAATGGCTAACTGAAAAGATGGTAACAAATTGCAAGCTTTCGAGAATACGCAGGTCTCTTCATCAGGCAAAGACTAAAACAAAAGCTGAAGAATCACATATTTATACACAAGAGGACTCAGAATAATGCAATAGGTAACACAAGTGACGTGAAGCAGAACTGTCATTATGGCAGAGGGATGAACATAAATATGACTAGTTCATAGATAAGGAGTGAAAGTTTTATTACCCTCTGATTGGGGTCTGGTATTGTGTTGTGATGACCCTAAAAGGTCAGGGAAGCAGATTCCTTAATTGTTGTAGAAAGACATAAAACCCAGAGTTTTATTACCCTCTGATTGGGGTCTGGTATTGTGTTGTGATGACCCTAAAAGGTCAGGGAAGCAGATTCCTTAATTGTTGTAGAAAGACATAAAACTCTGGGTTTTATGTCTTTCTACAACAATTAAGGAATCTGCTTCCCCGACCTTTTAGGGTCATCACAACACAATACCAGACCCCAATCAGAGGGTAATAAAACTTTCACTCCTTATCTATGAACTAGTCATATTTATGTTCATCCCTCTGCCATAATGACAGTTCTGCTTCACGTCACTTGTGTTACCTATTGCATTATTCCTGTGTCCTCTTGTGTATAAATATGTGATTCTTCAGCTTTTGTTTTAGTCTTTGCCTGATGAAGAGACCTGCGTAGTCTCGAAAGCTTGCAATTTGTTACCATCTTTTCAGTTAGCCATTAAAAGGTATCAACCACTGAGGACTCTCAAGTCTAAATACTTTTCTAGCATAAACTGTGCGCTTGAGATCTCCTCAGAGTGGCTCAATGATATTGAGGTCAGGAGACTGAGATTGCCACTCCAGAACCTTCACTTTGTTCTGCTGTAGCCAATGACAGGTCGACTTGGCCTTGAGTTTTGGATTGTTGTCATGTTGGAACGTCCAAGTACGTCCCATGTGCAGCTGCCGGGCTGATGATTGCAAATTTTCCTCCAGTATTTGCTGATAACGTGCTGCATTCATCTTTCCTTCAACTTTGACCAAGTTTCCTGTGCCTTTGTAACTCACACATCCGCAAAACATCAGCTATCCACCTCCGTTCTTTAGTAGGAATAGTGTTCCTTTCATCATAGGCCTTGTTGACCTCTCTCCAAATGTAACGTTTATAGTTGTGGCCAAAAAGTTCCATTTTGATCTCATCACTCCAAATTATCTTGTTTTAGAGGTTTTGAGGCTTGTCTCTGTGCTTGTTTTGCGTATTGTAGGCAAGATGCTTTGTGGCATTTACGTAGTAATGGCTTTATTCTGGCAACTTGACCATGCAGCCCATTTTTCTTCAAATGCCAGCTTATTGCTCATCAGCCACACAGCTAATTTTCAGAGAGTCCAGTATTTCCGTTGATATTATTTGTGGGTTTTTCTTTGCATCCCGAACAATTTTCCTGGCAGTTGTGGACAAAATTTTTGTTGGTCTACCTGACCGTGGATTTGTTTTTACAAAGCCCCTTATTTTGCATTTGTTAATCACAGTTTGAACGCTGATGACTGGCATTATCAATTCCTTGGATATCTTTTTGTATCCCTTTCCTGTTTTATACAGTTCAACTACCTTTTACCATAGATCTGCTGACAATTCTTTTGCTTTCCCCATGACTCACAGTCCAGAAATGTCAGTGGCTGGATGAAAGATGCAAGACTTTGTCTGGATTCCAGAAACTCACTCAGCTTTTATGCACACACACTGATTACAAGCAAACAGGTCACAGGTGAGGAGGTTACCTTTAGTAGCCATTCAAACCCATTTGTGTCAACTTCTGTGCATGTTATCAGGCCAAAAGCACCAGGGTATGTGAACTTTTGATCAGGGTAATTTGAATATTTTGGGTTGTCATTATGATTTAAAAAGAGAAAACACAGTAGTTTGACAATAATTGGCTTCATCCAACCACTAACCATGAGTGGTGAAAAAGTTTTGGTGTTATTCATATGAAAGCAGAAATTCTGGCGGGAATGTAAACTTTTGAGCACAACTGTATATGATGGTTAATTAAATCAGCCATCATGTGTGGGTAAAGATGTGGGCTCAGCTTGCAAGCTCGCATCATAGGCTGGGACACGACATATGACATAAGTTTACGTCATATATTGTGAAGGGGTTAAGCAGCTCCCTTTGCAATTGCTGACCAAGGATGTCTCAGATATGATTGATGGTAGACAAGTTCAGAAACTCTGCAAGACATGATAGCAAGTGTAGGCCTTGCAGGCTGCTCACAGCAGCACAACACACATGCAGCCTGGCATTGTTGTATTGAGAACGGCTCCTGGGACAATTTGGAGAAATGGCCGTACCACTGGTTCCCTTGAAAGCGTTCTCCATGGCATTGACCCTGTGGTCTCCATATGAATTGTCCACTATCATAGTATTCAAGACAAAAGTGGGAATCTGCATTGAAGTGGACTAACCTCCATTCCAGCCTCCATTGCTATATTGTGCTACACTGTGTTATGATGAAAGGTCAATGAAAAGGGTTATGTGGGTAATTTTACACCAGTCCTACATCCTAGATTATGGTGTGGGTTGGCATAATTTACAGTGGCTAGACTACTCTAGTTTTCAGCCCACATTCAAGTGCATTCAGCATGACAGAAGGTTTATCAGACAACCATTAAGAACCTCAATGATAGCATGCCAGGGTGTGCAAGTGTATATGCAACAACACTCATACTTGATACCAATTAAATCAAGATGTCTTAAAAATGTTGTTTCTGTTTTTTTCTAATTTGCTTGTCTTTAACACATTTATCCATCCTGTAATCTTCAGAATTCCACAATGTTTCCTTCTTGTTGTTGCAATTTTAACCCTTTTACCCCCAAAGGTGGTTTGCACATTAATGACCTGGCCAATTTTTACAATTCTGACCAGTATCATTTTATGATGTAATAACTCTTGAATGCTTCAATGGATACCCCTGATTCTGAGATTGTTTATTCAACACATATTGTACTTCATGATTGTTAAGGGCTTGCGGAACGTACCTAATAGATATTAAGGAGAGGTGCGTTCGCAGCCCAGGGTCCACCGTGCAGGCAGAGCCTGCTGCTAGTAGGATGGCGAAAATAAGCAGTATGAGCGAACTCTGTCATCCCGCAGAGTCGCAGATGTAAACGCCGTAGCACTATATGGCAGTATAAGCGGACTCTGTTAATTCACAGAGCCGCGTGACAAAGACTGTGTCCTGTCAGACTCACAGGGGACACAGATGACTGCCAAGCGGATTGCAGTCTGTGGTCATGCAATCAGAACACAAGCAATAATCTCCTCACCGGAGTAGCCGGTATTCTAACGGCGTTTTCAGCCGAGCCCTGAACACGTGCATACAAAACTCCTCACTGGAGGTGCCGGTATTCTAGGGGCTTATTTCAGCCGGACCTAACCACATGTATACATGACCACACTGGCGCAAGCACGTAACAGATTTGATACTAGCGCATGGCCGAGCGGACATGCGCACCTTTTATAGTAGCAACTACAGGACCTTCCAGAAAAGGACCATTGAGAAACTGTTCCAGAACACAAGCAGTTTCAGGACCTTCCTGGCAGACCAATGGGAGTTGCTACTGTAACCGAGCATGTGACCCCTGATCTCCAATGGGAGATCTTGCCCTGGTATGCTCAGATGGAGAAACACAGGACTTAGTCCCAAGACTGCCTGCTCCAGCACTGGTTATAATAGAGGAACCAGAAGAGGCAGCAACAAGCCTCTGCACAGTATTAGACTGAGCGAGACGCTGGGACCGACGTCTCCGCTGAGCAGGCTCCACTGTGGCCGGAGATGGATAGGGGACCGCAGCGGGACTGGTTTGAGATTCCCCTTGTGCAGCAGCGGGAACTCGATCCCTAAGGCTGGAGTCACACAGAACGTTTAAAAAAACGGTCCGATTTTGTAATGCGATAATCGCACAACAGTCCTCCGTATGTTGATCCGTATGTAATCCGTTTTCAATGCGATGATGCGATTTCCTCGCATGTCAGGATCCGCGTGACATCCGTATGGCGTCCGTATGGTGTTATTTTATCGCAGTAATGCAAAATGAGCATACTATGAATTTCGGAGCTGAAAGTAATTAGGAAATAATGTTGAAGGCTATTTCTTGGCTGAGATGCAATTCTCCTCTTCCTACTACTTTCCTGTTGTGTGTGGTTATCAGACTTGTGTGCATCATGTCATACAGGCTCACCTTTAACACCACAGAGCAGGTTCTTTTCCACTGGGTTTTGGCTCAGCGTTTCGGAGAGCCTTACCCTGTCATTCTTGATCCGAGGAGGCATAGAAGAATGTGGGTTCATCCACTTGTGAGACGCCAGGTGACAAAAGGACATTTTCACCGTCTTTATGCTTCACTACGCAGCCATCCCGACAAATTCTATCAATATTGTCGTATGAGCCTGGACACTTTTGACAGTCTTCTCGAGACGGTCCGCCCTGGGATCACGTATAAGGATACGGTGATGCGCAAGTCGATTTCCGCGGAGGAGCGTCTTCTACTGACTTTACGGTATGTCATATACCCTAATGGTGTGTGTAATACTGAAAATGTTATGTGTTTATCCCTTAATATTTTTTTTGCTTTTTGCCTCTAGGTTTCTGTCCACTGGCCTGTCATATGCGGCCCTACACCTTGAGTTTTTACTCGGCAAATCCACTATTTGTGGGATTGTCCGCTGTACCTGCCTTGAAATTTGGTCAAGACTACATAACTCGGTGATGCCTGTGCCCAAACAAGCAGATTGGGTGCATATAGCCGGTGGATTTGAGGAGACGTACCAGTTTCCCAACTGTATAGGGGCACTAGATGGAAGCACATTCGTGTACGTAAGCCCCCAACTCTGGCTCACAATACTATAATTACAAAGAGTATTTTTCAGTTGTTCTGTTGGCCCTGGTAGACAGTGCTTACATGTTTACTTTAGTAGATATTGGGGCCTATGGCGAACAGGAGACTCCAGAGTATTTAATACCTCAATAATGGGTCGGCGTATGCGGAGCAATCAATTGGACCTCCCACCCCCACGTCAGCTTCCAGGGTCTCATTTGGAACCAGTGCCTTATGTGATGGTTGGTGATGAGGCATTTCAGCTAACCAGGAACCTGATGAGGCCCTATCCACGGCGAACCCTGGACAACCGGCGGCGCATTTTTAATTTCCGCCTATCCCGTGGCCGACGCCTCGTCGAGTGTGCCTTTGGTATACTCACAGCCAAATGGCGGGTTCTGCAGTCTGCAATCCAACTAAGCGAACAAAATGTTAATCAAGTAATAAAAGCATGTGTGGTACTACACAATTTTACACGAAAATATGACTGTCTTGCAAATGAGGCTTATGATGTTGTAGATGCAAATAATGTGCTCCCAACTCCACATGGACATCAACCACGTCGCCCACCATCTGGACTTAAAGTGCGGGACGTCTTTACCAATTATTTTGTTTCCTCAGAGGGATATACTCCTTGGCAAGAAAATGCATTGTCTATGTTATGATTTAATGTATGTGTGCGTGATAAGCTGAAACTAATTTGACATGTACCGTTTTTCAACAATGCAATATAATGTGTGAAATAACACATTGATAGCATCAGTTACATATAACAAAATTTGAAGAATCCCAATTTGAGTTTGTGGTTTTTATTACAAACACTTTGTGGCCATAACATACCATATTTGCATCATATGGAAATGATGGCCTTTATTGGCAGCCACAAACCCACATTAAAAAAAATAAATTAGCATAACAACATGGAAAAATAAAAGATAAAAACTTAATATAAAAAAAAAGTATTCACAAATTCTCATATGTATGTGGTGGAGAAGGAGGAGCATCAGGCTGAGTGGCTTGGTTAGTTTGTTGCGGCAATTGGCCATGATGCTGAGGTGCCATGAAGGAGCATGGAAGGTACTTGGGGTGCAACGTGTTGGTACTGTCCACTTTGGTAAGGAGGGACATAATCAAGGCTATTGACAGGGCCCATGTGCGGATACATCCCAGAATGTCCATGTCGACCATACCCATGTAGTGGCCAATCTCCTCCACTGGGTATGGTCAAGTGGGCATACTGGTGATGTACTGCTGGCGGATATATCTGACCATGTTGTGGACGGTGTTGACTAACACCTTGAGGTTGTTGTGGGGATGGACTACGTGTGGAAGGGGGATCACTTTCAGGTCTTGGATTATCATCAGGTGGCACAGGCATTTGGAGACGGTTTGCCCGTGACAGTTGCCATCTTTCTAGATAAGCCAAGATCTGCGTTGGGTTATTGGGTGGGGTGCAAGCATCTATGACTATTTGAATGGCACCTCTGGCGCGCAGCCTTACTTCTCGGGGGATAGTGCGTAGATAGCGAGCCAGACTCCTTGCATAGGCCTCTTCCCCATCATCATTTGCCGTGCGGGACAGATAGTTTAATACCCCTGTATCCACTTGGCTTTTGGTCCCAGTGGTGTTGAGCTCCCTTCGGCGGCGTCCCCGTCGGGACACTACTGCAGCCTGTGGTGAGGTATCAAGGCGGAGGGTTGGGCTACTACTCTGGGCACGGTCGTCCTCTTCCTGTGCCTCCTGTCCTGCAGAAGACCGTGCTGTTGGGGGTGGTTGTTGGCTGGAAACAGTTTGGAAAGATGGACCAGCCTCTTCTTCCGCATCAGCAACTGGGTCCACGTGGACCTCTGAGTCCGAGCCGGTCTCACGCTCGGTTATATTGGATTCAGTTCTATTTAGCATGGAAAAAATTAACATTAAAATCATACCTTAAGGCAAGTAGACAAAGGTCTGCAGAGTTGAAGCATGAACTTACGGACGCAGATCCATAATTGGTGCCAGAAAAGTTCAAGCGATCATAATAAATGTATTTGCGCTTTTGTGTTCTCTCTGACCCACTCCTGGCATGATTCTGCCGCTCTCTGCGGAACTGGTCACGGCAGCTCGGCCAGCGTCTAGTCACATCACCCATTACAAAGCAATGCAAGAAATGTTTCACATTAGGATCACAGTATAAGCATTGTGACATGTATTTTTGAAATACATGCTATTTCACAAGTGCCAAACATGCAGGCCACCAAGCACATTATGACATAGGATCGTGTTTGCAACAATGGTGCAGTAAGGTTATCACTTACTCATTTCCTGCTGTACTCAGGTGAACTTTCCGCATAGTTGGGAAAAATTTGGCGGCATATACGCTTCCAGGACGCATCTTTCCGCAAATGGTCTGCGTAATGTGCATCACGTACATCCCACAGTTCTGGGGTCTCCTGAACAAGAACAATGAGGAGCTCCACATTAATTTGTCTAGCCATGTTGCTGGACTCCGTGGAGGCGTGCTACTTCCTGGTTTAAGACCTTCACAGGCTAATTAGCATGTGAAACCTTCATGATTTGATGTCTGAGGCAATTTCCTGTCACCTGCCCAATGCATGCGTATTTATCGCAATTCACACGCATGGTCCGTGTGCAATCCGTTTTTTTTTGCGCTCCCATAGACTTGCATTGGCGACTCTCGGCCGACATACGAGTACAATCGCAGCATGCTGCGATTTCACTCGCACGTACAACACGTGCGATAAAAAATCGGATGATGCGAGCTGCCCCATAGATTAACAGGGGACGAGCGCAATGCAATTTTTTATCGCCTCACGCTCGTCCGTATTAAACGTAGTGTGACTCCGGCCTAACAATGATAGTGGTCAAATTTATTCAATATAACTTGCTTTTATTTGAGAAAAAAAATTAAATTTGGCAGAAATTTGGAAATTTTGCAATTTTCTAATTTTAGTTCTTATGCCCTTAAATCAGAGAAATGTCTCACACAAAATAGTAATAAATATCATTTCCAACATGTCTACTTTACATCAGCTCAATTTTTGAAAATAAATTGTTTTGTTAGCAAGTTATAAGGGTTAAAAGTTGACCAGCAATTCTCTTTTTTCTAACAAAATTTACAAAACAATTTTTTTTTAGAGACCAACTCACATTTGAAGTGACTTTGAGGGGTCTACAGTCATGGCCAAAAGTTTTGAGAATGACACAAATATTAATTTTTACAAAGTCTACTGCTTCACTTTTTCTAATGGCAATTTGCATATACTCCAGAATGTTATAAAGAGTGATCAGCTTAACAGCAATTACTTGCAAAGTCAATATTTGGCTAGAAAATGAACTTTATCCTCCAAAACACATTTCAACATCATTGCAGCCCTGCCTTAAAAGGACCAGCTAACCTCTTTTCAGTGATTGCTCCATTAACACAGGTGTGGGTGTTGATGAGGACATGGCTGGAGATCAATCTGTCATGACTAAGTAAGAATGACACCACTGGACACTTTAAAAGGAGGCTGGTGCTTGGCATCATTGTTTCTCTTCTGTTAACCATGGTTATCTCTAAAGAAACACATGCAGTCATCATTGCAATGCACAATAATGGCCTAACAGGGAAGAGTATCGCAGATAGAAAGATTGCACCTCAGTGAACAATCTATCGCATCATCAAGAACTTCAAGGAGAGAGGTTCCATTGTTGCCAAAAAGGCTCCAGGCGCCCAAGAAAGACCAGCAAGCGCCAGGACCGTCTCTTAAAAGTGTTTCAGCTGCGGGATCGGGCTACCAGCAGTGCAGAGCTTGCTCAGGAATGGCAGCAGGCAGGTGTGAGTGCATCTGCACGCATTGTGAGGCGGAGACTCTTGGAGCAAGGCCTGGTCTCAAGGAGGGCAGCAAAGAAGCCACTTCTCTCCAGAAAAAACATCATGGACAGACTGATATTCTGCAAAAGGTACAGGCAGTGGACTGCTGAGGACAGGGTAAAGTTATTTTCTCTGATGAGTCCCCTTTTCAATTGTTTGGGACATCAGAAAACGCCTCATTTGGAGAAGACAAGGTGAGCTCTACCACCAGTCTTGTCTCATGCCAACTGTTAAGCATCCTGAAACCATTCATGTGTGGGGTTGCTTCTCAGCCAAGGGAATCGGCTCTCTCACAGTCTTGCCTAAAAACACAGCCATGAATAAAGAATGGTACCAGAATGTTCTCCAAGAGCAACTTCACCCAACCCTCCAAGAGCAGTTTGACGATCAACAATGCCTTTTCCAGCATGATGGAGCAACTTGCCATAAAGCAAAGGTGATTACTAAATGGCTCAGGGAACAAAACATAGAGATTTGGGTCCATGGCCTGGAAACTCCCCAGATCTTAATCCCATTGAGAACTTGTGGTCAATCATCAAGAGACGGGTGGACAACCAAAAACCTAAAAATTATGACAAAATGAAAGCATTGATTGTGCAAGAATGGACTCCTATCAGTCAGGATTTGGTCCAGAAGTTGATTGAGAGCATGCCAGGGAGAATTGCAGAGGTCCTGAAGAAGAAGGGTCAACACTGCAAATATTGACTTGCTGCATTAACTCATTCTAACTGTCAATATAAGCTTTTGTTACTCATATGTTTGCAATTATTATATTTCTGTCTGTGATAAAAAACATCTGTCATGTGAAAATATAATATTTGTGTCATTCTCAAAACTTTTGGCCATGACTGTATATGATAAAAAATACTCAAAAGTGACACCATTCTAAAAATTGCGCTCCTCAAGGTGCTCAAAACCACATTCAATAAGTTTATTAACCCTTCACAGGAGTTTTTGGAATGTGGAAAAATAAAAAGAACATTTAACTTTTGTTCACAAAAAAAGTTACTTCAGATTCAAATTTTATATTTTGCCAAGGCTAACAGGAAAAAAATTGACCCCAAAATTTGTTGCGCAATTTCTCTTGCGAATGTTGATACCCCATATGAGGGAGAAAATCACTATTTTGGCACATGGCAGAGCTCGGAAGGGAAGGAGCGCCATTAAACTTTTTGAATGCAAAATTTTCTGGAACAATTGGTGGATGTGATGCTGTGTTTGAAGATCCCCTGATGTGCCTTAGCAGTGAAAATCCCCCACAAGTGACACCATTTTGGAAACTAGACTCCTCAGGAACTGACCTAAATGTGTGGTGAGCACATTGAACCCTCAAGTGCTTCACAGAAGTTTATAACATTGAGCCATGATAATAAAAAAATCACATTTTCCCCACAAATATGTTTTTAGCACCAAATTTTGCATTTTCTTAAGGGTAACAGGAGAAATTGCACCATTCAATTTGTTGTGCAATTTCTCCTGAGTACGCCGACACCCTATATGATGGAGAAAATTACTGTTTGGGTGCATGGTAGGACTCGGAAGGGAAGAAGCGTCATTTGACTATTTGAATGTAAAATTTCCTTGAATCAGTGGATGTCATATACCGTTTGGTGAGCCCCTGATGTGCCTAAACAGTGGAAACTCCACACAATTGACCCCATTTTTAAACTAGACCCCTCAAGGAATGTATGTAGATTTACGGTAAGCACCTTGAACCCCCCATTAGCTTCACAGAAGCTTATAACCTTGAGCCATGAAAATAAAAAAAATCACATTTTCACCACAAAAATGTTATTTTGGCCACAAATGTTTGTGTTTTCATATGGGTAAGAGGAAAAATTGCACCATAATTTGTTGTTCAATTTCTCCTGAGTACATCAATACCCCATGTAAGGGAGAAAACTACTGTTAGGGCACATGGCAGGGCTCGGAAGGTAAGGAGCGTCATTTGACTTTTTGAATGTAATATTTCCTATAATCATTAGCAGACATCATGTACCATTTGGAGAGCCACTGATGTGCCTAAGCAGTGGAAACTCCCAACAAGTGAACCCATTTTGGAAACTAGACCCCTCAAGGAATGTATTTAGATGTATTCTTCACAGAAGTATATAACGGTGAGCAGTGAAAATAAAAAAATCACATTTTCCACACAAAAATGATATTTTGGCCACAAATTTTGTATTTCATATGGGTAACAGAGAAAATTGCACCATACAATTTGTTATGCAATTTCTCCTGAGTACAACGATACCCCATACATATGTGGTCTAAATTGTTGGTACACCCCTCGTTTAATGACAGAAAAACCCACGATGGTGACAGAAATAACTTGAATCTGACAAATGAACAAATGAAAGTCAGACATTGATTTTCAACAATGCTTCCACAGAATTTTAAAAAAAAATAAAACTCATGAAATAGGCCTGAACAGAAATGATGGTACCCTTAACTTAATTTTTTGTTGCACAACCTTTTGAGGCAATGACTGCAATCAAATGATTCCTGCAACTGTCAATGAGACTTCTGTACCTCTCGACAGGTATTTTGGCCCACTCCTCAAGAGCAAACTGCTCCAGTTGTCTCATATTTGATGGTTGCCTTTTTCAGACAGCATTTTTCAGATCTTTCCAAAGATGCTCAATAGGATTTAGGTCAAGGCTCATAGATGGCCACTTCAGAATAGTCCAGTGTTGTTCCTCTTAGCCATTCTTCTGTATTTTTAGCTGTGTATTTCTGGTCATTATCCTGATGCAAGACCCATGACCTGCGACTGAGACCAAGCTTTCTGACACTGGCAACACATTTCTCTCTAGAATCCATTAATAGTCTTGACATTTCATTGTACCCTGCACATATTCTAGACTCTAGATTCTAGATTCTGTGCCAGATGCAGCAAAGCAGCCCCAGAACATAACAGAGCCTCCTCCATGTTTCACAGTAGGGAAAGTGTTCTTTTCTTGATATGCTTCATTTTTCCATCTGTGAACACAGAGCTGATGTGCCTTGCCAAAAAGTTCTATTTTTGTCTCATCTGTCCATAGGACATTCTCCCAGAAGCTTTGTGGCTTGTCAAAATGTAATTTGGCAAATTTCAGTCTGGCTTTTTTATGATTTTTTTTCAACAGTGGTGTCCTCCTTGGTCATCTCCCATAAAGTCCACTTTGGCTCATACAATGACAGATGGTGCGATCTGACACTGATGTTCCTTGAGCTTGAAGTTCACTTTTAATCTGTTTAGAAGTTTTTCTGGACTCTTTTGTTGCCATTCGTATTATCCATCTCTTTGATTTGTCATAAATTTTCCTCCTGCGACCACATCCAGGGAGGTTAGCTACAGTCCCATGGAGCTTAAATTTCTGAAAAATATGTGCAACTGTAGTCACAGGAACATCAAGCTGCTTGGAGATGGTCTTATAACTGTTACCTTTAACATGTTTGTCTATAATTTTCTTTCTAATCTCCTAAGACAACTCTTTCCTTTGCTTCCTCTGGTTCATGTTGAGTGTGATACACACCATGTCAACAAACAGCACTGTGAGTATCTGTAGCCCCCTGTACAGGCCCACTCACTGATGCCAAGATTGTAGACACCTGTGATGCTAAATAGTGGACACACCTTTTGTCACATTATTTTCAGGGGTACCATCATTTCTGTCCAGGCCTATTTCATGATTTTTAATTTTTTAAAAATTCTATAGAAGCCTGTTTGAAAAGCAATATCTGACTTTCATTTGGATACAGGAAAGATGTATATCTTTGTACCGTGTTAGCCAGTAGATAGAAAAATATTTAGAATTGAGAGTCCTCAGTGGTTGATACCTTTTAATGGCTAACTGAAAAGATGGTAACAAATTGTAAGCTTTCGAGACTACTCAGGTCTCTTCATCAGGCAAAGACTAATACAAAATTTGAAGAATCACATATTTATGTACAAAACAGCACAGAAATAATGCAATAGTTAAGACAAGTGACGTGAAGCAGAATTGTCATTATGGGAGAGGGATGAACATAAATATTGGAACAGTTCATAGATAAGGAGTGTGAAAGTTTTATTGTCCTCTGATTGGGGTCTGGTATTGTGCTGTGATGCCCCCAGAAGGTCTGAAGAGAAAATTCCTTAATTTATGTAAAAAGACATAAATCCATGCCACACATTCATTCCTGTACTGAGTATGTCCAAGAGAGTCATGAGTTTATGCTACCAGACCTTTCTGTCTCTCTGAGATTTAAAGTTACCTTTTAAAACAAGTAATTTAATGTCCATCATGCTATGACTGGGTTTAAAAAAATGTTTTGCCACAGGTAGATACATTCTTTTTTCTCTTATTGTGTGGTGATGAGAATTCATCCTTGTTCTCAGTTTTTGCCTGGTCTCCCCCACATACAGACCCCAAGTTGGACATTTAGTACAAATAATTAGGTACACCACATTAGATGTGATGCAGCTGAAAGTACCTGGGATATTACAGTCCTGATGTGAGTTGGGAATCTTTATCTTGTCTGTGGTCATTAAAAATGGACAGGTTTTACATTTTTTCTGGTTGAAAGGAAAGGTTCCTGTAGCTGTTGGAGAGGACAGGGAGCTTCTGACAATGATGCTTCTTAAATTTTGGGCTGCTTAAAACACAGTAGTGGGGTGTCTGGAAATATTTATTGTAATCGAGCATCTTTTTGTAGCAAAGGTTTGTAATTTCCATGCAGCTCCCCTTGGCACCTCCAGATTTGGATTGTAGGTGACCACTAGAGGCACCTGGTTATTTTCATCTTTAGCTTTGTAATGTAGCAGGTGATTCCTTGATATTCTGGTGGCTCTTGTAATTTGGTTTTCAATTGTTCTTGGATGGTAGCCCTGATTCAAAAAGATCTTTCTGAGGCGACCAAGATGTTTGTCTCTATCTATGGGGTTAGAACATATATGATTTTATCTAATGGCTTGGCTGTAGACAATAGAGTTTTTTATGTGTTTTGGATGGAAACTGTCCCATTTAAGGTATGTTGGACGGTCGATTGGCTTCTGATACAGGGATGTCTCTATTTCATTGTTCTTTAGCTTAATGATGGTGTCTAAAAAGTTAATTTCAGTGCTGGAGTAGTGAAGTGTTAAGTTGATGGTGGGATGAAATTGATTAAACTGTTCGTGGAACGTCTTTAGCTGTTGCTCAGGCTCCGTCCAGATGATTAAAAATATCAATGTAGCGGTAGTAGGCCAGAGGCCTGATGGACATGAGGTCAAAAAGTCACTTTCAAGCTTGGCCATGAAAAGATTTGCATACTGTGGAGCCATTTTACTTCCCAAAGCTGTGCCAGTTTCCTGTAGATATATCTTGTTGTCAAAGGCAAAGAAATTGTAGGTGAGGATGAATTTTGTGAGTTTCACCACAGAATCAGCATCATTCCCAGTGTTTTCCATGAAGACTTTGAAGGCATTTAATCCATCCTGTTGTGTGGGATATTAGAGTACAAAGATTTCACATCCATGGTGGCCAGGATTGTGCCTTCTGGTAGAGGATGGAAATCCCTGGATTTCCAGATTTGTGGGTTTTCGGAAAGGTCTGGGAGTATAAACTAATGACAACCTTTGACACACTCAGAGCAGGAATGAATGTGTGGCATGGATTTATGTATTTTCACATCAATTAAGGAATTTGCTCATTAGACCTTCTAGGGCATCACAACACAATACCAGACCCCAATCAGAGGACAATAAAACTTTCAATATTTATGTTCATCCCTCTCCCATAATGACAATTCTGATTCACATCACTTGTCTTATCTATTGCATTGCTTCTGTGCTGTTTTGTGCATAAATACGGTAGGTGATTCTTCAGATATTGTGATAGTCTTTGCTTGATGAAGAGACCTGAGTAGTCTTGAAAGCTTGCAATTTGTTACCATCTTTTCAGTTAGCCATTAAAAAAGGTATCAACCACTGAGGGCTCTCAATTCTAAATATTTGACTTTCATTTGTTCATTTTCATAGATTTTTTATTTATTACTACTTTTGACAGATTCAAGCTATTTCTGTGACCATTGTGGGTTTTTCTGTCATTAAACGAGGGGGATCAACAATTTTGGCCAGGTGTGTATGTGGGGGAATACTACTTTTGAGTCACAATGCAAAGCTAAGAAGGGAAGAGGTGCCATTTTGGAGTTCAGGTTTTGCTGGAATGGTTTGAGGGTGCCATGTCACATTGGCATAGACCCTGAGGTGCCAGAACAACAGAAACACCCCCATATGTGAACTTATTTTAAAACTACACTCCTAATTAATTCATCTAGGGGTGCAGTGATCATATTGACACATGTACCTAACAGAATTGTATACCATTGAGTGGTGAAGGAAGAATAAATTATATTTTTACCACTAAAATGTTGTTTTAGCCCCAAGTTTTAAATTTTTCTAATGGCTAATAGAAATTTTTTTTTTACAACAAACTGAAGTCCATTTTTTTCTGAATGTGCCAATACCCTACAGGTAATCAGGAAATATTTTTCAGGCACAGTGCAAAACTCAGAACGCAAGGAGCGCTATACTATAGTACAGATTTTACTGTTATGGTTTAAAGGGGCCACGACCCACTGGGAGAGTCAATGAGGTTCCAGAACAGCATAACCCTTCATAGGTGACCCTATTTTACAAATTACACAACTCGATTAATTCATATAGGGGTGCAGTGATCATATTGACACCACGGGAATGTCACAGAATTTTATACCATTGGTCAGTGAAGAAAATATAACTACATTTTTACCACCAAAATTTGTTTTAGCCCAAGATTTTACATTTTCACACAAGAAGTGGGTAAAAATGGCACCATAATTTGTACCACAATTTCAACTGAACATGACAGTACCCTATATGTAGCTGTACAGTAATACTTAGCCATATGGAGAGGTTTTTTTCCAGAAACAAGCTGCAATGAATGTTGCAGAGTGAAAATTGCAAACTGCCGTTGTAGTGACCAGTACACTGTAGTGACCAGTACGTTGCAGTCAGCAGTGCGTTATGCCCAGCCTGTGCTTCTGGAGACATGCACCCATAAGTTAGGCGGGCTCTCATCACTTCAGAAATGCCAAACATGTGGACGCTATATGTGGTTTAGATACACTGTGGGGCTTAATCATGAATGATTAAGAGTGTGTTGCCTCCTGAAACATGTTGATGTCGCATATCATGTAAGTTACTACGCTGATGCTGTTTTACCCTGTGCTGAGCACTTTTGGTGAATAAATAAGGAAGTTTGTTCACAAGTTCATTGAGATGGATTTTTTCTATTTTGTGATCATTATTTAATAACTATTTTGTATGCTATAACTATTTGCTAAAGGGCATGAAAATTCAAAGTTTGAAAATTGTTAATTTTTCAACATTTTTGCAAACTTTTTGCAATGTTTATAAATGAATGCAAATCTTATTCACCTAAATGTACCACGATAATGAATCACAAAGTATCAGGAAAAATAATCTCATAAACACTAGGTTCGGAAGAAGCATTCCAAAATTATTGCTACATAAAGTGACCAAGATTTGGGAAATGGGGCTCTGCCAGGAAAGTGAAAACAGGTTCTGTTTACCCATACTCATTTATATGTTGAGGCGACTTTGAAAGCTGTGTATGTCTTAAAGAGCTAAAAAGGGGTTGGATATATTCCTAAGAGACCTCAAAGTGTTACACACATTTTTCAGGACAAAGATTCACACATTTGTGCTAATAACATATTAAAATATTGGTTTGCTAAAAATTTGGCTGTAGGCATTAAAATATATAAAATAACCATTACTGACCTAATGTATCCCCTGTGGCTCAATTGCCACCATGCTGGAGCTCTCCATTTACCTCTATTTACCTTTCAGCAGCAGTCATATGTTGTTTACCCACATGACCACTACAGCCACTACAGCCAATCACTGCCATCAGCTGTGATACTGAGGTACATGACAGATATGGTTTCATAGATCGCAAAAAAATTATGGAAGACATGTTCATTTGCATAGCTAAGGTAGACTGAGATCGATACATTACAATTTTAGTAATTTCTCCGTGCTTCTCAAACTTATCTTGAAAACTTTTTGATGCACAATATCTGATGGAATAACCTTTGGATGACTATTTGTGTCCCATTTAGTTTAATGCAATGTACAGACGTTTCTGTGTAAAATGTAATTCTTTGAAAAATTCTTAGGAAATGTATAATTTCCTTTTCTCGTGAGCTACAACTTATAAGACATTTGAACAGTGCTTATGCATATGTATACTGTATGTGTATTTTATAATGCAAAGCATAATGTGTATTTTTATTCTACTTCAGAAATTTGCTTACGCTATAACTCCCGAAAAGGAATATGATCTAATAGAAAGTGGAGAAGTGCGTCAGTTTACTGTAAGTGTTTTAATTTACTTTATTAGAGACTTTTAAAAGATAAAAGAGCTAAAAGCCTGTTTAACCCCTTCTTAACATTGGATGTGCTGGTATGTCTAGGTGATTATGCTGGCAGAAGAGCTTGTGCTCTTCACAATCTCTGGGGGAACTCAGTTTAACTGACAGCTGAGCTCCTGCAGGTACAGCCTATTTAACCCTCTAGACCTCCTCTCACCCCATCAACATTCTCCTGTGACATGATGATGGATTGCCAATAGTTGTCATGGCACATAGACATCAAAGAATAACCTCCAGGTCTTCTAGGTGTGACCTAAGCAGGGTCTAACAGGCCTCCAGTCAGTACATTGCTGAGTTCACAGGACTGTATAAAAAAAATCATCCAAAAACTTGGATGATTTTTTTTACTTGTAATTCTTCTAACATCAAAAAAAGCTTTTTCAGTAATGATGCTGACATAAAGTATACATATTCTAAATGTTATTTATTAATTGTTTTGCATGGTATGCCTGTCTGATTCATGGGCATAAAACATAAAGTTTAAAAATTATGAATTTTTAATAAGTTTTAGGATATTTTAAATATTTTCATAAATAAAATGCTAATTAAATCTACCTCAATATATCACGATCATAAAGTGCAATGTGTCATGAAAAACATTTTCAGAATCACTGACATATGTTAAAGCATTCCAAAGTTATTGCCTCATAAAGTTATTTATCAGATTTGAAAAATTTGGCCTGATCAAGGAATGAAAAATTACTATTTTGGTGGGAATAAGTTAAATGGAGACTGTCACCCCAAAAACTAAGTTTTAACTAATCAGATCATATAAGAGACTTGGTTCTATAAAAAAAAAAAGTTGATCCATTTTCTGGAACCAGTAACTATTTTTTTGTTTGTTTAACTTCCATTAATTGAGCCATGTGAGGAGGGTTTGATTTTTTTTTGAGGGGTGAGGTGATGGTTTTTTTTTTTTATCATTTTTGGGTACATATGACTTTTTCCCCCTTTTTTTCTTATTCTCCTTAAGGGACTTAATTTGCTATTATCTGATCGCTTGTTCTTTATACACCAATACAACAGTACTGTGATATTTTAAATCAAAAGCAAACCAGAGTATAATCCAAAAAATTTGATTTTTATCAATAATAATCACATGAAAAGTAATTTGGACAATGCCATTCAGAGGCTAACCAGCTACACTAAAAGGAACGCACCGGCTGAGTAAATAGATATATAAGGTGCAAAGTGTAAATTTATATAAACAATCATTATGCAAAAACCTCAGATTGCGCCTCCTGATGAAGTAGCAACGAAACGTGCGTTGGGGCGATTGGATTCTCACTGGCTTCTTTTGTAAGTTTCCTTCTTTTTCTATTGTAATGTCTTTCTAAAGCAAGGTGTGATCAAATAGCGGTGCTGCCCACTGGCTGCATATACTTCTATGGTTCTTTAACCTGTATAGTGATAAAGCCATGGATAAGGTATCATTTGCATTTGTTCTCCTGCCTGATTAATCTAAGGTGTGTTTCACCTATTACAAGACACCCTACTGAGGGAATCTGAGCGCTTACTCATTTTTGTTTAACCAACCTGTGATATTTGAAGGATTTTTACAGCAATCTGTGTTTTTTGCACAATGATTGTTTATATAAATTTGCACTTTGTACCTTATATATCTATTTACTCAGTCGGTGCATTCCTTTTAGGGTAGCTGGTCAGCCTCTGAATGGCATTGTCGAAATTACTTTTCACGTGATGTACTGTGGTATGTAGAAAAGTTCATGGTATCCTGTGGCAGGTGCAGGGGTCATGGCAACCATTAGCAACCTGTAATCACATCCCTGATGGGGTCATTTGGCACATGAAATTGCATGTTGTCTCTACAGTGCCTTAAATGCCACTCTCAGAGATTGAGAGTACAATTTCAGAGGTTAACAGTACCAATCAAGCTTAGCTCTGATTGCTGCTGTTGTAAAGGTTCGTTGGATGCAGTAAAGAGCAGGAGGCAGAGAAGGGGTTAACAGGTGTTTACTTAAACAGGTAATCTAGGAATTCAGGAATTACTCCACGCAGGGAGTGCAGTAGACAACAATACAAACAATATGAAGACTAAACTTACACAAACAAATATACAATATCCCAAAAGAGGAAGGGGGGAATATGAGAGAAATGACTTATCGGTTGGAGTTCTTGTTGGGGGCCGGTTGGAACAACTCCTGATGACGACGTAGTCCGTGAACAAAGTCTCTGTCTCTGCCGTGTAGGAATGAGATGCACTGTCTCCTGACCGTGCCGAAGTATCCGGGTCTGTGAGTCTTGGGTCCATTGATTATTGGATAAAGTTCGTCCTGTTGGTTTCTCGGAGTGACGCTGTACACCGGAGGCACGCCGCCGTGCAGGCCGCAGGAGAAGGAAGGCCTTGCACGGAATTCCACAGTTCGGTAACACGAGGAGCGTCTGCTAAACTGTACGTTAGGGATTGAGTCGGTAGAAGGACACTCGGTAATGGCTGGGAGGGAGAGTCAGTCCGTAAGGAAGTGGCATCAGTAGCAGTAGTAATCTCAGGAGAGGAGAGGGAGTCAACCTTCGTCCTACTTTGCAGTCGCCTTCCCGCCAAGTCTGACTTGTTCCCGCGCTCAGTCCCTTTTATCTCCCCCACTCCCATTTCTGTCAGGTGCTCAGGCCCTTCCCCTGCAAACAAGTCATCCCCCGGCAACAGTGGTGACTGCCCCGATAGTTCCGGCTCCAGAGTGCATCTCGAACCGACAACACTGTTGCTGTTCATCCCCTTACACTGTTAGAAACAGGTGTTGGCTGTGTAACGCTGCCAGCATCTAGCAGGCTGAGCTCCTGAACCCTATACATACCCTCACAATTAACATGCCCCACAAATGTATGGCAGATTTTGGTAAGGGGTCAAAAAGTGTTTTCACCCTTTGTAAATGTAAAGCAGCTTAGTTGCAAAATTTGTGTTGTTGAAACAAATCACTAGTTATTGCGAGATTTCACACCTATAGCTAAAACAGCCCTGGATATATTTAACATTATATCAATATATTGTAGGGATTCATGCTCTCCGGTAGCCACTTGGATACCACATGTTTTGTATAAAAAAAAGCATGTATCGTAGTTTATTGTCCATCATAAACTTTACAGCTCCAAAATAAAAACAGCCTTCCTTCAGTATCAACGGATAATATATGTACAGTCCTTTTCTTCAGGTAGAATGAAACAACATAAATGTAGCAGCCTAACCAGTCTTGGTATTTCCAACAGCAGTTCACACTTGTATTAAACATGTTCACCAAACAAACACCTCTCTGTTTGGCTCTAGCACACCTCTCTTTGTAGAGCAGACTAACCAGCAGCTCTGTCTTTCTCCAGACTCAACACACCCCACCCACTCTGCTAAGTTAACCCAGCTAGTGTTACAAAGCTTGTAAACCCAGAATTGGAACATAGGATCAACTTTTCCCAGTCAGGTTATTTTGGTAACTCCAAAAACCAGAACCCAAAATCAAGTTACATTAAACCCTCTTGCTAACCTAGTGTTACTGGTACAGCTTACATTGCTGACACATACTGTATATACCATCCAAAACTTGACCTATTGCTTTCCTATAATATATAACTTTATTCAAACTGGGGGCACTGGATCCCCATTCACATAATAAGTGGGTAATCCAAAGATGTGATGCTCCTAGCAATCAGACACTTATCGCTCATCCACAGGAAGCTGTTATTCTGGGGACACCCCTTTAATGTACACCACAATATATTTTCTTATCCGTGATAGATGTACCATTGTATATTTAATAGTCACTGTCAAAAGTAATAGAGAAGCTAGAACTCTTTTGTAATATATGTTGGATGCCTGTAACATAAAGTAAGTTTTCAGTGTAACAGGTTTGGTACAATCGATGCTTACTACATCTGTGAAGGAAAAAAAGGGTTTGATGGAAGAAACTTTACACTGCACAGTGTAGGATACTTTATAATGTAACTAGTTGTAGAACTGATCTATGCTCTCCACAAAAATAGTTGACCACACGGATATTGATAATAATAATATTAATAATAACATGAAAACATATAATAAAGTAATAAAAAAGTAACAGATATATAGGAAAAAAATAAGAACCACAATCTGATCAAAAATATTCAAATTATTGATGATAATGTTATAGAGTGTTGTATCAAAACCAAATCAATATTGCTTGAAAGATATCGTATTCAACAGGAAAGAGCGAAATAAGAGTTGGTTTTCTTTGGTCTGTCATTACTATTGCTGCACTAGTCACTGACTTAGTAGAGCATGCTAATGATAGGTTTAACAATGTAATTAGTAATACAGGCTACTGCCGGCCACATGTTTAATCAGGACATTGCCAGGACAATACCCTGTCATTGCCGCAGTGCAATGCTACTTATTAGCTTCAATAATGAGAAAAACAGAGCTGCTTCACACTTAGGAGTTAAGAATGCTTAAAGTTGTCCACGCATTCCAAAGAATATGCTTTAATAAATGAACATTTAAGGTCGGTTTCAAACTTCCAAAAATTCACACTCCAAGTACATTCTGCGATTTACAGTTCGGGCAAGACTCTCCCGACCCAAACTCAACAGCCTTGTAGGTATATGTCAAGCCAATCCATACTTTGCTGTCCGTACTCGAACCATAAATGTTGGATGTGTAAAGACAGTCTAATACTGACAGAGAGTGAACTTTGAGACTTATTTATAAAAAAATAATAACATACATTTTGCATGTTCAGAGTCAAATTCATATTAATGCCAGTGCATGAGATAAAAGTACATAAATATAGTAAAAGTTAAGTGTCTCAGAAAATGATCTGATCGTATATTCCATTTTAATTGGACATAGTCCATTTGTCTGGTAATGTTTAGGAGGGTAATAGGAAGTCATATTAAAGATTAGCTACTATGGCTTGAAGTAGTTGGCTTCCCATTTAGGGTTCACGTCCTTTAGTATATCTATGTTCATTACATAAGAATATTTTTTTCCTGTGGAAAAATTGCTGCAAAAGAAAGCTTTTAAAAATATACCGTATTTTTCGGATTATAAGACACACCCCAAATTTTGAGGAGAAAAATAGGAACAAATTTTTTTTTTAATAAAATGGTGGTGCTTCTTATAATCCATGTGTCTTATTGCTTACCAGGGGTGGTGGCTGCAGTGAAGCGGGGTCCCAGGGTCGCTGCTGGAAGAGACAGGAGTGGGGTGCTGCTGCAGGCCTCAGGCTGGGATGAGGGGGTGTTCTAATGTGCGGTGTACCGCTGCGGGCGTCCAGTGCTGCTTCGGGTGTCGGGCACTGCGGGGGTGTCCGGCGGTGCTGCGGGGGTGTCAGGTGCTGCTGCGGGTGTCTCCGGCGCGACGGGGGCCCTGCCGACATTTTGTGAAAGGCCAAAGGTCTTTTGACCGAAACATCGCCACAGGAGGCAGAATAAATGTAAGAATTATTTCTTCACCACGGTCTGGGGCGCTGTCTCTTTTTTTCTATTGTCATGGAATTTTTCCAGGTTGGACTCCCTGGTATTTGACGTGCGCCTCAGGAACTTTGTCTATAGGATTCTGACATTTGAGAGGTGCGGTTTAACCCTTTTTGTTCTAATAGTAATGGAGGTGTCTTATACATTACTAAGCCGTGGGCTTGATCAACTCCACAAATATGAACCCTACTTGCCACAGCTACAGGGCAAGTGGGGAGAGCTGGGCAAAGTCCTTTTCTGGGCAGCTGCAGGCAGCTATTTTTAGTCTGGGTGGCCAATATCCATAGCCCTTTACCAGCCTGAGAATATCAGCCCCCAGCTGTCTGCTTTAGCAAGGCAGGTTGTCAAAAATGGAGGGGAACCCACTCCATTTTTTAAAATCATTTATTTAAATAATTAAAAAATAGACGTGGGGGCCTCTCCATTCTTAATAACCAGCTTTGCTAAAGCTGACAGCTGAATAGTTGCAGCTGAGAGTTTTGCCTAGCTGGTTATCAAAAATACAGGGGAACCCAAGCTGTTTTTTTTTTTATTATTTATTTACAGCTCAGGCGCCAGCTCATGAATACTCCCATCAGCCGCTTCTACTATCACTGTTATTAGCGGCAGCAGGCATTGGCTGATGGAAGCAGTAGTCCCATCAGCTGACACCAGTGACCAGAGGTAAACTTTTTACCTCCCATCACAGCTACGAGCTCACGCTGGCTTTTGACAGCATGGGAACAGCGACTGTCTGATCGGCAGTGATGATTTTACCGCCAATCTGAAGCAGTGTTTGCTGCGCTATCATGCACTTGTAAGCATGGCAAACACTGGATGTTTTGGCCCCCCCATTCAAGTGAATGGGGTCCAGGTTCGGGGCCAGGTACTGTTCTGGTACCTAAACCCGAACTTTTTGTAACTGTTCAGCTGAACCCACTGGACCCGATCATCCATGTGTCCGCCCATCTCTAAAAAAGACCCCAAAAAACAATTCCAAAATTGCTGTTTTTTGTTCATTCCGCCTCCCAAAAATCATAATAGAAATCAATCAAAAAATATTATGTGCCTGATAATGGTACCAATGAAAATGACAACTTGTCCCTCAAACAACAAGCCCTCACATGACTCTATTGGCAGAAATATAGAAAAATTATAGCTCTCAAAATATGGCGATGCACAAAAAAAGTGTTTTTTAGTGTGGGATAGTGGCCAAAAAAGATATAAATCTGGTATCACGTAATCACTTATACATGAGGAACAGCATAAAAAATAATTAAAACCATTTCTTGACCTGCTGTTGATTTGTTCATTCTGCCTCCCAAAGATCGCAGTATGGATCGGCTCACATCTATCTTGTGCACTACGCTGAGCTCTTACATCTGGATTTCCTTGGAAATCCCTGAAATATGTGATTCAGACGGAACCCCTGGATGAAGATTCCCACTTTGGTTGCCCTCTGGCCTATGACAAGGCAATGTCTGTCTTTTAAATGTGCATTAAAGTGCAGTCAGTCACATTTTTGTGCACCTCTGAAAAGAAGGACACCGTTGAACAGAGACCAGATGGAATCCAGAGTAATTCTGCTGCCTCATTATAGTAAATTGATCCCTAAAGGATTTCATCTGAATCACATAATTTGGAGATTTAGATGGAAACCCCAATGTAAGTGCTCAAAGTAGAGAAAATGATAAATGTGATCCAAAATGCTATGTAAAATGTTTCCAATCAAATCTTCAACTCAATCTACAAAACAAGTCCACATTCAGGGGTGTCATCTGTTAATTGAAATATAGGGGCTTCCATGTTACTAGTAGAAGAAAAGCTCTGTATAAGTGCTATGACTCCTCATCCACAAAAGAAATCCAGCAAATTCTGCACACCAAAATGCAAATGCCCCCTCTCTTCTCAGCCCCACAGTGTGCCTAAACCACATTTAGCATCCACATGTTTGCCATTTTTGCCTGCTTAATTTACACAGCTCATGTCTCTAGAAGCATGAGCTGGGCACCATATATATGGGCACGACAATGTATGGAACTGCAATGTCCTAGGAAACACCCATGGAGTTAAAGTTGTTGTTATGTTCTGCTACAAGCACTAAGGAAAGAAAGGGATATCTGTCCCTACATTAGAACTAAGCTCAATCCCTACGATGTAACGGGGAACCTGATCCTGCGATCAGACCCGCTAAAGTCCTCAGCTAGTCTGAACGAAGACCTATAGATGCGAGGAAGGGATCCCTACAAGCACTAGGGACTGGGAGAAAAGATGGACACCTCCTAACAGAAGTTGTAGCAGTAAAAAGAAAAACTAAACAACATAGAACATAGAGGTCTGAAGACCAAGCAAAACTATTTGAGTAAAGGGTATGCCACACTAAGCGAGATCGCTAGCGAGATCACTATTGCGTCACCATTTATGTGAGATTCCAAACACAACTCACTAGCTATCTGTGATTCCAAACACATCTCATCAGCGATCTGTATAACGACCTCTGCGGTCGTTGGGAAAACCTAGTCCCACCTGCGATGCTGGTGAAGTCGTTCATAAAGGGTGTCACACTCAGCGATTCAGGCTCACCAGCGGGACACCAACGACCAAAAAACGGCTCAGAACGTTTATAAGCGATCAACGACATCTCAGCAGGGGCCACATCGTTGCTACATGTCACACAGTTAAGTCGCAAACGAGATCGCTAACGAGATCGCTACTTGCATCATAAATGGTGACGCAGTAGTGATCTCATTAGCGATCTCGTTAGCGATCTCGCTTAGTGTGGCATACCCTTAAGGTAACAAAGCACCCGGCTAGCTTAAGAGTAGAAATTACAATGAAGTCCAGCAAAGCCAGAAGGCGGAGCAGGATTAAATAGGCCACAAAGGTCATGTGACCAGCAAGATAGAAAAAACCTAACAGGAGAGTTCTAACAGTACCCCCCATTCTAAGAGGATCCTCCGGATTCCCTAGGCCCAGGCTTACCCGGAAACCTCTTGTGAAACGCTCTGACAAGTCTGGACGCAGAAACATCATCCGCCCTCACCCATGAGTTATCCTCGGGTCCAAAACCCTTCCAAGCGACGAGATACTGCAAACTTCCTCTATACCGTCTAGAATTTAGGATGCGGGAAATTTCATATTCCCCGTCCTCCACCACCGGGGGAACAGTGGCAGAGGCGTTTCACCCTCAGACCAATGGGCAGACTGAGAGAACAAACCAGTCCTTGGAAACTTATTTGAGATGTTTTGTGTCTGCTGTTCAAGATGACTGGGTCTCTTTTTAGCCTTTGACTGAATAATAAATAGTAAAGCTAGTTCTGCCACTTTGATGTCCCCTTTTTTTCTGCAATTTCGTGTTTCATCCTCGATTTTCTTCAGGGCAGGTGGAGGCTTCTGTCTGTCCAGGTGTTGACTCTATGGTGGAGAGAATGCAGCAGAATTGGGATCAAGTAGTGGATAAGTTGTCTCTCTACTCAGTAGAGGGCCCAACGGTTTGCCAACCGGCATAGGACTCAGTTTAAAGTGGGTGACATGGTTTGGTTGTCCTCAAGAAATATCCCTATGAAGGTTGCGTCTCCAAAATTTAATCCAAGGTTTATTGGACCGTATAGGATCTTGGAAATTCTTAATCCCATTTCCTTCCATTTGGCTCTTCCAGGGATGTTAAAGATTCACAACGCCTTCCACAAATCTTTATTGAAAAGGTTTGTTGAGCCAGTGGTTCCTATGGCTGCGCCCCCTGAGCCTGTTTTGGTTGAGGGCAATCTGGAGTATGAGGTGGAGAAGATATTGGATTCTCGTCTGGCTAGATGGAGACTCCTGTACTTGGTTAAGTGGAAAGGTTATGGTCAGGAGGACAATTCTTGGGTATTTGCTTCTGACATTCATGTGGAGAGATTGGTTCGCTCCTTTCACCGGGCTCACCCTAATCGGCCTGATGGCACAGGGAGGGTTCGGTGACCCCTCCTCAAGGGGGGGGTACTGTTGTAAATGCTTTGGATTCTGAGTTGGGGCTCCCTCTGGTGGCTGTTGTTATTAATGAAGCTGCCTCGATGGACGGAGGCCATTCAGCTGAGGATTCAGCTGCTGACTATTGGCAATCTGGGAGTTATGACTGGGGAGATTTAAGGGAGCAACTTTCCCATGATCCTCGCCTGTGATTAGTTGTCTCTTCATGGTCCAGTTTGGAAGTCAGCTTGCTGTGGTCTCCTGCAACTTTCAGATAAGCTATTTCTTGTTTGTTTCTGTGGTTTTGTTTTTCTTTTGTTTTTTCTGCCTTCTGAGTTAGGTCAGCCGGGTCCCCCTGCTGGGGCCTGCGCTGGTCCTCTGTTTCTCAGTTATCTCGGTTCATTTGTTCAGTCCCTGTTATTTCAGTGGCTGCTGGGTAGCTACCTGTTCACACACAAAGTTCTGATATAGCGGTAAGAGAGATCGTATGGTCTCAGTATTTTTTTGGAATCAGATGTGTTGGAATTTTTCTTAGGGTTTTGCTGGATTGGAGAAAGTATTCTTTTCTGTCCTGTCCTATCTAGACAGTTTTGGGCCCCAGCGTTTGCTTAATCTATTTTCTGCCTGCGTTTGTATTTCATCTTGTCTCACCGCCAATATATGTGTGGGGGCTACCTATTCCTTTGGGCGCTACTCCAGGGCAGTTAGCTTTCCCCTTTCTATCTTTAGGCTTAGCTAACTCTCCGACTGTGTCGAGGCGTCTAGGACATCGTAGGTACGTCCCACGGCTTCTTCTAATTGTGCGGTTAGGGTCTGCAATCCATTAGTTACCAACCACTCTGGGTGACTGGCTGCCTTGGCTATTTTTGTTACTGTCCTCCTCGGCTACCATATATAACATTTGCCGTGTGCCCAAACAGTAATTTCCTTCCACATATGAGGTATTGGCATACTCAGGGGCTTTTCAAACGCAACACGGTCTCCGCTACCTATTCCAGACAATTTTTCGCTCCAAAAGTTGAAAGGTGCTCCTTACTTTCCAAGCCCTGCAGTGCGCTCAAACAGTAATATTCCGATTACTAACTTAATGTAACTCATCTAATTAACTTTACTAATACTGGTTCAAAGTTTACATGATGTTGGTATCCTTTAAAGGGGTTGTCCACTACTTTAAATTAAACACCCCATTGTATCCCCCAGGGCCCCTAATGAATTTTGTAAATACCTCATGTTGCGTATACTGCCTGTGAGCGGCGCTATCGCTGGACGTCAGCGGAAGCAAGAGCCGGCTGCAGCCGGGGGTCACATGCTGCCTGTGAGCAGTCAGCGATAGCGCCACTCTCAGGCGTATAGGCAACATGAGGTATTTATAAAATTCATTATAAAGGGATACATTGGGGGGTTAATTTAAAGTAGTGGACAATTGGAAGGATAGTACTGCATGCATGTATACTGTGTTTGAAGTTCTTTGAATCTAAAAATCATAAGTACGGTGTTAGAAAAAAGCACATTTACTTTCACCCTTAAGGACACAGCCTAAGGTTACTTAACATCATCACTTTTATTTTGCTTTCTTTTTTTAAATTATTGTCCTTATGAAAGAAAAATCTTGCAATAATACATTACCTGGAGGCACTACATGCACCATGAAGAATGCTTCCAGAAAACCTAGTGACTGTCAATGCAGGTTCCATGGAAATGTTTCTGCTATATGCTTCGAGCCTACACCCATTAGTTCAAAATAGCATGTATATTGCAAAAACATATTTGTTTCTTGTTTATGATTGTGCTTCACATAAACTAAAAATGTGTTTCTTAATGTCTCCCATTAGCTTCACCATTGGTTGAGTGTCTAAGGCAATGAAAAAAGCCATCCGAATATCATCGTCTGTTTCCGAAAGATTCACAAGACATGTAGCAAGAAAAGATAACATTTATGAGTAATCTCTGATTTGAGACATTACTGTGTCTGCAAAGATAGATTTTTTTCTTAAGAATGTTTGCTCAGTGCCTGAGAATCCAGATAGGTGTCAAAGCTTTCTTGTCTTCATGATAGTTCTTTTAAGTATTTTCCAGTATCTTTCACCTGATACTCTATATACACAATACAAAGAATATTCATAAAACATACACAATATTTATATAAGACACAGTGTGCCAAATTAAAGAAGTCTAAGTAATACAATGTTGTGATAACTGTGAGACATGAAATTGTTGACTGTGCCTCATATATTTCTCATTTTTGTACAAGGACACAAATCCATCATCTATTATCCTACGAGTGGAAATAGAAGAAGACACTTGTCCATAAAAAAAACAAAGAATATGTATTTGATGTTGTTTTCTATTGTTAATCATTTATATCATATCCACGTGAATACTTTTCCATCCAATTATGACAAGAGCATTCTTAAGGTGATACCTTTTTTGGCTAACCAAAAATTATATGTTCGCAAGCTTTCAGAGCGCAGAGGCTCCTTCTTCAGGCAAGATTACATTTGGAATAATAAGAAAGACACATTAGATGCTTACTATAGTAGGAAATTTGTTCAAGACCTGGGAGGTGTGATGCCTTCAAAAGATAAGCAAAGGAAATCAAATTAGCATTTTCTTACAAATGGAGAGCTAGTGTGAATGTGTTATTGGCTATCTGGATCCTTCTGGTGAAGTGGTTTAACTGTGGGCTATGTAATGAGTCATAAACCGGGTGTTTAAGTTGAGTCCTAGTGTCAAAGTATTGAACATCCTAATAAGTTTGAATTCCCATATTTTTCTCTCCCTGTCATCCTTAAAATGACCTTTTAGTATTAAGACTTTAAGTCTGTCATACAATGTCCAGTTCCAGAGAAAATGTTTTCCCACAGGCGTGGGAAAACATGGGAATTCAAACTTATTAGGATGTTCAATACTTTGACCACTAGGACTCAACTTAACACCCGGTTTTATGACTCATTACATAGACACAGTTCACACCTTCACCAGAAGGACTCCAGATAGCCAATAACACATTCACACTAGCTCTCCATTTGTAAGAAAATGCTAATTTGATTTCCTTTGCTTATCTT
>JARQOD010000006.1:203877880-203913634 GCA_033576555.1 Oophaga sylvatica | reverse complement strand
TATATAAACAATCATTATGCAAAAACCTCAGATTGCGCCTCCTGATGAAGTAGCAACGAAACGTGCGTTGGGGCGATTGGATTCTCACTGGCTTCTTTTGTAAGTTTCCTTCTTTTTCTATTGTAATGTCTTTCTAAAGCAAGGTGTGATCAAATAGCGGTGCTGCCCACTGGCTGCATATACTTCTATGGTTCTTTAACCTGTATAGTGATAAAGCCATGGATAAGGGTATCATTTGCATTTGTTCTCCTGCCTGATTAATCTAAGGTGTGTTTCACCTATTACAAGACACCCTACTGAGGGAATCTGAGCGCTTACTCATTTTTGTTTAACCAACCTGTGATATTTGAAGGATTTTTACAGCAATCTGTGTTTTTTGCACAATGATTGTTTATATAAATTTGCACTTTGTACCTTATATATCTATTTACTCAGTCGGTGCATTCCTTTTAGGGTAGCTGGTCAGCCTCTGAATGGCATTGTCGAAATTACTTTTCACGTGATGTACTGTGGTATGTAGAAAAGTTCATGGTATCCTGTGGCAGGTGCAGGGGTCATGGCAACCATTAGCAACCTGTAATCACATCCCTGATGGGGTCATTTGGCACATGAAATTGCATGTTGTCTCTACAGTGCCTTAAATGCCACTCTCAGAGATTGAGAGTACAATTTCAGAGGTTAACAGTACCAATCAAGCTTAGCTCTGATTGCTGCTGTTGTAAAGGTTCGTTGGATGCAGTAAAGAGCAGGAGGCAGAGAAGGGGTTAACAGGTGTTTACTTAAACAGGTAATCTAGGAATTCAGGAATTACTCCACGCAGGGAGTGCAGTAGACAACAATACAAACAATATGAAGACTAAACTTACACAAACAAATATACAATATCCCAAAAGAGGAAGGGGGGAATATGAGAGAAATGACTTATCGGTTGGAGTTCTTGTTGGGGGCCGGTTGGAACAACTCCTGATGACGACGTAGTCCGTGAACAAAGTCTCTGTCTCTGCCGTGTAGGAATGAGATGCACTGTCTCCTGACCGTGCCGAAGTATCCGGGTCTGTGAGTCTTGGGTCCATTGATTATTGGATAAAGTTCGTCCTGTTGGTTTCTCGGAGTGACGCTGTACACCGGAGGCACGCCGCCGTGCAGGCCGCAGGAGAAGGAAGGCCTTGCACGGAATTCCACAGTTCGGTAACACGAGGAGCGTCTGCTAAACTGTACGTTAGGGATTGAGTCGGTAGAAGGACACTCGGTAATGGCTGGGAGGGAGAGTCAGTCCGTAAGGAAGTGGCATCAGTAGCAGTAGTAATCTCAGGAGAGGAGAGGGAGTCAACCTTCGTCCTACTTTGCAGTCGCCTTCCCGCCAAGTCTGACTTGTTCCCGCGCTCAGTGCCTTTTATCTCCCCACTCCCATTTCTGTCAGGTGCTCAGGCCCTTCCCCTGCAAACAAGTTATCCCCCGGCAACAGTGGTGACTGCCCCGATAGTTCCGGCTCCAGAGTGCATCTCGAACCGACAACACTGTTGCTGTTCATCCCCTTACACTGTTAGAAACAGGTGTTGGCTGTGTAACGCTGCCAGCATCTAGCAGGCTGAGCTCCTGAACCCTATACATACCCTCACAATTAACATGCCCCACAAATGTATGGCAGATTTTGGTAAGGGGTCAAAAAGTGTTTTCACCCTTTGTAAATGTAAAGCAGCTTAGTTGCAAAATTTGTGTTGTTGAAACAAATCACTAGTTATTGCGAGATTTCACACCTATAGCTAAAACAGCCCTGGATATATTTAACATTATATCAATATATTGTAGGGATTCATGCTCTCCGGTAGCCACTTGGATACCACATGTTTTGTATAAAAAAAAGCATGTATCGTAGTTTATTGTCCATCATAAACTTTACAGCTCCAAAATAAAAACAGCCTTCCTTCAGTATCAACGGATAATATATGTACAGTCCTTTTCTTCAGGTAGAATGAAACAACATAAATGTAGCAGCCTAACCAGTCTTGGTATTTCCAACAGCAGTTCACACTTGTATTAAACATGTTCACCAAACAAACACCTCTCTGTTTGGCTCTAGCACACCTCTCTTTGTAGAGCAGACTAACCAGCAGCTCTGTCTTTCTCCAGACTCAACACACCCCACCCACTCTGCTAAGTTAACCCAGCTAGTGTTACAAAGCTTGTAAACCCAGAATTGGAACATAGGATCAACTTTTCCCAGTCAGGTTATTTTGGTAACTCCAAAAACCAGAACCCAAAATCAAGTTACATTAAACCCTCTTGCTAACCTAGTGTTACTGGTACAGCTTACATTGCTGACACATACTGTATATACCATCCAAAACTTGACCTATTGCTTTCCTATAATATATAACTTTATTCAAACTGGGGGCACTGGATCCCCATTCACATAATAAGTGGGTAATCCAAAGATGTGATGCTCCTAGCAATCAGACACTTATCGCTCATCCACAGGAAGCTGTTATTCTGGGGACACCCCTTTAATGTACACCACAATATATTTTCTTATCCGTGATAGATGTACCATTGTATATTTAATAGTCACTGTCAAAAGTAATAGAGAAGCTAGAACTCTTTTGTAATATATGTTGGATGCCTGTAACATAAAGTAAGTTTTCAGTGTAACAGGTTTGGTACAATCGATGCTTACTACATCTGTGAAGGAAAAAAAGGGTTTGATGGAAGAAACTTTACACTGCACAGTGTAGGATACTTTATAATGTAACTAGTTGTAGAACTGATCTATGCTCTCCACAAAAATAGTTGACCACACGGATATTGATAATAATAATATTAATAATAACATGAAAACATATAATAAAGTAATAAAAAAGTAACAGATATATAGGAAAAAAATAAGAACCACAATCTGATCAAAAATATTCAAATTATTGATGATAATGTTATAGAGTGTTGTATCAAAACCAAATCAATATTGCTTGAAAGATATCGTATTCAACAGGAAAGAGCGAAATAAGAGTTGGTTTTCTTTGGTCTGTCATTACTATTGCTGCACTAGTCACTGACTTAGTAGAGCATGCTAATGATAGGTTTAACAATGTAATTAGTAATACAGGCTACTGCCGGCCACATGTTTAATCAGGACATTGCCAGGACAATACCCTGTCATTGCCGCAGTGCAATGCTACTTATTAGCTTCAATAATGAGAAAAACAGAGCTGCTTCACACTTAGGAGTTAAGAATGCTTAAAGTTGTCCACGCATTCCAAAGAATATGCTTTAATAAATGAACATTTAAGGTCGGTTTCAAACTTCCAAAAATTCACACTCCAAGTACATTCTGCGATTTACAGTTCGGGCAAGACTCTCCCGACCCAAACTCAACAGCCTTGTAGGTATATGTCAAGCCAATCCATACTTTGCTGTCCGTACTCGAACCATAAATGTTGGATGTGTAAAGACAGTCTAATACTGACAGAGAGTGAACTTTGAGACTTATTTATAAAAAAATAATAACATACATTTTGCATGTTCAGAGTCAAATTCATATTAATGCCAGTGCATGAGATAAAAGTACATAAATATAGTAAAAGTTAAGTGTCTCAGAAAATGATCTGATCGTATATTCCATTTTAATTGGACATAGTCCATTTGTCTGGTAATGTTTAGGAGGGTAATAGGAAGTCATATTAAAGATTAGCTACTATGGCTTGAAGTAGTTGGCTTCCCATTTAGGGTTCACGTCCTTTAGTATATCTATGTTCATTACATAAGAATATTTTTTTCCTGTGGAAAAATTGCTGCAAAAGAAAGCTTTTAAAAATATACCGTATTTTTCGGATTATAAGACACACCCCAAATTTTGAGGAGAAAAATAGGAACAAATTTTTTTTTTAATAAAATGGTGGTGCTTCTTATAATCCATGTGTCTTATTGCTTACCAGGGGTGGTGGCTGCAGTGAAGCGGGGTCCCAGGGTCGCTGCTGGAAGAGACAGGAGTGGGGTGCTGCTGCAGGCCTCAGGCTGGGATGAGGGGGTGTTCTAATGTGCGGTGTACCGCTGCGGGCGTCCAGTGCTGCTTCGGGTGTCGGGCACTGCGGGGGTGTCCGGCGGTGCTGCGGGGGTGTCAGGTGCTGCTGCGGGTGTCTCCGGCGCGACGGGGGCCCTGCCGACATTTTGTGAAAGGCCAAAGGTCTTTTGACCGAAACATCGCCACAGGAGGCAGAATAAATGTAAGAATTATTTCTTCACCACGGTCTGGGGCGCTGTCTCTTTTTTTCTATTGTCATGGAATTTTTCCAGGTTGGACTCCCTGGTATTTGACGTGCGCCTCAGGAACTTTGTCTATAGGATTCTGACATTTGAGAGGTGCGGTTTAACCCTTTTTGTTCTAATAGTAATGGAGGTGTCTTATACATTACTAAGCCGTGGGCTTGATCAACTCCACAAATATGAACCCTACTTGCCACAGCTACAGGGCAAGTGGGGAGAGCTGGGCAAAGTCCTTTTCTGGGCAGCTGCAGGCAGCTATTTTTAGTCTGGGTGGCCAATATCCATAGCCCTTTACCAGCCTGAGAATATCAGCCCCCAGCTGTCTGCTTTAGCAAGGCAGGTTGTCAAAAATGGAGGGGAACCCACTCCATTTTTTAAAATCATTTATTTAAATAATTAAAAAATAGACGTGGGGGCCTCTCCATTCTTAATAACCAGCTTTGCTAAAGCTGACAGCTGAATAGTTGCAGCTGAGAGTTTTGCCTAGCTGGTTATCAAAAATACAGGGGAACCCAAGCTGTTTTTTTTTTATTATTTATTTACAGCTCAGGCGCCAGCTCATGAATACTCCCATCAGCCGCTTCTACTATCACTGTTATTAGCGGCAGCAGGCATTGGCTGATGGAAGCAGTAGTCCCATCAGCTGACACCAGTGACCAGAGGTAAACTTTTTACCTCCCATCACAGCTACGAGCTCACGCTGGCTTTTGACAGCATGGGAACAGCGACTGTCTGATCGGCAGTGATGATTTTACCGCCAATCTGAAGCAGTGTTTGCTGCGCTATCATGCACTTGTAAGCATGGCAAACACTGGATGTTTTGGCCCCCCCATTCAAGTGAATGGGGTCCAGGTTCGGGGCCAGGTACTGTTCTGGTACCTAAACCCGAACTTTTTGTAACTGTTCAGCTGAACCCACTGGACCCGATCATCCATGTGTCCGCCCATCTCTAAAAAAGACCCCAAAAAACAATTCCAAAATTGCTGTTTTTTGTTCATTCCGCCTCCCAAAAATCATAATAGAAATCAATCAAAAAATATTATGTGCCTGATAATGGTACCAATGAAAATGACAACTTGTCCCTCAAACAACAAGCCCTCACATGACTCTATTGGCAGAAATATAGAAAAATTATAGCTCTCAAAATATGGCGATGCACAAAAAAAGTGTTTTTTAGTGTGGGATAGTGGCCAAAAAAGATATAAATCTGGTATCACGTAATCACTTATACATGAGGAACAGCATAAAAAATAATTAAAACCATTTCTTGACCTGCTGTTGATTTGTTCATTCTGCCTCCCAAAGATCGCAGTATGGATCGGCTCACATCTATCTTGTGCACTACGCTGAGCTCTTACATCTGGATTTCCTTGGAAATCCCTGAAATATGTGATTCAGACGGAACCCCTGGATGAAGATTCCCACTTTGGTTGCCCTCTGGCCTATGACAAGGCAATGTCTGTCTTTTAAATGTGCATTAAAGTGCAGTCAGTCACATTTTTGTGCACCTCTGAAAAGAAGGACACCGTTGAACAGAGACCAGATGGAATCCAGAGTAATTCTGCTGCCTCATTATAGTAAATTGATCCCTAAAGGATTTCATCTGAATCACATAATTTGGAGATTTAGATGGAAACCCCAATGTAAGTGCTCAAAGTAGAGAAAATGATAAATGTGATCCAAAATGCTATGTAAAATGTTTCCAATCAAATCTTCAACTCAATCTACAAAACAAGTCCACATTCAGGGGTGTCATCTGTTAATTGAAATATAGGGGGCTTCCATGTTACTAGTAGAAGAAAAGCTCTGTATAAGTGCTATGACTCCTCATCCACAAAAGAAATCCAGCAAATTCTGCACACCAAAATGCAAATGCCCCCTCTCTTCTCAGCCCACAGTGTGCCTAAACCACATTTAGCATCCACATGTTTGCCATTTTTGCCTGCTTAATTTACACAGCTCATGTCTCTAGAAGCATGAGCTGGGCACCATATATATGGGCACGACAATGTATGGGAACTGCAATGTCCTAGGAAACACCCATGGAGTTAAAGTTGTTGTTATGTTCTGCTACAAGCACTAAGGAAAGAAAGGGATATCTGTCCCTACATTAGAACTAAGCTCAATCCCTACGATGTAACGGGGAACCTGATCCTGCGATCAGACCCGCTAAAGTCCTCAGCTAGTCTGAACGAAGACCTATAGATGCGAGGAAGGGATCCCTACAAGCACTAGGGACTGGGAGAAAAGATGGACACCTCCTAACAGAAGTTGTAGCAGTAAAAAGAAAAACTAAACAACATAGAACATAGAGGTCTGAAGACCAAGCAAAACTATTTGAGTAAAGGGTATGCCACACTAAGCGAGATCGCTAGCGAGATCACTATTGCGTCACCATTTATGTGAGATTCCAAACACAACTCATTAGCTATCTGTGATTCCAAACACATCTCATCAGCGATCTGTATAACGACCTCTGCGGTCGTTGGGAAAACCTAGTCCCACCTGCGATGCTGGTGAAGTCGTTCATAAAGGGTGTCACACTCAGCGATTCAGGCTCACCAGCGGGACACCAACGACCAAAAAACGGCTCAGAACGTTTATAAGCGATCAACGACATCTCAGCAGGGGCCACATCGTTGCTACATGTCACACAGTTAAGTCGCAAACGAGATCGCTAACGAGATCGCTACTGCATCATAAATGGTGACGCAGTAGTGATCTCATTAGCGATCTCGTTAGCGATCTCGCTTAGTGTGGCATACCCTTAAGGTAACAAAGCACCCGGCTAGCTTAAGAGTAGAAATTACAATGAAGTCCAGCAAAGCCAGAAGGGCGGAGCAGGATTAAATAGGCCACAAAGGTCATGTGACCAGCAAGATAGAAAAAACCTAACAGGAGAGTTCTAACAGTACCCCCCATTCTAAGAGGATCCTCCGGATTCCCTAGGCCCAGGCTTACCCGGAAACCTCTTGTGAAACGCTCTGACAAGTCTGGACGCAGAAACATCATCCGCCCTCACCCATGAGTTATCCTCGGGTCCAAAACCCTTCCAAGCGACGAGATACTGCAAACTTCCTCTATACCGTCTAGAATTTAGGATGCGGGAAATTTCATATTCCCCGTCCTCCACCACCGGGGGAACAGTGGCAGAGGCGTTTCACCCTCAGACCAATGGGCAGACTGAGAGAACAAACCAGTCCTTGGAAACTTATTTGAGATGTTTTGTGTCTGCTGTTCAAGATGACTGGGTCTCTTTTTAGCCTTTGACTGAATAATAAATAGTAAAGCTAGTTCTGCCACTTTGATGTCCCCTTTTTTCTGCAATTTCGTGTTTCATCCTCGATTTTCTTCAGGGCAGGTGGAGGCTTCTGTCTGTCCAGGTGTTGACTCTATGGTGGAGAGAATGCAGCAGAATTGGGATCAAGTAGTGGATAAGTTGTCTCTCTACTCAGTAGAGGGCCCAACGGTTTGCCAACCGGCATAGGACTCAGTTTAAAGTGGGTGACATGGTTTGGTTGTCCTCAAGAAATATCCCTATGAAGGTTGCGTCTCCAAAATTTAATCCAAGGTTTATTGGACCGTATAGGATCTTGGAAATTCTTAATCCCATTTCCTTCCATTTGGCTCTTCCAGGGATGTTAAAGATTCACAACGCCTTCCACAAATCTTTATTGAAAAGGTTTGTTGAGCCAGTGGTTCCTATGGCTGCGCCCCCTGAGCCTGTTTTGGTTGAGGGCAATCTGGAGTATGAGGTGGAGAAGATATTGGATTCTCGTCTGGCTAGATGGAGACTCCTGTACTTGGTTAAGTGGAAAGGTTATGGTCAGGAGGACAATTCTTGGGTATTTGCTTCTGACATTCATGTGGAGAGATTGGTTCGCTCCTTTCACCGGGCTCACCCTAATCGGCCTGATGGCACAGGTGAGGGTTCGGTGACCCTCCTCAAGGGGGGGGTACTGTTGTAAATGCTTTGGATTCTGAGTTGGGGCTCCCTCTGGTGGCTGTTGTTATTAATGAAGCTGCCTCGATGGACGGAGGCCATTCAGCTGAGGATTCAGCTGCTGACTATTGGCAATCTGGGAGTTATGACTGGGGAGATTTAAGGGAGCAACTTTCCCATGATCCTCGCCTGTGATTAGTTGTCTCTTCATGGTCCAGTTTGGAAGTCAGCTTGCTGTGGTCTCCTGCAACTTTCAGATAAGCTATTTCTTGTTTGTTTCTGTGGTTTTGTTTTTCTTTTGTTTTTTCTGCCTTCTGAGTTAGGTCAGCCGGGTCCCCTGCTGGGGCCTGCGCTGGTCTCTGTTTCTCAGTTATCTCGGTTCATTTGTTCAGTCCCTGTTATTTCAGTGGCTGCTGGGTAGCTACCTGTTCACACCAAAGTTCTGATATAGCGGTAAGAGAGATCGTATGGTCTCAGTATTTTTTTGGAATCAGATGTGTTGGAATTTTTCTTAGGGTTTTGCTGGATTGGAGAAAGTATTCTTTTCTGTCCTGTCCTATCTAGACAGTTTTGGGCCCCAGCGTTTGCTTAATCTATTTTCTGCCTGCGTTTGTATTTCATCTTGTCTCACCGCCAATATATGTGTGGGGGCTACCTATTCCTTTGGGCGCTACTCCAGGGCAGTTAGCTTTCCCCTTTCTATCTTTAGGCTTAGCTAACTCTCCGACTGTGTCGAGGCGTCTAGGACATCGTAGGTACGTCCCACGGCTTCTTCTAATTGTGCGGTTAGGGGTCTGCAATCCATTAGTTACCAACCACTCTGGGTGACTGGCTGCCTTGGCTATTTTTGTTACTGTCCTCCTCGGCTACCATATAATAACATTTGCCGTGTGCCCAAACAGTAATTTCCTTCCACATATGAGGTATTGGCATACTCAGGGGCTTTTCAAACGCAACACGGTCTCCGCTACCTATTCCAGACAATTTTTCGCTCCAAAAGTTGAAAGGTGCTCCTTACTTTCCAAGCCCTGCAGTGCGCTCAAACAGTAATATTCCGATTACTAACTTAATGTAACTCATCTAATTAACTTTACTAATACTGGTTCAAAGTTTACATGATGTTGGTATCCTTTAAAGGGGTTGTCCACTACTTTAAATTAACACCCCATTGTATCCCCCAGGGCCCCTAATGAATTTTGTAAATACCTCATGTTGCGTATACTGCCTGTGAGCGGCGCTATCGCTGGACGTCAGCGGAAGCAAGAGCCGGCTGCAGCCGGGGGTCACATGCTGCCTGTGAGCAGTCAGCGATAGCGCCACTCTCAGGCAGTATAGGCAACATGAGGTATTTATAAAATTCATTATAAAGGGATACATTGGGGGGGTTAATTTAAAGTAGTGGACAATTGGAAGGATAGTACTGCATGCATGTATACTGTGTTTGAAGTTCTTTGAATCTAAAAATCATAAGTACGGTGTTAGAAAAAGCACATTTACTTTCACCCCTTAAGGACACAGCCTTAAGGTTACTTAACATCATCACTTTTATTTTGCTTTCTTTTTTTAAATTATTGTCCTTATGAAAGAATATTCTTGCAATAATACATTACCTGGAGGCACTACATGGCACCATGAAGAATGCTTCCAGAAAACCTAGTGACTGTCAATGCAGGTTCCATGGAAATGTTTCTGCTATATGCTTCGAGCCTACATCATTAGTTCAAAATAGCATTGTATATTGCAAAAACATATTTGTTTCTTGGTTTATGATTGTGCTTCACATAACTAAAAATGTGTTTCTTAATGTCTCCCATTAGCTTCACCATTGGTTGAGTGTCTAAGGCAATGAAAAAAAGCCATCCGAATATCATCGTCTGTTTCCGAAAGATTCACAAGACATGTAGCAAGAAAAGATAACATTTATGATGTAATCTCTGATTTGAGACATTACTGTGTCTGCTAAGATAGATTTTTTTCTTAAGAATGTTTGCTCAGTGCCTGAGAATCCAGATAGGTGTCAAAGCTTTCTTGTCTTCATGATAGTTCTTTTAAGTATTTTCCAGTATCTTTCACCTGATACTCTATATACACAATACAAAGAATATTCATACACATACACAATATTTATATAAGACACAGTGTGCCAAATTAAAGAAGTCTAAGTAATACAATGTTGTGATAACTGTGAGACATGAAATTGTTGACTGTGCCTCATATTTTCTCATTTTGTACAAGGACACAAATCCATCATCTATTATCCTACTGAGTGGAAATAGAAGAAGACACTTGTCCATAAAAAAACAAAGAATATGTATTTGATGTTGTTTTCTATTGTTAATCATTTATATCATATCCACGTGAATACTTTTCCATCCAATTATGACAAGAGCATTCTTAAGGTGATACCTTTATTGGCTAACCAGAAAATTATATGTTCGCAAGCTTTCAGAGCGCAGAGGCTCCTTCTTCAGGCAAGATTACATTTGGAATAATAAGAAAGACACATTAGATGCTTACTATAGTAGGAAATTTGTTCAAGACCTGGGAGGTGTGATGCCTTCAAAAGATAAGCAAAGGAAATCAAATTAGCATTTTCTTACAAATGGAGAGCTAGTGTGAATGTGTTATTGGCTATCTGGAGTCCTTCTGGTGAAGGTGTGAACTGTGTCTATGTAATGAGTCATAAAACCGGGTGTTAAGTTGAGTCCTAGTGTCAAAGTATTGAACATCCTAATAAGTTTGAATTCCCATATTTTTCTCTCCCTGTCATCCTTAAAATGACCTTTTAGTATTAAGACTTTTAAGTCTGTCATACAATGTCCAGTTCCAGAGAAATGTTTTCCCACAGGCGTGGGAAAACATGGGAATTCAAACTTATTAGGATGTTCAATACTTTGACACTAGGACTCAACTTAACACCCGGTTTTATGACTCATTACATAGACACAGTTCACACCTTCACCAGAAGGACTCCAGATAGCCAATAACACATTCACACTAGCTCTCCATTTGTAAGAAAATGCTAATTTGATTTCCTTTGCTTATCTTTTGAAGGCATCACACCTCCCAGGTCTTGAACAAATTTCCTACTATAGTAAGCATCTAATGTGTCTTTCTTATTATTCCAAATGTAATCTTGCCTGAAGAAGGAGCCTCTGCGCTCTGAAAGCTTGCGAACATATAATTTTCTGGTTAGCCAATAAAGGTATCACCTTAAGAATGCTCTTGTCATAATTGGATGGAAAAGTATTCACATCGATTTTTCTGGCTAACACGGTACCACAATATTATTTATTATTGTACACCATATCATATCCACAGTATTTAATGTATGTGCTTATGCAAAGAACATAGCAAGCATCTTCCCTTTTCTCAATTTCTTGTAAGTTGTATTAGTACTAGTTTTTTTAATCTGAAAACAACACTTGAAGAAGTCAAGAGCAGAAAATCCTTCTGCCTTTTTTAAAATAATGCCAATCCTTAAAATAGCATAGGCTTAGAGATGTAAAATTCAATTCACATTGCCCTGGTTCTGTGTCCTGTCTGTTCCTCCATGGCAGCCGGTCTTCTGCCCTGTTGTCATCATGGAATTGCATCCTGGGCAGTGCAAATCAGGATTGTCTTTTGTAAAAAAGTAAGGTGTACTATTTTGAATGATATTACTAGCCACTGTATTTCTCAGCGGTTGTCTTATCATTTACTGGGAACAGTGTCAATTTTGTCCATGAGTCCTTATTAATGTAAATATGGCTCAGTTGCAATATCAGATATAACCCATCAACAAGAGTCATTGCTTTCCTGGAAATAAAGAAGACCCATCTTTATAATTCCATACAACCCATAGAATGTAATAATGACTAGTTGAAAAGTTATAAAAAATATCACAGAAATATGGTTTCTTTAACTAAAGTAATTCTGTTATAAAATGGAGCAAAAACCTAAAGAGATGAATGGGAATATAACGTGGTATGCATGCAACATGTAGGCGCACATTTACACTGACCACTAAACAGACAAAAGCCAAGTTAAAAACAAAAAAAGCAAATACCCTGCAGTAAATAAATTGTCATGAGGAGCAATGGGAAAACATGGAGACGAGGAACCTGGGCACCTGAACTGCCCCTCAGACTAGGGGAGCCCTGTCTTTCCTTAACTTGGGGGTACCCTTGATGTTAGGGAGGCCCAAGTCACTGACCTGTCCCTATCTCCTGTTTAGCTCTGAGCTAAACCCTCAACCCCCACCAGAGGAGGTGAACAGTAGTGGAAACCACAGGATAAGAACGACAGGGAATAAAGTAAACTGCACCACAAAACAAATTAACAGAATAACACAATGCGTGTGTGCGGGGAACACAATACCAATAGTGAAATAATAACTTTGCTTTCTCTGCTGCAAAGCACCACACAGCAGAATAACAACAGCAACTGGACTCCAAACACCAGACATGGCTGACACCAGAGAGCTGCTCCTGCTTGGCTGGTTACCAGATAGGACTTGTATCACCAACAGTCAGCTGATGCATCAGGTGACCTTTTAAAGGATGGTGGGAGTGTTCATCACCTGCATCAGCTGACCCAGCAGAAATGCAGTAACACCAAGTTGCCAGCAGGGGAAAAACTAACTTTAACCCCCGATGGTCCAAAAGGAAAAAAGTTTTAATTGAGTGGAACCAGATATGCCACAAATCCAAAAATGGATCGTGACATAAATAAATAGCAATTGTGCATGAAAATAACATGGGGTACTTAGCTACAATAATTTTGATTAAAAAAAACATAAAAGCAATCCCACCACATCAAGGTGACCCTATTAAGAACCGTCCTAACCTGTAATAATGAAACCTTACCATATGTCAAGTGTGAAATAAATGTGAATAAGGGCTGAACAGGGCCGAGGTTTTAATGCTAGAGATTAGGACTGTCCCGAATAGGGTCTCCTTGATATGGTGGGATGGCTTTTACGTTTTTTAATTAAAATTATGTTAACCAAGTACTCTATATTATTTTCATGCACTATTGCTATTTATTTATTTTTCTATTTATTTATTTACTGCAATATATGTGCTCATTTTCTTTTTATCTGTTACAAAGTGGATTGAAAGCATGTAATTAATATTCTCCATGTATCATCCAGTAGGAAACCCCCATACAGCCCATTGTGTTCCAAATCACCATCAATTTATAAATTAGGGCAGCAACACTCTATTTGGTGTTATTATGGTTACTGTGATTCAGAGAATCCAATTACCTCCAGACAGTTATGTGGAAAAGAGATCTCAACTTATTGAATACTAATTTCTCTTTTGACATCACTGCAATACGTAAACATAGTTATAGATATTTAAGATAAGTAGTACATGGAAAAAGTATGAATTTTCTTTCCCACCAAAACAGCTTCACTCTTGTCTACTAACTGTGTTTGGTATTGAGGCTTAGCCCTATCCAAACACGCTGACCATGTACATACTAGATATTCTTCACAGTTTCTGGATTCTCAGCCTCATACTAGACTATCGTGCGAATTTTGCAAAATTTTCATATAGAAGCCCAGTAGACATACTAACTTAAGGCCTATTTCCATACCAGTTTGTAGTTGGTAGAATCCTAACTGTCAGGACTCCTACTGAATGAAGGGACCACATTTTAGGTAAGTCAGCAGCTCTGTTATCTTCCATGCATAGTAATTCTGTATATGATACTACAGCACAGCCTCATTCACTTAAAGGGAATCTGTCACCCCATTTTTGCGATATCAGATAAAGATATCACTGAATTGTGCGTCCCATAAGTAATCTATAGGTACCTATCATATCTCCTGACACCCCTGTTTTCAAGCGCGCAAGCGCGGAAAAAGTACGCCGTCTGTGATATTCACAGACGAAGATACGTGCAACAAGCTGAGGAGCGGGGGGGGGGTGAGAATAAATGCCGCCCATCGGACCGGACCGCATGTATTTGCATACTGAAAAACGAACTTTACAAAGGTATTTTGTCATGAAAACTGTGGTGTCAGGAGATATGATAGGTACCTATAGATTACTTATGGGACGCACAATTCAGTGATATCTTTATCTGATATCGCAAAAATGGGGTGACAGATTCCCTTTAAATGGAGCTGTGCTGCTGTGCAGAACTGCACAAGGGGCCAATGGTCCCATTCTATTGTGATCAGTGCAAGTTCCTGTGGTTTAATTCCTGTTGAGTATACCTTATACATTCAGTACATCATCATTTTAAGATGGAAATTACACAATGAATCTAGCTAATCATGTTGGTTAAAGAGAACCCATTGCTTATAACTTAGTAAAAGTGTGGAGGTTTTTCTTTTTAAAGAGAATCTGTTTCATGGTTTTTGCTATGTAATGTGAGAATGCCATGTTGTAGGGGCAGAAACCTTGAATCCAGTGGTGTGTCACTTACTGGGCTGTGTTTTGTAGTTTTATCAGTAGGAGATTATCACTACAGGACTGGCTAGTGTTATGCCTTCTAGCCCAATACCATGCCCAGCACTGATTATCAGCTTTCTGTTGATATACATTGTACATAGGAAGCCGCCAATCAACTGAGTGGGGTTACACAGGACTCAACATTCAAAGCTCTGCTAAATCCACAACAGGGAAAATGATTATTCTATCATAAGTGCTGCATCCAGTAAACTGAGTGATACATCACTGAAATCAGGGTCTCTGTTCCTACATCATTCTAGATAGCACAAATATGCTAACAGATTCTCTTTACAAAGAAATTCCAAGCAGTTATACTCATAACTCATAAGTCTATGCACATGTCAACCTTTCTACATATCTACACCCCATCCCCTAGTGAAGTCAAGAGTCCCCACGTCATATCTGAAGACCGTCATGGCTTCATGTTCTTTTCTAGGCCTCTAGTTGAAATTTTATCACACACATCGTCTGTTATGAGACTGTACTAAGTGGTCACTGATAAAGAAAGTGATATTTTTTAACTGATGTAGATAGACGAACCTTGGTTTGAGTAAATGGGGGATCATCATACAGGAAAACCACAGCAATCATGTTACATGTATCTGTTGCAAAAATGTTCTTATCTTCTAACTTGGACTTTTACGCAAACATATACAGTACATATTGATTCAAAAGTATTCACACCTACAGTGAAGGAAATAATTATTTGATCCCTTGCTGATTTTGTAAGTTTGCCCACTGACAAAGATATGAACAGTCTATAATTTTAAGGGTAGGTTAATTTTAACATTGAGAGATAGAATATCAAAAATAAAATCCAGAAAATCACATTCTGTAAATTATATAAATTTATTTGCATTTTCCAGTGAGAAATAAGTATTTGATCCCCTACCAACCATTAAGAGTTCTGGCTCCTACAGACCAGTTAGACGTTCCTAATCAACTCGTTACCTGCATTAAAGACAGCTGTCTTACATAGTCACCTTTATAAAAGACTCCTGTCCACAGACTCAATTAATCAGTCAGACTCTAACCTCTACAACATGGGCAAGACCAAAGAGCTTTATAAGGATGGCAGGGACAAGATCATAGACCTGCACAAAGCTGGAATGGGCTACAAAACCATAGGTAAGACGCTGGGTGAGAAGGAGACAACTGTTGGTGCAATAGTAAGAAAATGGAAGAAATACAAAATGACTGTCAATTGACATCTATCTAGGGCCACACGCAAAATCTTACCCCGTGGGGTATCCTTGATCATGAGGAAGTTGAAAGATCAGCCCAAAACTACATGGGGGGAACTTGTTAATGATCTCAAGGCAGCTGGGGCCACAGTCACCAAGAAAACCATTAGTAGCACATTATGCCGTAAAGGTTTAAAATCCTGCAGTGCCCGCAAGGTCCCCTGCTCAAGAAGGCACATGTGCAGGCCCGTCTGAAGTTTTCTAATGAACACCTGGATGATTCTGTGAGTGATTGGGAGAAGGTGCTGTGGTCAGATGAGACAAAATTTGAGCTCTTTGGCATTAACTCAACTCGCCATGTTTGGAGGAAGAGAAATTCTGCCTATGACACGAAGAACACCGTCCCCACTGTCAACCATGGAGGTGAAAACATTATGTTTTGGGGGTGTTTCTCTGCCAAGGGCACAGGACTACTTCACTGCATCAGTAGGAGAATGGATGGAGCCATGTAGAGTAAAATCATTAGTGACAGCCTCCTTCCCTCCATCAGGACATTAAACATGGGTTGTGGCTAGGTCTTCCAGCAAGACAATGACCCAAAACATACAGCCAAGGCAACAAAGGAGTTGCTGAAAAAGAAGCACATTAAGGTCATGGAGTGGCCTAGCCAGTCTCCTGACCTTAATCCTATAGAAAACTTATGGAGGGAGTTGAAGCTCTAGTTGCCAAGTGTTAGCATCAAAATCTTAATAATTTAGAGATGATCTGCAAAAGAGGGGTGGACCAAAATTCCTCCTGACATGTGCGCAAACCTCATCATCAACTACAAAAATGTCTGACTGCTGCGCTTGCCAACAAGGGTTTTGCCAACAAGTATTAAGTCTTGTTTGCCAGAGGGATCAAATACTTATTTCTCACTGCAAAATGCAAATAAATTTACATAATTAATACAATGTGATTTTCTGGATTTTATTTTGATACTCCATCTCAATGTTAAATTAACCTACACTTAACATTATAGACTGTTCATGTCTTTGTCAGTGGACAAACTTACAAAATCAGCAAGGGATCAAATACTTATTTTCTTCACTGTAAGGCCGCGTTTAGAAAGCCATATTTCACTGACAGACCACAATACCTGGACTGATTAAGGGTCTCTTGACCCAAACATACAGTCTCATAGAAATCGACATGTTAGTCCAGGCATACAGACCATAAAATATGCCTTTCTGAAATCGGCCTAAAGGAATTTGTAGGACAGCCAGTTTGAAAACCATGGCTGTTAAATAAGAAGTTGGGCCTCCTTGCTGCTATAACAGCCTTCCTTCCTCTGCGAAGACTTTCCATAATATTTTATAGTGCTTATGTAGGAATTTGTTCCTATTCACTCATAATAGCTATAGTGACAGCAGATACTGTATTGATGTTGAATGAACAGGCATGGATGGCACGTAGCATTCCAATTCATCTCAATGGTGTTGGATGGGGTTTAGGTCACAGCTCCTCCAAATCATAGCTTTATTGACTTTTTTATGCATTGGGGCACATTCATGCTGCAATGAAAAAGTACCTTCCCCACAGCATTGCCATAAACTTGGAAACATATCTAAATGTCTTTGTGTGATGAAAATAATCTTCAGTGAAAATAGTGGCCCAATCCCTAAAAAATACCCTCATACCATTATCCTTTCATTATGATTTTTTTTGTTTTTTTTACAGAAGGCATTCTGGTAGGCAATTATCCAGATATCCACACACACATTTTCCAATCAGATCATTATCCTGCCAGATAGGGAAACATAATTAATTTCTCCATGAAATATGTTTCCAAAGTCCCGTAGTAGTGCATTTTATCCCACCATGGTATTTTGTATGGTGATATGAGGCTTATTTTCAGAAGCTCAACCATAGAAATCTACAGTAATTCATGAAGATCTCAGTTCTTGTCCACTAGTTCATGACCCATTCTACTCCCATTGTTTGTATTTGGACGATACATGGCTGTGAGCTTGATTAAATGCATCTGTTTGCAATGTGTATGGCTGAAAGAACTCAATGAAGACGGGTGTGCACATACTTGTGCCCATATAGTAAAAAAATGTATTTATACTAGCTTGGAAAACTCTTTGAACACTGGTTGTATGATTTTTAGTGTAATAAAGACCACATAAATTATACATTGTCATTTGATAAAAATCATAGAAGCTCATTAAAATGAAAAAAAAGAATATTGTTTTATAAAAAGCACCAGGTTACCGTGTCTGCAAATGGAGATTCTGATTTGGCTTTTATCCTAAGTCGTATTACAAGACTCGTTAAAGGGTTGATTGTGACTTGTAGGATCGCTGCTTCCAATAGGTGGCGCTATAGAGTACAAGTCCTCTTTGTTTGAAGAGGCAATTTGCAGGTTAAAGTGAAGATTAATGTTTAAATTCCTTCATTAAAGGTCAGCAAAGAAAATGAATATCAGATATTTTTTGTTTAGGATATATAGATGTAAAGCTTTATAAATGTATACTTTTATCCATATGTAGCATCATAAAATGTGCATTTTAATAGATTTTATCATTTTTAAATGTACTTTAATATTACAGAGATTTAAAAGTGTTAACATATATTACAGTGAATGTCACACACCTTTCTTTGAATGTTTCACTTCCTACAATTTTCTTTTAAAAATGTGTGTCCAATATTTAAATTACTTGTATTAATAATTATGTACAGTAGGTAGCTGATAGGAAGAGATCTTAAATGATATGTGTCCTGATAATTTATATTGTGCTGATTATGCTAATGAGTGAGAAGTTGACTTGGAAGAAAAAATTCCACTAATTTATTCTGCATACACAACAATAAAGTTACTGTTTTAACCCCTTAAGAAAACAGGGATTTTTTTTTCATAAAGGAAAGTATAGTTGTTCTGTTTATTGTTAGGCAATCTAAAAGCATAGGCATTCAGTCAGATTACATGAACTTTCTCAAACACTGGTTCGCAGAAGAGATGTAAGAATCTAAAATCAGAGGCACAGAGAATGGCGATATGACTGATCCGGTGAGGGGTGCCTCTTACCAGATCAGTCATACCGCCTCTCTGCGCTTTTCTTTTACATTCTGATTAGCTCATAAAAAATATTGCGCTTTAAAATTTGCTAACAATAAACAAAATTATACTTTGCAAGTTTGTAAAGCGTGCTGGGGTCTTTGTTTACTGGGACAAACTCTACTTGAGCACCTTGTAGTATAACATGGGAAGATGTGTATCTTCGTACTTTAGCATAGATAGAAAAATATTTGACTTGAGAGTCCTCATGTGATCCCTTTTAATGGCTAACTGAAAGATGTAACAAATGCTATGCCTGATAAAGAGACCTGAGTAGTCTCGAAGCTTGCATTTGTTACCATCTTAGTTAGCATTAAAAGGTATCAACCCTGAGGACTCTCAAGTCTAAATATTTTAGTATAACATGACACTTTTGTGCTTCACAGGAGTACTGTCATGACAGGCAACTCAATACATGCAAAAACCCTAAGAGTGTTCACATAGAGGGTTAGAGGATATTGACCAATACATACTGTACTGTGGGGGGAAATAATTATTTGATCCCTTGCTGATTTTGTAAGTTTGCCCACTGACAAAGACTGAACAGTCTATAATTTTAAGTGTAGGTTAATGCTAACATTGAGAGATAGAATATCAAAAATAAAATCCAGAAAATCTCATTGTATAAATTATATACATTTATTTGCATTTTGCAGTGAAAAATAAGTATTTGATCTCTCTGGCAAACAAGACCTAATACATGGTGGCAAAACTCTTGTTGGCAAGCACATCAGTCAGACGTTTTTTGTAGTTGATGATGAGGTTTGTGCACATGTCAGGAGGAATTTTGGTCCACTCCTCTTTGCAGATCGTCTCTAAATCACTAAGATTTTGACGCTGTCGCTTGGCAACTCAGAGCTTCATGTCCCTCCATAAGTTTTCTATGGGATTAAGGTCTGGAGACTGGCTAGGCCACTCCATGACCTGAATGTGCTTCTTTTTGAGCCACTCCTTCGTTGCCTTGGCTGTATGTTTTGGGTCATTGTCTTGCTGGAAGACCCAGCCATGACCCATTTTTAATGTCCTGGTAGAGGGAAGGAGGTTGTCACTCAGGACATGGCTCCATCCATTCTCCCAATGATGCGGTGAAGTAGTCCTGTGCCCTTACCAGAGAAACACCCCCAAAACATAATGTTTCCATCTCCATACATAACAGTGGGGAGGTGTCTTTGGGTCATAGGCAGCATTTCTCTTCTTCCAAACACGACGAGTTGAGTTAATGTCAAAGTGCTCAATATTTGTCTCATCTGACCACAGCACCTTCTCCCAATCACTCACAGAATCATCCAGGTGTTCATTGGCAAACTTCAGATGGGCCTGCACATGTGCCTTCTTGAGTAGTGGGACCTTGTGGGCACTGCAGGATTTTAAACCTTTACGACGTAAGGTGTTACCAATGGTTTTCTTGGTGACTGTGGTCCCAGCTGCATTGAGATCATTAACAAGTTCCCCCATGTAGTTTTAGGCAGATCTCTCAACTTCCTCATGATCAAAGATACCCCACGAGGTGAGATTTTGCATGGTGCCTCAGATCGATGTCGATTGATAGTCATTTTGTATTTCTTCCATTTTCTTACTATTGCACCAACAGTTGTCTCCTTCTCACCCAGCGTCTTACTTATGGTTTTGTAGCCCATTCCAGTTTGTGCAGGTCTATGATCTTGTCCCAGACATCCTTATAAAGCTCTTTAGTCTTGCCCATGTTGTGAAGCTTAGAGTCTGACTGATTAATTGAGTCTGTGGACAGGAGTCTTTTATAAAGGTGACTATGTAAGACAGCTGTCTTTAATACAGATAACAAGCTGATTAGGAGCTTCTAAAGCCTGGGTCTCACATAGCGATACACCAGCGATCCCGACAACGATCAGGATCGCTGGTGTGTCGCTACATGATCGCTGCTGAGCTGCCAAACAGGCAGCTCAGGCAGCGATCAGCACAGCGACACTGCGGGTAACGTCGCTTAGTTACCCGCAGTGTACGTTGGATACCAGCGCCCTGATGCAGGGAGCTGGTAACCAAGGTACACGTCGGGTTTCCAAGGCACTGTGTACCTTGGTTACCAGCGGATCGCTGGTCTCCCACCTGTCACACGCAGCGATGCGTGCTGGCCAGCGGGAGACCAGCGATCAAAAAAATGTCCAGGACATTCAGCGACGATCAGCGATACCCAGCAGGGGGGCTGATCGTCGCTGAATGTCACACACAGCGATATCGCTGGGGAGATCGCTGTTGCGTCACAAAACTAGTGACTCAGCAGCGATCTCGCTAGCGAGATCGCTGAGTGAGACGGGGGCTTAACTGATCTGTAGGAGCCAGAACTCCTAATGTTAGGTAGGGGATCAAATACTTTTTTCTCAAAGAAAAATGCGAATAAATGTATATAATTTATACAATGAGATTTTCTGGATTTTATTTTTGATATTCTATCTCTCAATGTTAAAATTAACCTACCCTTAAAATTATGGACTGCTCATGTCTCTGTCAGTGGGCAAACTTACAAAATCAGCAAGGGATCAAAAACGTATTTCCCCCACTGACTGTTTCAAGATTTCAAGGAATTTTTCTTTAGGGAAATGAAAGAAAAAATGCAATGCCTGTGGAAGCAGGATAGGTGTAGAGAGGGTGCATAGACTGTTTTACATTGCAGATTCAGTTTAACTGCTGCATAGTTGACTGTTAATTATTGTTTATATGAAATGTAAGGTTCTGTCCAGTTTCTTATTTTTTTGTGAACTTATATTGATATATGTAATCCATGGATGAATTTGTATTACATTCTTTACATATGCGACCTCCAAAATGTCCTTTTAATATGCAGTGAAGTAACTTCCTTACAAAATTACTTAAATTAGTATGTTCAAGTCAATGGACATGGGTTGTAGAGTAAAAGGAACATAGTTAACATAGTGTTTGTAGTGTTATATCTAACATGAGGTCAAAGAAAATGAGGCACATTGTGCTCTTAGGCTAGGGTCACATGAGTGTATATTCTCTCATCTTAGGAGAGTTCACATTAGCATTCGGGGCTTTGCGGAGGCTGCGTACATCTCTGTTAAGCCCCGCATACTTCTGCATGCGTCCTGCGTACATATCTTTAACATTGGGTACGCAGGACATGCGGATGTATGCGGATGCATTGTTTTGACGTGCCCGCCGACCGCACGGGAATGCAACAAGCCCTCCGCAAAGCCCCTGAACGCTAATGTGAACGCAGCCTAAGAGAATCAGGCCAATTATGCTAATCACACTCTGACCAGAGTTTGATCAGAGTGATCATAGTGTGCTACGATTCTATTCGATGAGGAGAAGATTGAAAAGAAATATGTCCATCCTCTCTATTCTGTCAGTCCATGGAAATTGATCTGCACTCAGATGTCATTCGAGTGCAGTCTGATGTTTTCCATGGACTCTTGGACTTGCAGATTCGAGTGCGATATTTTCCCTGGACTGGCTCTGTCTGAGGAAAAAGTCGAACATGTGTACAGCCCTATAGAATAACTATGGTCTGAGTAGGATCCAATGTTTTGTCGACTCACACTTATAATACTGTCATTTGCACAAGCTCTTACTGTGAAAAAATCTGTCTCGTTATAAATGGCACACATGGCTGGTAAAAAGAAATAAGCGTGTCACATTGTTGTATTGGGAAACATACATTCCTAGGAACGGTTGTTGTCGATAATCAGTACTATATCCTACAGTATATTTTGCCACAAACAATGAATATAATAAATATTATAACCCCAAAGGAATCTGATTAGCTGCATATTAAAATGTCTGGACGTTTTTCAAGACTGCTATGAACTTTTTACACATGGATTTAGCATATTAATAATGATTTCTATGTATTCTCATTATGCCACGTACAAAGATAACACTGTTATTTAAATGCAATGTCAGGTCTAATAAAAATTTTGGTTTCATTGAGCTCCCTGATGTCCCTCACTTTTTTAAAACACATTTATGAATAAGCAAAAAATGTGTAATCCCGAACATCATACCCACAACTGATTGTTGAACATCTGATTTAAAATGAATTGCCATTTACATGGAGTTAGTGTTCCTTCTCTTGCATAATACTCTTTAATCTTCCTGGAAGGTCCACCAGTCGGTTTATCTTCGGGAATATACAGAATAAGGGATGGGAAATAAAGTTGAAGGAACGGCTATGTTTGAAATGATAAAGCAATGGAAATGATTTTATTGCAGGACACACATTTTATTCAGGAAACTATTGGTAGATTATATAAGATCTGGATGCAGGTGTTCAATTTACCCCTCCTGCACAAAGGTGCTATCTATACTGCTTACTAAGGGGAAGTGGGAGTAAAATTTGATGTACCTTCTCATAATAACTGATACCAACTGTAGAGTCGTATTTTTTGCACTGTGTAATTGTCACGATGTGCCGATCTGAAGTAAGGGAGAGGGGGCCTGCAACTGTCTCTGGATCTGAGGCCCTCACTGTCTCTGTCCCAGGGGTACTCTTGAAGGTAGAGAGGCCTGGGTCTCCACCTTTTCTTTGCTCCCACCCAGGGAGGTATGGGACAGATGTGAAATGGATTGCACAAACCAGACAGACAGAGGAATGAAAGGGAACTGCAATCACACAAAGACGCTTATGAAACAACAAAGTGGAGAACAAGGGAACAATAGGAACAACCAACCAAATGGGAAATGATAAGGAAATACACACTCAACCAAAACCATGCTGATAACTCCTAGAGTTAACATCAATTAACTGATGCAAATAAAGACTACTCCTTCACCACCAAACTGGGTAGTTGTAAGCTATCACAAGAAGGTAACAGAGGAAGCAGTGAGATTTAAATGAAAGCCCCTTTAGAGTGATAGGATAGGCCAAATAGCAGATGGAAAACACCTGCTGTAAGTTAGAAGTAGACAAAAAGACAAAGGGTAATCAGCACCCAGACAGCAACCGGATCTCCAGTGGCTCAGTGAATAGAGACTAGCAGACAAACGCAAGACTGCCTGAATAGAATCCTGAGGCATGACAGTGATTGGTTCAAATTGTATTACAGCATCACTATCCAAATGAAATCTTGCCTGAAGAAGGAGCCTCTGCGCTCTGAAAGCTTGCGAACATATAATTTTCTGGTTAGCCAATAAAGGTATCACTCTAAGAATACTCTTGTCATAATTGGACGGAAAAGTATTCACATCGAGCATCACTATTAGTGTTGAGCATTCCGATACCGCAAGTATCGGGTATCGGCTGATATTTGCTGTATTGGAATTCCGATTCTGAGTTCCAATATTTTTGTCATATCAGATACCGGAATCAGAATTTTTCTGTAAAGTCTATGGGGAGTTCCTGTGTCACAGAACGAAGTACGTGACACAGGAACTCCCCGAAACTGTCACTGTCAGTGTCGGTGTCGGTGGGGTCTGTCAGAGTCAGCAGCACTTACCTGGCAGAAGATCCCCGGCGGTCACGTCCTCCTGGATGGCTGCCATTACCTTCTCCCTGGCGGTCACGTGCAGTTTCTCGCGATAAATGCACGTGACTGCCGGGTACTGGGTAATCTCGGCCAGCTGTCGCAAGAGTACAGCTGGCCGTGAGAACCAGTCCGATGACGTCACCGCCGGGGAATAATAATAATAATAATCTTTATATAGCGCCATCATATTCCGACAGCGCTTTACAGTTTAACAGTTTCAAAACACAAGTCATAAGTAACAAGTTAACAATACAATAATTAAAGCAAAATAAGACGATCCTGTTCATGAGAGCTTACAATCTACAATGAGATGGGGGAGATACAAAGTACAGGTGTGTATATACAATGGTGCATTTACAATGATGGTCCAGCCATCTTGAGGGAGTGAGGGATGGATGGAGATAGTGAATGGGCTACACACACACACACTTACACATAGAATGACTTTGATTAGTGAATGTGATAGGCCGCTCTGAACAGATGTGTTTTGAGGGAGCACCTAAAACCATGCAAATTGTGGATAGTCCTAATTTCTTGGGGTAGAGCATTCCCTCGGGATCAATAAAGTGTATCGTATCGTATTCCAGAGGATTGGCGCAGCGCGGGAGAAGTCTTGGAGTCGGGAGTGGGAGGTACGGATTAGTGCAGAGGTTAGTCGAAAGTCGTTTGCAGAGCGCAGCAGTCGGTTAGGCTAATAGATAGAAATGAGGGAGGAGATGTAGGGGGGTGCTGCACTGTGGAGAGCTTTGTGGGTGAGAACCAGTACTTTGAATTGGATCCTATAATGAATGGGCAGCCAGTGTAAGGACTGGCGAAGAGCGGACGCGTCCGAGTACCGATTAGCCAGATGGATGACCCTGGCTGCTGCATTAAGGATGGACTGGAGAGGGGATAGTCGAGTAATGGGGAGGCCAAGTAATAGAGCATTGCAGTAGTCCAGGTGGGAGTGGATCAATGCTACAGTGAGGGTTTTTGTTGTTTCCATGGTGAGAAAAGGGGGGATTCTAGAGATGTTCTTTAGTGTAGGCGGCAAGAGGGGCAAGAGATTGTATATGGGAGGTGAAGGAGAGATTGGTGTCAAACATAACACCCAGACAGTGAGCCTGCTGCCGGGGTGTTATTATGGTGCCGCCCACGGAGAGGAAATGTCAGATTTAGGGAGGTTAGTAGACGGCGGGAGCAGAAGAAGTTCAGTTTTGGAGAGGTTAAGTTTAAGATAGAGAGCGGACATGATGTTGGAGACTGCGGATAGACAGTCGGTGGTGTTCTGTAGTACAGCGGGGGTAAGGTCGGGGGATGACATGTATAGTTGTGTGTCATCAGCATAAAGATGGTACTGAAAGCCAAATCTGCTGATGGTCTGTCCAATTGGGGCCGTGTAGAGAGAGAAGAGAAGGGGGCCAAGGACTGAGCCCTGGGGTACACCGACAGTGAGAGGAAGAGGAGATGATATGGAGCCAGAGAACGAAACACTGAAGGAGCAGTCAGAAAGATAGGAGGAGAACCAGGAGAGAACAGTGTCCTTAATACCTAGTGACTGGAGCCTAGACAGTAGGAGACGGTGGTCAACCGTGTCGAAAGCTGCAGAAAGGTCAAGAAGAATGAGCAGAGAGTGGTCACCGTTACGTTTTGCTGTCAGAAGGTCATTGGTCACTTTGATGAGTGCAGTTTCAGTCGAATGTAGGGGTCGGAAGCCGGACTGTGAAGGGTCTAGGAGGGAGTGAGTGGAGAGGTAAAGGGTAAGGCGGGAGTAGACTAGGCGCTCCAAAAGTTTAGAGATGAAGGGCAGATTGGAGACCGGTCTGTAGTTGTTTGTGCAGGAAGGGTCGAGAGCGGGTTTCTTTAGTAGTGGAGTAATGATGGAGTGTTTGAAGGAGGATGGGAAAATGCCAGAGGAGAGTGAGAGATTAAAGATTGTAGTTAGGTGAGTTGTGACAACTGGAGAGAGAGACTGGAGGAGGTGTGAGGGAATGGGGTCGGTAGTGCATGTAGTCGGACGAGAGGAAGAGAGGAGTCTGGAGACTTCTTCTTCTGTGATGGGATCAAATGTGGAAATTGAGCCAGGGGAAATGCAGGGAGGGATGGGAGTCACAGCACTTGGTGGTTCAGAGCAGATTTACTGACGAATAGTATCTATTTTTTCTATAAAGTGGGAGGCCAGGTCGTCAGCACAAATGTCTGTGATAGGGGCTTGTGCTTTTTACCTGAGGAGGGAGTGAAAAGTGTCAAAAAGTTTCTTGGGGTTGTTGGCTAGTGAGGAGATCAGGGTGGTGAAGTAGGTCTGTTTGGCGAGGTGAAGTGCAGCATTATAAGTTCTTAACATGAATTTAAAGTGGATGAAGTCTTCTGGTGTGCGGGTTTTTCTCCAAAGGCGTTCAGCACTCCTAGAGCATCGCTGAAGAAGTTGAGTTTGCAATGTGAGCCAGGGCTGTTTTACTGTGTGTTTGGAAGTTCTGAGGGTGAGCGGTGCTACTTGGTCAAGGGTGCTTCTAAAGGTACTGCCACACTACACAATCCCGCTAGCGATCTCGTTAGCGTCGCATACTAATGAGATCGCTAGCGGGATTGTTTCTATATGCTAGTAGCTACCTATTTTAGCGATGTCGTTAGGACGCTATCGCGGTTAGTGATCTCCTTAACGACTTTAGCGGTACAAAAGTACCGCTAAATCGCTAAAAAAGGTGCCACACTCAGCGATTAGATACTTACCAGCGGGGCGCCAGCGACGAAAATAGGGTCCGGAACGATTCCAGCGACGAGCGAGATCACAGCAGGAAGCTCGTCGCTGGCAGATGCCGCACACAACAACATCGCTAACGGGATCGCTAAATAGTGACGTTTTTTAGCGATCCCGTTAGCGATGTTGTTTAGTTGTGGCATACCCTTAAGAGTGTCATTGTAGTGATAAACAGCCAGATTAGGACAAGAAAAAGAGGAGATTGGGGACAGCGATGAGTGTAGGGAGTCTGAAAGAGTCTGAGGGTTAATGGCTTGTAGATTTCTGAATGTGTGGTAGGTAGGAGTGCGCTGGGGTGGTCGAGGATTTGTGAGGATGAAGGAGAGAATGTTTGGTCAGAGAGTGGAAGCGGTGAGTTATTTAGGTGGGAGATTGAACAGAGGCAGACAAAGACCAGGTCAAGGGTGTTACCATTCTTGTGTGTCTCAGAGGTTGAAAGCTGTGAGAGGCCTAGAGAAGTGGTTAGTGATAGAAGCTGAGATGCAGATGTGGAAGTAGGACTGTTAATGGGATGTTGAAGTCTCCAAGGATAAGGGTTGGTAGTTCTGAGGACATGAAGTGCGGCAGCCAGGCTGAGAAGTGGTCAAGGAACCGGGTGGGCGAGCCTGGGGGCCGATATATGACAGCTACTCTGAGGGAGAGGGGATGGAAGAGCCTGATGGTGTGGACCTCAAAAGAAGAGAATGAGAGTGATGGAATTGGGGGGATGACCTGGAAAGTGCATTGTGGGGACAGGAGTATGCCAACTCCACCACCATGTCTGTTTGTGGGTCTTGGGGAATGGGAGAACTGTAAGCCACCATAGGAAATGGCAGCAGGGGAGACCGTGTCAGAATCCTGAATCCAGGTTTCAGTCAGGGCCAACAGATGAAGAGAGTTGTTCAGAAAGTAGTTGTGCAGGAAGGATAGTTTGTTGCATGCAGACCGTGGATCCAGAGGGCACAATTGAAAGAAGGAGATGAGGGAGTGCAAGTAATATTAATAAGATTATTATGGTTTCGATATGAGGTAGGGTGGGGATTGAGGTTGGGGGATGGTGGACCAGGGTTGGGGGAGATGTCCCCTGAAATAAGTAGGAGAAGGAAGATAAAGAGCAGGCAGTTGGAGTTGTAAGTAGGTTTTTTCTGTGATGTGTTTGGGCAAGATGGGCTGAGGTTTCTCAGGAAGGTGAGGAGTGCATGGGAGCTGTACATGGGAGAGGGAAGTATGGAGGGGCTGATGTGTATGAGTCGAGATGGAGGGGGATGGGGCGGTGAATGTGGATGGCAAGGGAACACAGGAGGATAGAGGTAAAGTACATAATTAAAACGAAAGCAAAGTGTGGGCTACCTGATTCCTGCACTGATTAACTGCCATGGATAACTGCCGTTTACACAATGCTTATCTTCTGTGATGCTTTGCTTTCTGTGATGCGTGCGCCCCCTCACTGGTGCCCTTAAGTAATATATAGCCCACACTACAGGGTTAGGAGAGTGGGATTGTGGGAGCTGCTTTGGGATAATTTGGCAGCTGGGGCCAGCACACCAGGGGGTGGTTAGATCATCAAAGGCAACCTGGCAACATCTATATGCTTTAGCACCTTCCACCTGATAAGATCTAGAGTAGTGTTGAGCGATACTGCTCGATATCTAAAAATATCGTATCGAAATGGTATCGCCGATATCACTAAATATCGTCGATATCCGATTCTGATACCGGAAGTCCCATGTAAGTCTATGGGAACAAAATATCGCAACAAAAAAAACCTTTCTTTCGTTGTAAAACAAAATATAACACACAATTAGAATAAATATATATATTATATATATATATAATACATGTCATTGTGACATATATATATACATATATTTATAGTTTATACACTTCTACATAGTAAAATAGACTCTGATTCAATTGCCGGGTAAAGCCGTGACATACCCCATAGAAATCGACGGGCTCGGTGCCGAGTACCCCCAAAACCTCTAGCTCTGTGCGACTCAACTTGGGCGTCACGAACAGGATTCTGTAGCTCGCTATAAGCGAGTCCTGTGTGCCTGAATTGAACTGGTTTTGTGCTTGAGAATTGCTAAAATCATCAGAGAATGTATTTGCCATTTTTCAGCCATATCTGCGTCACGAAGAGGCACTGGTGAAGAAGAAGGGCGTGCTCTTCGTGGGTGTACACTCACTCAGTGGCGCGAAAACGATGGCCGACCACTGTAAATGGTACTGCAATGTAAGATCGTGCCCCACAGCTCTTCAGTTCCGCCTCCTCATCCTCCTCAGTGTGCGGAAACTAACACGAAGGTCCCGCCTCCCTACAAAAGAGGGGCCCTCTCCAGATGCTAATGACACATGTGACTTGGCAGAGATGGCTAATGGACACGAGCAGAAGTGTGAAGGGATGGAGCAGTCAGAGCTCTCCCCCCACGGAAGCGACCCGATCGCCACGGAACCACCGTTGGGCACCCGGCCTGGAAACCCTCCTACGCTGCAAGAAGCGGAGGATACCCTAAGAGGCCTGGCCCGGCACCGGGAGGAGGTCGCCAGGATGGAAGCCAGCTGGCGTGCCCTAAAACTAAACTTGGAGCGGCGCCAATCCCTCTTACCTGAAGTGTCTGTACCGGAAGGTGAGGCACCCGTTCTAGTAGAGGAGTCCGTGCGGGCATCCCAGCCCTTGCAATGTGATCCGGTTGACGTTGTCGCAGTGGAGGCACCCGTTCCTGCAAAAAACTCTGCACCGGCAGCACCCCAGATCCCGCTGTCTGCCCCCGTCGCTGAGACAGAAGAAGGAGGGAGGCCGCGCAGGCACCAGAGCACTACCTGCCTGTACCGGAGCCCCGACTGTCATCTGTTCCAGAGCCGGCTGCTTCCTCCGCAGGTGAGCGCCGCCAGGACTGGGGGGCGCCAGGAGAGCTGCCGCAAACCGGACACTGTAAGCTGCAGTTTGATGGTGGAGACATGGAGCTGCTGGTGGAGGAGAATTTCAACCGGCGTCAGGAGGAAGAGTGGAGACGTTGGGAGCGGGAAGCAGAGCGACAAAGGGAGCAGCGAGAAACCCAAAAGCTTCGGCAACGTAACCTGGAGAAGGACCGGGCAGATAAGGACCGGATGAGAAAAGATAAAGGAACCCTGTGGGAGCTGCGGCGTAAGGGTGCAGTACGGAGCTTTAAATTGAAAGGTGGTTGGGGCTTCATCCAGGAGCCTGGACTTTATTTAGAAGTTTTTGTGAACCGGCGGGACGTGGAGGCTCACCTCCCAGAAGGACACCCGGGGAGGGACCTGTTGCCAGGAGACTTGGTGACTTACACCCGACACTGGGGTTACAATGGATGGTACGCCCTAAATGTTACCAGGTGCGACCCCTACTCCCCAGAGTGTCAGGAACCTGTGAGACCCTCGGAGCCTTCAGTCTCCCACATCCAGGCCTCTGCAAAAGTGCCCACCCCACGCCGTAAATCTCCCCAGCCTCCCTCAGTGGTCTCCTCAGCAGCCCCAGCTATGGACATGATAAGTATAGCTGGCCCGTACCCGGCGCCTGTTAAGCCCCCTGGGTTCGTTCAGTCCGGGACATAGGGTTCCAGACCGGAGGGAGATGAAAGAGGTGGCCACACAGACCCAGATAGCGGGTCACGACTTGACTGTACAGGCCACACGACGTCATCAGGTCCTGGTGGTCCTTGGTGTCTCGGATGTTTGGCAAGCATCAGAAGAGTACCAGGTGGTACCTGGAACACCCCTGCCAAAGAATTATAAATAACCCGGACAGGGTCCCTGTATGTAAATAGTTAAATTGTTGATGTACCCGGACGGGTGGATGTTCATAAAAAAGTTTTTTAATTTAATAAAAAAAAAAAACCACAGTTTTCATTACTTTTATTACAGTCTCATCCTGCGACGCCATCGATCTCCTGTAAAAAAATGAAAAAAAAAAAAAAAAGTATACCACCTGACCGACGCAGTCCATAGTAACGAGTGTCCCACGACAATCCAGCTCTGCTACATCAGAATGACAGGCAGAGCCTGTCATCCCGGCGCAGCACAGCTGATTACCTGCTTCCCCGGCGGTGACGTCATCGGACTGGTTTACGGCCGGGATTACCCTGCAGTCACTGTAGTTATCGTCGAAAAACTGCATGTGACCGCCAGGGGAAGATAATGGCGGCCATCAAGCAGTCCAGGACGTGACCGCCGGAGATCTTCTGCCAGGTAAGTGCCGCTGACTCCTGACAGACCCGACCGACGGACACTCACAGTGACAGTGACAAATCCGATTCCGGTATCCGATATGACGAAAATATCGGTATTCGGAATCGAAAGCCCGATACAGCTAATATCGGCCGATACCCGATATTTGCAGTATCGTATCGCTCAACACTAATCTAGAGAGGCCCAAGTCACAGGATATGAAGCAGTAAGTATTTTAAACACATTGCAAAAATGAATTATACCAAAGCATTACCCGGCACATTAAACTATGTTGCAAGATGGTAAAGCAGTGGTTGGCAGCAGGCAGAAGTATGGAGTGCATACCATTAATATATAGTGCGGCATACAAGACAGATAGCAGAGGTGGGGATTATTCAGCTGTTTGCTTCCAATGAATGCATTGCATACCATTAATATATAGTGCGGCATACAAGACAGATAGCAGAGGTGGGGATTGTATCATTCAGCTGTTTGCTTCCAATGAATGCATTGCATACCATTAATATATAGTGTGGCATACAAGACAGATAGCAGAGGTGGGGATTGTATCATTCAGCTGTTTGCTTCCAATGAATGCATTGCATACCTGTGTGAAGAGAGAAGATGAATGTTAATTCCTTGCCATGGATAACTGCCGTTTACACGATGCTTATCTTTGGATGCGCCAATTGTGGGCTGCTGTAGCCTGGTATTATCAGGCTATTGAGGGCCAAAATCCATGGGCCTTGACAGTCTTTTAATACCAGGCCGCAGCAGTCTGCTTTTTACTTGGCTGGTTAACAAAAATAGGGGGATCCCCATGCCATTTTTTTTTCGAAGGGGATCACCTATTTTTGTTAACCAGCCAAGCTAAGCAGACTGCTGTGGCCTGGTATTATCAGGCTTGCAAGGTCCATGGATAGTGGATCCTTACCAGCCTGAAAAACCAGGCCTCAGCAGTCTGCTTCATCTGGCTGGTTAACAAAAATAGGGGGGACCCCACGCCATTTTTTTTTCGAGGGGATCCCCTATTTTTGTCAACCAGCCAAGATAAGCAGACTGCTGTGGCCTGCTATTATCAGGCTTGCAAGGTCCATGGATATTGGCTCCTTAACAGCCTGAAAATTCAGGCTTCAGTAGTCTGCTTTATCAGGCTGGTTAACAAAAATAGGGGGACCACACGCCATTTTTTTTTTCGAGGGGATTCCCTATTTTTGTTAATCAGTTCACTTCAGGTCAGGCGGGATTCCCTCTGATGCTGTGGGTGTCCCAGGCTGACCTGAAGTGAAAGTGGGAAGCAATCAATTATGCTAACCACTTCCTCTCCTGTCAGCCAGGAGAGGAGATTATTCAGTCGGGGGTTTACTGTGAGGCTGCAGCATTAGCTGCGGTCCCTGCAGTAAACATTAAACCTTTCTGATGGATTACATCGGGGGACCTGACTGAACATCGGATAGGTAAGAATAATGTTGCTTTTTTATTTTATTTTTATTACAGGAAATGGTTTTAGCAGTAAAATAAAATATGGTCAAAAACTGTGTTTTTGTTTCATTAAAATGATTTTTAATTAAAGTGTGTGTGTTTTATTTTTATTTCATACAATAGGATTAATAATTGATAGTTGTCTAATTGACAGCTCTCAATTATTAACCTGGCTTAAACTCACCTTTCAATAGCAAGGTGGCTTTAACCCCTTATTAACCCATTCGCCACCGCTACAGGGCAATGGGAATAGACGGGCAAAGTGCCAGAAAGGGCGAATCTAATTATAGATTTGCCTTTTCTGGGGTGTCTGGGGGCAGATGTTAGTAGCCAGGGGGGGCAAAAATAATGATCCCTCTCTGGGCTATTATTATCTGCCCCCACTCGCTGGCTTTGTCTGTCTGGTTGAGAAAATAGGGCGGGAGCCCACGCATTTTTTTTTCAACAATTTTACACCTCATATATATATATACTGTACATGTCATTGAATTTGTGACACATATATATATATATATATATATATATATTTATAGTTCACACACTTCTACATAGTATAATAGCTGCTAATTCAATTGCCGGCTTTTGTGAAAATACAGAACCCGACATGAAATGACACATGGTTTACATAGCGTTAACCATGTCATTTCATGTTGTTTGATATATAGTTTTAACTAACAATTACATGAGTGTATGTATGCAAAATTTCACACATGTAGGGGTTAATTAAAGGTGTAAATTCGTAGAAAAAAAAGGCGTTTTTTTTACAACGAATTTACACCTTTAGTTAACCCCTACATGTGTGAAATTTTGCACACATACACTCATGTAATTGTTTGTGAAAACCAGATATCAAACTACATGAAAAGACATGGTTAACTCTATGTAAACCATGTGTCATTTCATGTCGGGTGCTTGTGTAACTTCACAAAAGCCGGCAATTGCCCGGCAATTGAATCAGAGGCTATTTTACTATGTAGAAGTGTATGAACTATAAATATATGTATATATATATGTCACAATGACATGTATATATATATATATGTATATATACATATATATATGTATTCTATGTGTATATATATAGTTTTAACAAGGAAAGAAAGGGTTTTTTTAATTCCGATATTTCTGTCCCATAGACTTGCATTGGATTTCCGGTAAAGGAATCGGGTATCGCCAGGGTCGGACTGGGGCACCGGGACACCGGAGAAATCTCCGGTGGGTCCGCCCCCAGCCCCTGCCTCCTTCATAGGTGCGGCCCTGCCTACTCTGCAAGCTACACTATGTTCTATAGTGGGCACCGACAAGCAGGCTGCCGCTGCACAAGTGAAGTGCAGTGGCAGTGTCTTCACATTACCTGCCGTCGGCTTCTATTGAAGAGCGGTGCCTGCGTGCCGACCCTCAATTCAGCCTGCACAGTCTCAGGCGCGCAGCTGATTGTGCAAGGCTGAATCTGAGAGGAGACACGCAGGCACCTGTTTCCTGCGCTGAGTCTCCAGCTCCTCTTCTTTAATACTCTGGACAGCTGTGAATGTGATCTAAAGCTGATTGGCTGCAATACAGCCAATCAGCATTAGTTTTCTTTATGTGACCTCACAGCACAGCTAAGGCAGGAAGCTGTGCTGTGATAGGTTGGCTGTCCTGCCCAAGCAGCTCAGCAGATTTGTATAGAGGAGCAGAGGGACAACGTTGCTGGCTGCAGAGTGTATGTAAGTTAATATAATTAATAATATATGAAGCCTGCAGCCTGACTAGTTCTCCAGCCACTGAGGCAGTTAGGGAAGGGGCCCCCATGCAATCTAAAGGGGACACAGATGAGGGGGCTCACATGAAATTTCCTGTGGGCCCCCTCCTCCACTGTTTCACCTCTAATTTTCTGTGTCAATCATCTGTATTTTACTGTGGGTCCCTTTACCCCATCTGAGCAGGCACACAGGAAGTTAGGTGACACCATGGGGAGAGGGCCCACAGGAAATTAGAGGTGAAAAAGTTGGGGAGAGGTGGGCCCACAGGAAATTAGAGGTAAAAAATTGGGGAGAGGTGGGCCCACAGGAAATTAGAAGTGAAAGAGTGGGGAGAGAAAGCCCACTGGAAATTAGAGGTGAAAAATTGGGGAGAGGTGGGCCCACAGGAAATTAAGGGTGGAAGTGGGCCCAAAGGATATTAGATGACAGTGGGGGAGGTGGCCCGAAAATATTTAACCCCTTCACGACATCGACTTACATGTATGGCACACGTTAAATGCCACTGTCCATCTATGACAGCAGCATTTAACACGAGCTGACATGCGTGCATCATTATCTCGTCCATCAGCACCTCAAAATCACATCACGGCTGTGCCAATGGTCATACTGTCATGACAGCGGGGGGTCTATTGATGACCCCTGTGCCTGTCATTACGGATCTCTTTTGAAACCCTTCCTGCGGCCAGTCGTCAAAGGAGACCTTGATTTCTGCAACATGCAGCGATGTGTCTCATGTGATGTAGTATATAGAGGATCTGTCAGCTCTCCTGTGTGGTGTAGTATATAGAGGATCTGTCAGCTCTCCTGTGTGGTGTAGTATATAGAGGATCTGTCAGCTCTCCTGTGTGTGTAGTATATACAGGGTCTGTCAGCTCTCCTGTGTGGTGTAGTATATAGAGGATCTGTCAGCTCTCCTGTTGTGTAGTTATAAAGGATCTGTCAGCTCTCCTGTGTGGTGTAGTATATAGAGGATCTGTCAGCTCTCCTGTGTGGTGTAGTATATAGAGGATCTGTCAGCTCTCCTGTGTGGTGTAGTATATAGAGGATCTGTCAGCTCTCCTGTGTGGTGAGTATATAGAGGATCTGTCAGCTCTCCTGTGTGGTGTAGTATATAGAGGATCTGTCAGCTCTCCTGTGTGGTTTAGTATATAGAGGATCTGTCAGCTCTCCTGTGTGTGTAGTATATAGAGGATCTGTCAGCTCTCCAGTGTGGTGTAGTATATAGAGGATCTGT
>JARQOD010000006.1:203810077-203877780 GCA_033576555.1 Oophaga sylvatica | reverse complement strand
CTTGAGCTGTGTGCCTGCAATCTCCAAAGCATAATAATTTGAACACTGTCTGATTGCTGTGAGCCATGGTTGCGCAGTACGGAGGTGTGGGGGGATTCTATCTGCACTGTTGGAATGCGTGTGTGATTAAGGCGGGGTTGAGGGCATAAGTGGAGGCCCTAGAGGAGTGAGGATCCAGAAGCAGTGGAGGAACTGTTAGATACTGAGGTATGTCAATTGATCAGTCAACTACCTGTGTTACTTTTCTTACATTTTTCTACAAATAGTACTAGATGAAACTGATGTTTGTGCCATCTGAGTGTGGCTGAAAAAAAAAATTGGAGTTGTTGCATGAGGTATCAGGTCTCCCAGCTAAGATGGCTTACACCGCTCCCTTAACCACCAGGTATTTTTGTCGAACCGTTATGGGAACATGTTCAGCGAACGTCTAAACATTCGGCAACTTGGATCGAACCGAACCTTGAAAGGTTCGCTCATCAAAACTCTGGACCCGAGCTCTGCAATTCTACAGTGTTAACCACTGAGCCACTGTGCTGCCCCTAGCTCCACACATATCAAGAGAAAAGAGGACCCTGCTCTCAAGCTTACAATCTATGAGGAAATAGTGGAACACAAAGTGCTATTGAGAGCATGGAAAAGAGAACAGGGAATAGTTAAAGTAATGAAGTGAGGTGATAATCCAGTCTATAGAAATCTGTTTTTAGGGCACACTTGAAACTGTGAATACTGGGAATTAATCAGATTGTCTCAGCTTCCGAAAACTAGTGCAGCATGAGAAAAATCTTGGAGACGGTAGTGGGAGGTTCTGAATATAGAGGATGTTAGTCTTAGGTTGTTAGCGCAATGGAGAGAACGGGACAGAACGGATTCAAATATTATTATTATTATTTATGTATATAGCACCATTGATTCCATGGTGCTGTACATGAGAAGGGTTACATACAAATTACAGATATCACTTACAGTTAACAAACTAACCATGACAGACTGATACAGATGGGAGAGGACCCTGCCCTTTTGGGCTTACATTCTACATAACCCCAAGACAGCAAGTGTGGCCTAATATAATGCATACTGTATATGTTGCTGATAGAAGGTAAAATGCAATACAAATTATTTTTAATGCATTAACAACAAAGGACCCATATAAGAAACAGAATCATTGGCACAACTCACATAATATAACAAATCCAGAAAGGAGTAGGAAAAAAGAAACCTACAGACTGTATGTACCCAATAAAAATAAACTTTATTAACTAAGACACAAAGTACAAAAATAATATATAAGTCAGAGGCTGCTAAGCACACATGCAGAAAAACACTAGCATATGCAGGTGGTTGTTAGAAATACATGTTGAGTATAAGATAAATTTAGGATGATCCCCTAGATATACTGTAATAACATAATATATAACTTTCCAAAACATATACCATACAGGATAGGAGTTAAAGTAAAAGATTAGCACTTACATGTAAATCACACCAGCTGCCTGCAGAGTTCCCACTGCCCCAATGAACGTATCGTTATGTCTTCACCAGGAGGCATGTGTTGGGTGAGGGATAGGTATGGTTTAATGCAGAGGCCAGCCAATGAATAAGCTGAATTGAAGAGATGTGCACGTCACATATGTCCCTGTCATGTGATCAGCGTGTGTTTGCACGTAGTGAAGCGCATGCGCTGATGGATTCACCCAAGCTCAGATGTTCCTGCTTACGGCACCGTGACATGCAAGCACTCCACCGCCGTCATGGAGAAGGCGCATGCGCAGATGTGTGAAACCTGCCACTCGCCCAAGCATTTTTGGAGGCACAAACCGCGCATGCACTCTGGAGCAAAATGACACACCGATGAAATTCACTTAATTAGAAAATAATGTACATAGTATAATAGTATTTTAATTGTTAAATTGCATGATGGTAGCCTTCAGTAGTATTCTCTACATAAGTATCATGTTTAAAGAAATATAAAAGGAACGCTATATGACAAATATTTAGTGAAGGGAGCAAGTGCATCAGTGAACTACAGTGACATGAATGTGTATGTGACCAAGGTATTGATCAATATATATGTGAATGAATGTCGAAAACACATTACACACCACATAAATTCATGTGGTGTAATAAAGTGCCAAGTGCTGAAAAACTGACTAAAAACATATCAATATAGATGTTGTATAAAATATCTGAAAAATATTAAAGTGCTAAGAGCCATAATTATCAGAACACCAAAACACAGTTTAATGACAATTGCTCATACTGTATTAGAGAAAAAGTAATTATAGAAAAAGAAAAATGAAAAAGTGGTATATGTCTGGTGTAAAATGATTTTTCGCCATATTTGCATAAAAGAGCTTACATGTCAATAAATGGTTTCAGCTATTGCCAACATTAAAAAGACGCATAGGTGAAAAAAAAAACGTATGTGTGCTCTTATGAATACGATAGGGATCCAAAGGACAGACAACCATGACTAAATTAATATGGTCCCACCGAACTGCCAGTATATAATCGCCATTATTGAAATACGGATTTCTTTCCTTCATGAAGGCTGGCAAATAATGGTCATGGATTTGTTTGGAGAATTCCCCACATACGTCATCACCGGATGGTATAAGCATATTGCAAAAGTTCATGTTGTACACACCAACACACCAATAGATCCCTCCATAACAAATAGGTAAAATACTAGAAGAAAAATATAAATTATTTTAATGAATAATAAGCGTTAACTGTGTTTCAGTTCTTGCTAATTATAATTTTGTAGTGTAAACGTAAGCTTTGCTCATAAAACTTTCATTGGGTGAAGTTATTTTTGCTACATGGTCCTGAATGAATTTGTTAGGACAATTATTTTTTGGGGTGTGTAAAATAACAAATGATGCTTGCAATGAATGGAACATATTTGTGGCAGTATTTTGTAGTATGGTGTCCCACAGAAAATGTTGATTCTAAAAGGAAACTAAAGGTTTTCTGAAAGTCTGTTGGGGTGTACTCCTTTATGATGAGCACTGTAGCTATGGGCAAATAGATCATAACCAGTAGTAAACAACAACCTATTAAATAATCCACAGCACTGTTGGGGTTTTTAGGTATTTTAAAATTAAAAACGTTATAAAAATAATCTCTTTTTGGGACACATGCCTGCTCTACAAGTGTTCATAAATATGCTGTAAACACAGAAAAAAACATTGCTTTTTGACAATCAATGGTACAAAAATTATCCATTTTGTTTTGGATAGTAGAAGCAGGTATGGTGTTTGTAAGCTTAAAAAACTAATGACTTTTTTTCTTTTAGCTGTTAAATTTTTTTTAATTATCCATTTTTGTAGCAAGAGATTTAGCATTTGTTGGTTAAGTTAATTATCAATGGGGAATTACCAGGACCCACACTTGGAGAGGACAATCTGGTCCACTTGGGAGTGACAAAGCTACCTGCTGCACTCAATAACCTCTCTTACGGCTCATTCTCACTTGTTATGAAATCGAACAAATGCAATCTGATTAAAAATTGGATTGCATGTGGACCAATGTTATTCTATCAATGTGTTCTCATCTGTGATTTTTTCCCCAGTTCGGATCGGATCACAATAGGACTGGAAAAAAATGACGGCATGCTGCGATTGTAATTGGAAATTGGATGGCATTCTGCAATAGAAGTCAATGGGTGCAAGAAAAAAAATTGGACCATGCGAGTGCTGTACGATTTTTAGACACCGATGTCCTTTGAAAAGCCGACAATTCAGCAGCAGCGTACAGTAAAATAAAAGCGGGACAAGACAAAATAAATGAAGATTAGATAGATAGATAGATAGATATAAAGATAGATAGATAGATAGATAGATAGATAGATAAAATAATAGATAGATAATGCTGTATACTACATTGTTGGGGAATCACCCCGATCAACTAGCACCTTCCCATACAACTGAGTGCACAATATTTTTATACTGTAAAATTTAAGTAAATAAGAATGTCATAGAAAATATTAAAAATCCTTGATGAGACAAATGGTGGATGCCTTTATGTAAAATAGCAGTGACAGAGATGTGAAGCAGATTAATTAAAATGTGAGGATTCCTCTTTATGTCCAGGTGACTGAAGAGGATCTGCATTGTCCACAGAGAAAAACAGGAAAAGTCTTATTAGAGTCAAAAGTGGATCAAAGAAGATCTGACACCCTTTACAAATAGCCATGGTCACTGCAGTACAATGAGAGATTTAAACATATACAGCTGCATGGGTATAACATAGAAATGTGGGTCACACAAAAATGTGTGAAACCAAAAATCACCAATCAAAAAACATATTAGAACAAGGAGAAAAAGGAGTCATGGGTGACAATATCGTAAAAAAGTAAATTTTTATTGTATGAAAATACTCAAGTAACACAAAAAATACATATAAAAAGACAGAAAAACACACACTTAGGACTAGTGCATACACGAGGGTGAATGCACTCCTGACAATATATGAAGAGGATATATACTGTGGCAGTGGCAGAGAAGCCTAATACAGCACAATGTAACTACATAAATAAACCCATATGTCTAGGGGAAAAAAGTGCTATAACAGCAATCACATGAGCCACAAACCACAGAGCACAATTGCAGCAAAAAACAATTTTGCTCACCAGTGAAGGGATAGTACAGCAGGAGGGCAGTCACCCCGCTAAGAGATGTCACCCCATCTCTTAGCGGGGTGACTGCCCTCCTGCTGTACTATCCCTTCACTGGTGAGCAAAATTGTTTTTTGCTGCAATTGTGCTCTGTGGTTTGTGGCTCATGTGATTGCTGTTATAGCACTTTTTTCCCCTAGACATATGGGTTTATTTATGTAGTTACATTGTGCTGTATTAGGCTTCTCTGCCACTGCCACAGTATATATCTTCTTCATATATTGTCAGGAGTGCATTCACCCTCGTGTATGCACTAGTCCTAAGTGTGTGTTTTTCTGTCTTTTTATATGTATTTTTTGTGTTACTTGAGTATATTTCATACAATAAAAATTTACTTTTTTACGATATTGTCACCCATGACTCCTTTTTCTCCTTGTTCTAGTACAATGAGAGAGCAGACAGTATCTCTGGAGGAGAAAAATTTTGGAATTTTGAAATTTCTATACATTCAATATTAATGAGACGTACATTTTCGACATCGGGATAACTAGGCAAAAATACACATATTTTCTCATAATTATAACCCCCACCAAAAGGCCTCAAATCTATAGGGGCCATATAACTGCCAGCAGCTAGGCCATATTTGGTCTCTACACGTGGATAAAATCCTGATACAAAAGATGACATTAGTCTCGACCTTCTGTGATCACACTATGAGGAGTTATTGCATAAATTGGGATTTCCTAAACTACGCTTCAAAGCCATAGGCTACTGTAAACTGTGTCTAATCGACCAAAACAGATTAGTGGTGGCAGCAAGTAGTCTGATGTAGTAGTAGTCTTCTCTGTTGTCAGCCAATCGTGTAATTGTCCGGACGATAGGGGGCAGCAGAGAGCTGTTTGCGCCAAAGATCACAGCGGGAGCATTTGTGACCTTCCCGGCCTGTGACATTGGGAATTTGTGGGATTAAGAAGTCCTGACAAATTAATATCCCTGACAAAGAATACAATGATTTGGAAATGTTCTATCCAGCACATAGAACTCATATCACAAGTTGAAATTAAGACATTTCTTCATTTCATTTGAAAACATCAACTTATTTAGAAATTGATAACAGCAATACATCTCAAAATAGTTGTAATAAGTTTAAGAAAAGGCCTGAAAAGCCTAGGATTGTGTATCATCCCATACACTGCAGTGTCGGTAGTTTCCATAAAGAATTTAAAATTTTGATTAATCTGGACACAGAACAGATTTCCATGTTGTCTTAAGGGTATGCCACACTAAGCGAGATCGCAAGCGAGATCGCTAACGAGATTGTTCCTGCATCACCATTTATGACGCATTAGCGATCTCGTTAGCGACTTAGCTGTGTGTGACATGTAGCAGCGATGTGGCCCCTGCTGAGATGTCGTTGATCGCTTATGAACGTTCTGAGCCGTTTTTTGGTCGTTGGTGTCCCGCTGGTGAGCCTGAATCGCTGAGTGTGACACCCTTTATGAACGACTTCACCAGCGTTGCAGGTGGGACTAGGTTTTCCCAACGACCGCAGAGGTCGTTATACAGATCGCTGATGAGATGTGTTTGGAATCACAGATCGCTGAGTTGTGTTTGGAATCTAACAGCTAAGTCGCTAACGAGATCACTACTGCGTCATAAAATGGTGATGCTAGTAGTGATCTCGTTAGCGATCTCGCTTAGTGTGGCATACCCTTTAGTCCATTTTAAATGAGCTTTGTCTTAAAGTAGACTGCATCATTTCTGAATTGTGTTGATGAATGGCTTCTTGTTTGCATGATAGAGCTTTATCCTGCAAGTGTTGATTGCATGGCAAATTATGCTCCCAGATAATGATTTCTTGACATATTCTTGAGTCTATATAGTAATTTGCACAACTGAATCATGTCAATTTTTAAGTCAGTGTCACTTGAGGGCTCTTAGATCATGAGCATTCAGTACTGTCAACCTTGTTCCTTGTGCACATAAATTCCTCAGAATTGCTGCATCTTTTGATGATATTATTTAATGTAGATGGCAAGATGTTCAAAGACTTTGTAACTTTTCATTGAAGAACGTTTTTTTAAATTGTTCTAGAATTTTTAGACTGAGATATTCATAGATTGGTGAACCTCTGATCATCATTGCTTCTGACAGACTCTGCCTGTCTAACATGCTCATTTTATACAAAATTATGTGACCTGGTTGAAAAATGACCCTACAGCTGTTTGTCATTAGTACCACTTCCATTTCCAGCCTTTTGTTAACCCTGTCCAAACTTTTCTGACATGCATTGCTACCAAGAATTTCTAAATTGGTTAATTTTTCAAATGAAATGATAAAAATGTCTACTTTTAACTTCTTAAATGTGTTGTATGTTCTAATTAAATATGGCTATAAGAAATTTTCAAATAATTGAATTCTTAAAATCTTTACATGTTACACAGTGTCCCAACTTTTTTGGAATTGGACCTGTGGATCTTGTTAGACTTACATAATTGTGAGAAAAAAATCTTTAGTGTGTGACACTCACTTTGTGAGACAGTCATAGAGTTAAATATATTTTTTTCTTTCAACAATGTTGGTGGCCTACTTCTATAAAAAAAAAATTGTGAAAATAAAAAGCTGCAGCACTGTAACCACGTAGAGGAAGCGAGCAGTGACTGCCAGCTCTCCTCACTCTTCCCGTCAAGTAAAACCCTATATTGGCCTCCATCTTGACTCTTTTGAGGAGGTATTGGAGGATAGAATTCAGAAGAAGTGTAGGGCTATAATGAACAATAATACACACCCCCCTATACGAGCTGTTCTTGAAGCAGAAGAGCACATTCAGCAGCCGTCTAATCCTATTAAGGTGCAAGAAGAAGAACTTCAGGAAATCGTTTGTACCTACTGCTATGGGGATGTATAATAATTTCCTAAGGGTGGTAGAAAATAATGACTGATGGCTGGTGTACTAATGTCAATTAACATTGACTTATATACACCTGAACTACACACTTTTATTTATTATGTAATGTTGGTATACCTGTGCAAGATTTGTGTCCTAATATTTTATGTACTGCTGTTTGTATTGCTGCTGTAATACTGTAATTTCCCCCCGGGATCAATAAAGTGTATAGTATCGTATCGTATTCTCTTTTCCTTAGACACTAAACTTTTTCGCTGCTGTGCAGTCAAACACACTATCTATTCAATTTGTTAAGTGCTGTAAGGCTTTCTTTCCCAATCTCTATGGCTAAATTGTGAGATCTGGAAGTCCCTTATTACCCAGATTCACCATAAAATGGCTGTTGCGTTCCATGCATTTGCTTTTATACATGTTTTGATATTTCCTCCTAATTGGCAGTACTATTCCATGTGATATTACATGACAGCCCATTCAGCTGCACCTAAGGTCATGCGAGCCTTCTCTGACTTAAAAGGAAACCATGACAGGTATGACTTCATTAGAACAAAAGAGGAAGTCAATAGAGATAACATTCCATCAATTAACGATGTCAGTTTAAAATAGAAGAATGGCAATCCAAAGAAGTCAATAATAGAGAGCGAACCAGTGCAAGATGTGTAAATTAAGTAATTTCATAGTTCAAGGTGGACTCTCCGGAAGAGCTACAAGTCAATTATGCCAAATTAGCAGCTCCCACACATTTCAAGTGAACTATTAAGAAAGGCAAAGCTAGCAAGAACTCATCTCAGTCAGGCAAAAGATTTGATAGGCAGATTTTCAGAGGGACATTGTTGTGTCACATGTTAGCTGCATCGAATCAGTGACTATTCCGCCAAAGCCGATGTCCATTCTACCAGAATAGGAAAGGCTGCAGCAATGAGTGGTTGCTGATTGGTTACAGTGTTCACATGACACAACATGACGTGCCAAGAATAGCAGTGTCTGCATTGTAGGAACAGTGTCAATGCTGGAGGTGACTATCGATTGTTTTTATTTTATATGGGGCTCAATAATGATTACGGAAAGGTTGTCCAGTTATCAAATCTCTCCAGAAAGTAAACTTCTACAATTTTCACAATCTGTTTATGATAACCTTTTATGATAGGAATTTATAAATAGAGTGAATTTATTACCGTTCTTAGAAAAGAATATCATAGGAAAGATACTACTGCCAAGAAGTTTGATATACAGGTATAGGCACAATGGCTTAACTTGACATGGTTGGCACTTGTGATATGGAAATAACAGAACATTTTCTGTATAGTGGGTAGCTTTTCTTCTGGGATGATAAAGCTCCTAGGGGGAACTAGGAACAATTCCATCTGTGTCTGTCATACTGAAAATGGAATAGAATGACTGTGTGAAATGTGTGGGTGCCTTAGTACCTAGGAAACATAATCTCCCATCATTGACATATAAGCAGGAGTCCAAATCTTGAACAGAAAAACACTTCTGTATCTAATAAACAAAAATTTTGGATTAGTCAAGTTTTAATAAAAGGCATACATGACACCTGATGCATATACAAGATACATGTACATGTTCATCATACATGTCCTACTTGGTGAATTATACCTGTTATCTAAATGGTTCTCTACCAGACTGCTAATAAGGAAAAAAAAATCAGAGAACACAGCTGGGGGGACACTTGGAAATCCCATCCTTGGGAAAAAAAAGAGCTTGTGTCTCCAAGTTTGTTGCTGAGCATTAATCTGCTCGTTTATGTCCTATACACATCAGCTCAATCAACAATACAGCTATTTTCTATCAGGATAATGAATGCATCAATTTTTTATAACCTAAAGAATATGAAACTTTTGGTCAAGTGTTAGGTCTAGCTGATTGATAAGCCCAGTTTCCTCTCAAAAAAACTAAATCTTGAACCTGGGAAGATTAATAGATTCTAATAGGATTCTTAAGTCTTTTATTGTCAATCTTGCTAGTGCTTAAGAGCCAACTCGCTTGCGCTATTAGTTATAGATGTGTTTTTTGCGACTGGCATAGCACAGAGAGCGCCTTTGGCTTCAATTCTAAGTAATTATCTGATTTCATGACAGCCAGCATGCCTGTGCAAACAATGTCCTGATAACACTTAAAGTGAAATATAATGACATCCACCTTCCATACACAATTGTCTGCATCTCAGGAAAAGCAATACTGTAAAGATTTCAGATGACCCAATCAAGTAAAAATAATTCTCAGCTATGGCCAAGCATAATTTACAATTAAAATGTTTTGGCTCATTTTATTAGGTGTGTCATGAAGGGTCATAATAAAATTAAGTTATTGATATTACATTCTATCTACAAATACATTTTCTAGTACTGACCATGTATTGAAAAGATATTCACCTAATTGTGAATAAAACTGGCAATGTTCGCAATAAAAGCTTCAACTCAATCCACAAAAAAGTCCCCACTCAGATCTGTCGTCTGTTCACTGTACAAGGTCACAGTAAAAGTGCTATAGCTCTTGACCCCCAAAAAAGAAATCCAACTAATTCTGCCCTCCCAAATCCAAATGTCCCTCTCCCTTCTTAGCCCCACAGTGTGTCTAAACCACTTGTTTGGCATCTATGTAGTGATGAAAGCCCACCTAACTTATGGGTGCATATCTCCAGAAGCATGAGCTGTACCGCTGCACTAATGTACTACAATGTACTGGTCACTACAACGTACTGGTCACTGCAACGTACTGGTCACTACAACGCACTGGTCACTGCTACGTACTGGTCACTACAACAGCAGTTTGCAATTTTCACTCAGCAACATCCAATGCTGCTTGTTTCTGGAAAACACTTATGTAGTTAAAATCGTCACTACAGCTGTAGATAAATTCCAAGAGAGTTGTAATTTCCTAAATCACTTGGGGTCACTTGAGGGGGATTCTGCTCTTTATGCACTCAGGGGCTTTGTATATGAAGTCCGCAAACTATTCTACAATAATTTGTTCTCCAAGAATCAAATAGCGCTCCTTACCTCCCGAGTCTCGCTGTGTGGCTAATCAGTACTGTATATCCACATATGGGTTAATGCCACATTCAACAGCAAATGTGTGACACATTTTGGCACCATTTTTAGCCATTTCCCAGTGTGAAAATGTAAAATCGGGGGCGAAAAAACATTTTGTGGTAAAAATGTAAACATTTTTTCTTCACTGCCCAATGGTGCCAATCACTTCCAATCACTGCTACTGTTTCTTCACTGCCAATAAAATTTTGTGACACACGTGTTGTGTCAATATGATCACTGCACTCCTACATGAATTCATTGAGAGATGTAGTTTATAAAATGGGGTTATTTATGGGGTTCTGCTGTTCTGAAACCCGAGGCGCTCTGCCAATGTAACATGGCACCCTCAAACCAGTGGAGCAAAATCTGAACTGTAATATGGAGCTCCTTCCCTTCCGAACTTTGCACTGTGCCTCAAAAGTATGAGGTATTGATATACTACGGAGAAATTGCATAACAGATTGTACTGTTTGTTTTCTCCTATTACTGCTTTTAAAAATTGCAAACTTGGTGTCAAAACAACATTTCAGTAGAAAAAATAGTCATATTTCATTTACTCAGCCCAATGTTATCCAAGTTTGTGAATCCCCGGGGAGTTAAAAATACTCACTACTTCCCGAGATGAATTACTTGTGATTAGATTAAAAAAAGGGTTCTCTTGTGTGGGTTTCTGCTGTTTTGACATGTCAGGGGCTCTTCAAATGTGACATGGTATGCGCAACCTATTCCAGTAAAAAAGAGCTCATTCCTTTTCCAGCCCTGCCATGCGCCCAAGCAGTCATTTTCCAACAAATGTGGAGTATCGAAGTATTCAGGAAAAATTGCACAACAAATTTCGGTGTCCATTTTTTCTTGCAACTTTTGTGAAAATAAAAAATGGGCTAAAATACAATTTCTGTGGGAAAAATGTGTTTTCTAATTTTCACAGCTCAATATTATAAAATTCTGTGAAGTCCAAGGGTTCAAGGTGCTCACCTCACATCTACATAAATTCTTTGAGGGGTTTCCAAATGGGGTCATTTGTGGTGGGTTTCCACTGTTAAAGCACCTCAGAGGCTCTCCAAATATGACGTGGCATCGGCTATCGATTCTAGCCAATTTTGCATTCCAAAAGTAAAATGGCGCTCCTTCCCTACTGAGCCCTGCCGTGCGCCCAAATATATATACCACTTATGTGGTATCAGCGTTCTCAACGTTTTGGAGTCCATTTTTATTGCTAATTTTGTGAAAATAAAAAATTTGGGGCTAAAATAACATTTTTGTGGGAAAAATGTGTCTTTCCAATTTTCACGGGTCAATATTATAAAATTCTGTGAAGTCCCTGTGGGTTCAAGGTGCTCACCACATATCTAGATAAATTCCTTGAGGGGTGTAGTTTCCAAAATAGTGTCATTTGTGCATTTGTTTCCACTGTTTAGGAACCTTAGGGGCTCTCTAAACGTGACAAGTCGTTGGCTATCAATTCCAGACAATTTTGTATTCCAGATGGAGTGCCTTCCCTTCTGAGCCATGCCGTGCACACAAACAGTTATTTTCCTCCACATATGTGGTATCAGCATACTCAGGAGAAATTGCACAAAAAATTTGGGGTCCAATTTTTCTTGCTACAATTGTGAAAATAAAAAATGTGGGGCTAAAGTAACATTTTTGTAGGAAAAAAGTTAAATGTTCATTTTTTTTTCCATATTCCATTAATTCCTGTGAAGCACCTGAAGGGAGACCTCAGCTCGGTGAGAAAAAGTTAGTGAGCTCACTGCAGTTCAGATCAGTTTGTTCACTGTAGATCTTTGATCTGCTGTGAACTCACTGAGCTGAACTGTGTTAAACACACTTACTTTTTCTCACAGTTCTGAGGTCACCACAGTTCAGCCTGGCTTGGAACGCAGCCTCAGTGACCTGCAGTAACTTGATGAAGTCACCTCAGCTCATTCATAAGTGGTTCTCAGCCTGGACAGTCGCATCTTGGCCCTGTCCAGGTTGAAAACTTTTTATCCACAAGCATGGACTTCTGCATGGTACAGACCAATGGACAGGTGAGGAATATGGTTGTTATTTATTTTTGTTTTATTATAGGAAACTAGGGCTTCAATGGAATGGGCATTAGATGAGTATAACTGTGCTTGTTATTTTTAAATAAAAATGGAAAGTGTGCTTTGCACTATGGGTGTTAGGGTTCAAGTTCCCGCTGCTGCACAAGGGGAGTCTCGAACCAGCACCGCTGTGGTCTCCTATTCATTTCCGGCCGCAGTGGAGCCTGCTCTGCAGAGACGTCGGTCCAAGCGTCTTGCCCACTCCAGTACTGTGCAGTGACTTGCTGCTGCCTTTCCTGGATCTGCTATTATAGCCAGTGCTGGAGCAGACGTCTTTGGGACAAAGTCCTGCGTTTTCCCTTCTGAGCATGCCCAGAGTGAGATCTCTCATTGGAGATCAGGGGTCACATGCTCAGATGCTGCGGCAGCTCCTATTGGTCCGCCAGGAAGGCCCTGTTACTACTGGTGTTCTGGAGCAAGTTTCATTGGTCCTTGTTTCTGGCAGGTCCTGTAGCTGTTGCTATAAAAGGGTAGCATGGCTGGGCCGCCATGCGCTAATATCAACCATTGTATGCTATGCGCCAGTGTGGTCATGCGTGTGTGTGGTTAGGGACCCGGCTGAAATAAGCCACTAGAATACCGACTTAATCGGTGAGGAGTTTGGTGTGCTAGCTGGTCAGGGTCGGCGTCCTAGATGCCCTAGATTACCGGCATAACCGGTGAGGAGTTTTGATTGCCGTATTCAGGGTCTGGCATTCAGACGCCATAGATTGCGGGTGACTCCCGCGAGGACATTAGCACATGATCACGCTTTATGTACGCTTAGCACTTAACTGTGCACCTGGGTGCCTGACAGGACACAGCACTTTTCCTCAGCGGCCCTGTGACGTAACAGGGTTCGCTTTCAACGCTAGACAGCACCCTAGCGTGTTTTCTTTGCGACTCAGTTGTGTTTAGTGAGTTCGCACACATCGCCATATAGCGCTGCGGCTCTCCTTCTAGCGGCTCTGTGGAGTAACAGAGTTCGCACTTATTGCCACAGCGCGTTACGGCGTTTATGTTTGGCGACTCTGCGGGATAACAGAGTTTGCTTTTTACGCCATTTTTACTAGCAGCAGGCACCGCTTGCACGGTGGACCCCGGGCTGCGAACGCACCTATCTACATCATATATTTGGTGCGTTCCACAGACCCTTAACATAATATTAGCGCCAGGGTCTGGCTAGTAAAATGGTGGATGACCAGCGTCTAAGGCAGTACATCCAGCAGCTGGAGGGTAGGTTGGCGGCTCTTGAGCGCACAACCTCAGCTGTGGATGTTACCGCAGTCGCTGTTCAGGCTGCTAGCGTGGCTGCAGCCAGTTTGTCCTCTGCCACCTCTGCCCCTACGTTATCCCACCTCCCGCTTCCTGACAAGTTTGCCGGTGACAGCAAGCAATGTCGGGGATTCGTGAGTCAGTGCTCAATACAGCTCGAGCTTCTGGCTGCACGTTTCCCCACGGATCGGGCACAAGTGGGTTTTGTATTATATCTACTCTCAGGCAGAGCGTTGGAATGGGCAACGCCGCTGTGGGAGCGAGACGATCGTGTGGTGCGGAGTGCTTCTCGGTTTTTAGAGGCTCTGAAAAAGGTCTTTTTAGGACCTCAAGTCACGCACGACACTGCGCTCCAACTGCTGGCAATGTCACAGGGCTTGTCCATGGTCAGCCAGTTCTCAGTCCAATTTCGGACTTTGGCCTCTGAATTAGAGTGGCCAGATAAAGTTCTTATTCCAGTGTTCTGGAGAGGACTGGCAGATCATGTAAAGGACGCTTTGGCTACCAGGGAGATTCCTGCCACACTGGAGAAACTCATTTCTATATCTACCCGCATCGACCTCCGTTTTCACAAGCGGAGGTTAGAGCGGACCCAGTGTAGGCAGAGGTTTCGGCTGGCACCCACCTTTGCCAAACCTCTTGAATTTCCCGTTCGGGCGTCCGACTCCCCAGAGACCGTGGAGACTTCTCGAGTGGAATCTAAGTCTCGGACCACTCGAGTATCCGTGGTCTGTAGAGTGTGCCAGCAGCCAGGACATTATGCCAATAGATGTCCCCAGCGATCACGTACACGTTCGCGTCTAGTGACCATGGGAGGAGGTTCACTAGAGTCAACAGCATTCGCCTCCAAGCTGTCCTTTAAAGGGACAATCTCTTTTGGTCAATCCACTCTAACAGTTGAGCTTTGTGTGGATTCTGGAGCAGAGGGGAACTTTATGTCCTCTGCTTTTGCTCTCCGTCACACAATACCTCAGGTGATGCTCACCAAACCGGTGACTGTTCGAGTGATGAATGACTCCATACTGCCCTCACAGATCACACATCAGACAATCCCTCTCACATTAGCTATGTCTCCTTCCCATCAGGAGATTATTTCTTTCCTTGTCCTTCCTGAGGGTATAGATGAGGCTCTGCTGGGAGTACCCTGGCTTCGTCTTCACTCCCCACATATTGAGTGGTCCTCTGGGAAGATACGGGGTTGGAGTGAGTCTTGTAGAGGTAAATGTGTGAGGGAGTGTGTTCAGGTTGCTACTACAGGGATACCCGCAGATCTCACTTCCCTGCCCAAGTGCTATTGGTCCTATGTAGACGTGTTCTCCAAAAAGGCTGCGGAGACTCTTCCGCCTCACCGCCCCTATGACTGTCCTATTGACCTCTTGCCTGGAGCAGAACCTCCCCGGGGAAGGGTCTATCCTCTCTCTCTCCCGGAGACGGAGGCTATGTCCCAATACATTCAGGAAAATCTGGCAAGAGGGTTCATCAGGAAGTCAGTGTCACCTGCTGGGGCAGGGTTCTTCTTTGTGCAAAAGAAGAACGGAGAATTACGTCCCTGCATAGATTACAGGGGTCTTAACGCCATTACCGTTAAGAATAAATACCCGCTGCCTTTAATTTCTGAGCTCTTTGATAGGCTTCGGGGAGCAAGGGTATTTACCAAATTAGACCTGCGGGGTGCTTACAACCTGATTCGCATCCGCGAGGGGGACGAGTGGAAGACGGCTTTTAATACCAGGGATGGGCACTATGAGTATCTGGTGATGCCCTTTGGGCTCTGTAACGCCCCAGCCGTTTTCCAAGACTTTGTTAATGACATCTTCCGGGATATGCTTTCCACCTCGGTCGTGGTCTATCTGGATGATATTCTCATCTTCTCTCCAGATATTGACTCCCACTGGAGAGATGTCTGCAGAGTCTTCGACCTCATGTGGGCAAATTCCCTTTATGCAAAGTTGGAGAAATGTGTGTTTGAGCAGGAGTCATTACCATTCCTGGGCTATATCTTCTCCGTCCAGGGATTGGCTATGGATCCTGCCAAATTACAAGCTGTGATGGACTGGCAAGAACCCCATTCCCTTAAAGCGGTGCAGCGCTTTATGGGGTTCATTAATTATTATCGCCAGTTCATTCCCCATTTCTCAACTTTGGTAGCTCCCTTGGTAGCCCTCACCAAGAAGGGAGCAAATCCCAAATTGTGGTCTGAGGAAGTCTCCAAGGCTTTCATCTCAATTAAGTCTCAGTTTGCTAGCGCTCCCATTCTACGTCGCCCTGATGTTGAGAAGCCATTCATTTTGGAGGTGGATGCCTCATCCGTTGGTGCTGGAGCAGTCCTCTTTCAAAAGGATGCTCAAGGTCGAAAGCATCCTTGCTTCTTCTTCTCCAAGACCTTCACACCAGCGGAGAAGAATTATTCCATTGGGGACAGGGAGTTGTTAGCAATGAAATTGGCTTTCTCTGAGTGGAGACATCTGTTGGAGGGGGCTCGCTTTCCCTTCCAAGTCTTCACTGACCACAAAAATTTGGTATACCTTCAGACAGCCCAGCGGCTAAATTCTCGCCAGGCCAGATGGTCCTTGTTCTTCTCCCGGTTTCATTTCACTCTGCATTTCCTCTCGGGAGAGAAGAATATTCGTGCCGACGCTCTCTCTCGCTCTGTGGTGTCCTCTGAGGAGGAGGTGGAGGAGCCTCGGCTTATTGTCCCCACAGAGAGCCTGAGAACAGTGGCCCCGGTTTCGCTAGAGTCTGTGCCCCCGGGCAAGACTTTTGTACCTACCAACTTGCGACTGGAGGTACTCTCTTGGGCACATTCGTCCAGGGTGGGTGGACACTTTGGGGCAAAGAGGACATCTGAATTGCTGGCGAGGACATACTGGTGGCCGCATATGGTCCGTGACGTTGGGGACTATGTTCGGGCGTGTGTCTCCTGCGCCAAGAATAAGTCTAAACGACAACGGCCAGCTGGGTTACTTTACCCTTTGCCGGTGGCAGACAGACCCTGGGAGATGGTTGGAATGGACTTTGTGGTGGGCTTGCCCAAGTCTCGGGGTTGCACCATCATTTGGGTAATCACCGACCATTTTTCCAAAATGGTGCATTTGGTGCCGCTACCACGGTTACCTTCTGCACGGGCTCTGGCAGCGTTGTTCGTTAGGCACATCTTCCGTCTACACGGCATGCCGGACAAAATTGTCAGTGACCGAGGTCCCCAGTTTGCGTCTCGGTTCTGGAGAGAGCTTTGTCGTCTACTCAGTATTGAGTTAAATCTCTCTTCAGCGTACCATCCTGAGACGAATGGGTTGGTAGAGAGGGCCAACCAGACCTTGGTCACCTATCTACGACATTTTGTCTCGGTCAGGCAGGATGACTGGGCATCCTTGCTACCATGGGCTGAGTTTGCACTAAACAATGCTGTGGCTGATTCCACCGGACAGACTCCATTCCTCCTAAACTACGGTCAGCATCCGCGGGTTCCGGTGCCCATGCCTGTGTCTTCCGCCGACTCCAGGGTGGCAGACTGGGCTGTGGAGGCACGGGACATTTGCATAAAAGGAAATACCACTGGTCTTTAAGCGGTTAAGGTAATGACATGTGATCATGTGGTTATCAATCTTTTCCTATATATATGGCATATGGCACTTTGTATCGTTGTATATTCTATGACAAAAGGCAGCTATATCAGAAACGTGTAAGGGTTATGTTCACACGTTGCGGATTCTGTTGCAGTTCTGCAGCAGATTTTGCCTTGCAGATCTGCAGCAGAACTGCAAGTGATGTACAGTACCATTCTAGTCAATGGAAATTAAAAAATGCAGTGTACATGCTGCAGATTTTTCCGCGCAGATTTGGTGCGGATTAAAGGGTATGTGCACACATTGCGGATTTGATTGCGGATCCGCAGCGTTTTTTGCCGCACGGAATTCCATCAAATCCGCAGTGTAGTGCACAACCAATGTAAGTCGATGGGAACCGCAGAATTGATGTGCACATGCTGCGGAAAAATACGCACAGAAACATAGCTTCTTTTTTTCCGCAGCATGTCACTTCTTTTGTGCGGATCTGCAGCGTTTCTGCACCCATTGACTCCCATTGAGTCAGGCAAATCCGCAGCAAAACCCCAGATTTTAAAAAGATATGCGGATTTGCTGCGGTTGTGCCTGCAGTCTTGGGTGTAAAAACGCTGTAGGGGGAAGTGATGTCACAGGAAGCGTGTGGGGGAATGTGTAGAGAAAATAGAGTCGTACCGTCGCATGGGGATTGATGTCAGGCGTCTGGTTGAGTTGGTAAATATGGTGTCTGTGTGTGTGTCTGTGTGTCTGTCTGTGTGTCTGTCTGTGTATGCCTGTCTTGTGTGTCTCTAGTGACTGATTGTAGTCAATCGTCGGATGGGACTACGTCTCTTATCCAAATATGATGATGGGAGAGTTATTCCATCGTCAGGCGACTGACTACAATGGGTTAAAAACAAAAAAACACAGTACATACATGTAACATACAGTACATACAACATCCAATACATACAGTACATTCAACATAGATGACATATTCACCACATACGCCTAGTTCCCGAAGCCCTCGATCACCTGGTCTGAAGTCATCCCAGACTGTCCAACATCGATCTCAGCTCTCCAGTAGTTTTCCGAAGTTCATTGAACTCCGGGATCTCACTTTATGGCACTTGACCTGCGTGAAGTGCCGACAAGTGAGAGTCCTTGAGTTCAGTGAACGCCAGTAAACTTTTGCGCATGCGCAGTCACACTGCAGGAGCTATAGCTCCTGTCAGTGTGTTTTGGAAGCCGTGGAGAGCAGTCGCATCTACCGATGCTGCTGTTCTACACGACAGATCACCGTGGGACACTCGAAATTGATTGGACTACGTCGGAACAGGTGGTATACTGTTGGTTTATTATTTTATTTTTGTTACAGGTGATCGAGGGCTTCGTGGAATTAGGCATATTTGTAAGTATGGTTAAATTAAGAATATTAAAATATTTTTTTCTGTGTGTTTTTTTTCTTCTACTATAGGATTAATAATGGATAGGCATCTTATTGACGCCTCTCCATTATTAACCAGAGTTAATGTCACCTGCAGGGTGACATTAACCCTTTATTACCCCATATCCCACCGCTACTCGGGAGTGGGAAGAGAGAGGCTAAGCGCCAGATTTGGCGCATCTTACTGATGCGCCATTTCTGGGGTGGCTGTGTGCTGGTATTTGTAGCCAGGGGGGGCAAATATCCATGGCCCCTTCCTAGGTTATGAATATCAGCCCACAGCTGTCTGCATAGCCTTTTCTGGCTCTTAATTATAGGGGGACCCCATGTCATTTTTTGGGGGGGGTATCCCTATTTTAATAGCCATTAGAGGCTCTGCAGACAGCTGTGGGCTGATATTCATAGCCTGGGAAGATTAACCCCTTCCAAGGCTACAAAATATCAGCACCCAGTCGCTGGCTTTCCCTTTCTGGATGCAAAAATGGGGCGGGAGCCCACGCCATTTTTTGGGGGGATTAGTAATGGATAGGCATCTTATTGACGCCTCTACATTATTAACCGGGGTTAATGTCACCTTAGGCTACTTTCACACTTGCGTTTTTTAGCGCTGCGTATCGAGCGCACATGAAACGCATGAAAAATCAGCGTGCAAACGCGTGTAATCGCTGCGATATTTTGCAGTCGAATAGTGCGCATTGCTTTGAAAAAACGCAGCGATTGTATGCGATTTAAAGCGTTTTTGTATGCGTTTGTGTTTTTTCTGGGCAAAACACATGATGAAAATCCTTGAAAAATTCTTGCAACAGAACCCACCAATGGGACACCAGTGGGCGTGTCTCATTGAAAATCTTTATATAGAGCCTGTTCACAGCCCTTTTTTACATTTGCTTGCATTTGCCTTGATGAACATGGATCAGCTTATGCAGACTTTCTTCTTCAACCTTGATGTGGACATGGCTATGGCACAGTCTTATGCCGTTGCTTGCCATGAACAAAGGAAGAGAGATAGACAGCGGAGACGGCAGCGGCGGCGTTTGTGGGTACATCCCATTGTTGAACTCCGGGAGAGCCGTGGAGCGTATCACACCCTCTACAGTGAGCTGCAGTCAAACCCGGAGAAATTTAACGACTACACCCGGATGTCACAACAATCCTTCATGGATTTACTTGCTCGGGTACAACAATTAATAAGGAGACAGGACACCCAGCTCCGTCGGGCGATTCCTCCAGAGGAAAGACTCCTGGTGACATTACGGTATGTATTATTGATAAACAAATGCCTGCATCATTGTATTACTAATGTCATGTACTATTACAAAGATGACAGAATTATTGTTCTGCCAGCTAGTAAACAAAGACCTGCATAATTATTTTTATGCCATTTTTTGGTTTATTAATGTTTTACAAAAACATATACAATAATAATTTTTTTGTTCTTTCTATAGATTCCTTGCTACTGGAGAGAGCCTCTCTTCACTTCACTTCCAGTACCGGATTGGTATCTCCACGTTGTCAGGAATTGTTGTTGACACCTGCCGGGCATTGTGGACTGTTCTCTGTCCGGAATTTATGCCCCTGCCCACCACCGAAAAGTGGCTAGAAATAGCAGAAAAATTCTGGACAACATGCAATTTCCCCAACTGTTTGGGAGCAGTTGATGGGAAACACATCCGCATCATCAAACCTAAAAGAACAGGCTCGGAGTACTACAATTACAAGAAGTACTATTCTACAGTTCTTATGGCCATTGCAGATGCAGACTGTATGTTTGTTGCGGTGGACATTGGGGCATTTGGCCGTGGGAATGACTCACAGGCGTTTAAGAACTCGGACATGGGACGGAGGTTGTATGGAAACCATTGTAATTTCCCCATGCCACGGCCTCTTCCCCACACCGAAGGTCCAGCAATGCCATTTGTAATGGTTGGGGATGAGGCATTCCAGATGAGCCAACACCTACTTAAACCCTACTCCAGCCGGGACTTGGACCACAACAAAAAAATTTTCAATTACAGGCTGACCAGGGCAAGAAGAACTGTAGAGTGTGCCTTCGGTATACTGGTTTCCAGGTGGCGCATTCTGGGCACAGCCATTCATCTGAAAGTGCAAACAGTGGATGAAGTTGTGAAGGCCTGTGTGGTGCTACATAACTTTGTCATGGCGAAAGAGCACCCAAACTTTGAACTTGATGATGCAGCTCCTAACCCATTGCCTGAGTTCACTCAGCACCCTCTCAGGTCTTCTGTTGAAGTAGGGCAAATGAGAGACCAATTTGCGGCCTACTTCATCTCAGATGTAGGACGGGTGGATTGGCAAGAACAAATGGTGTAAAATAATGTTCTGTCTGTATGTTAATCAAAAATTTTTTTTTTTTAGTTAAATAAAATACCTCTGTTTATACCTGTACCACGTGCAGTCTGTTTTTAAATTAAAAAACAATTATGAAATGGCCAGGTTTACCAGTGAATTCATGATGCATATTTTTGGGTGCATCATGAATTTATTTGTAATCCTGACTATGTAGTTAAATATACATGCACACAAGTTGTATGACCTTTATTTAACACAACAATTATTTGTGTCACTGTGACTTGATTTGGAACGCAGAGATAATAAAGATTATACATCTTGTTCTATACCAATGCCTGGTGGCATGCTGAAGTGGTGATGCCCCAAATAACGCATCGTCACTTCAGAATCTATCAGGCCTGGGCAGGTGAGTACACATGACTTCTAAACAGCAGCATCGCTACAGTATGCTTCAAATTAATGCAGACTGAAGCAACGCTGCTGGTTAAAACTCATGTCTATTCACCTGCCCAGGTGTGATAGTAATGATACAAGGCTGGGCAGGTGAGTACACATGAGTTATAAACAGCAGCATCTCTACAGTATGCTTCAAATATATGCATACTGAAGCAACGCATCTGGTTAAAACTCATGTCTATTCACCTGGCCAGGTGTGATAGTAATGATACAAGGTCAGGGTATTGTACATATAAAGTGTATTTTCACCATCATCTCCTCTGTTTCTTCAACACACACTGAATAGAGGATGTGCTCAATTACAAGCTATATCTAGAATCCCTGGCCTTGTATCACAAAGTGAAATAATGTCAAAAACACACCACACTCATTTAATTTTTTAGTATATCTGGCAAGGTTAAATAGATATGCCTTGCACTCAACACCATCCTCTATTCAGTCTGTGCAATATTAGCAGACAGACAGACTGTTGGTGCAAAAAAAGTAATATATTTGTGTTTTGGACTAAACATATCTCCATGAAGTACACAAACTTGTGTCATTCCTGTAGTTATGTGTAGTCAAAAACGCAAAGTGTACATCGCAGTGTGTGTGCGTCGCAGTGTGTAGGTGGCGAAATAAACACAAAGCAAACCAAAATTACTAAAAGAAGATTGGCACATTTATTTTGTACAACAGGAAAACAACATTTGAATTGGCAATGATTTTTTTGATTACATTTGTATAGATCACATTATAATTTTTTTTATTAAAAAAAGAAAATATTTCTATTCACACAAAGGTTTTTGATAGATCACATTAGTACAATTTGTGTCCAACATGAGCATGGTATTGTCACTGCCCCAGAAGTAATAGAAAAATCAGATTAGTACAATGTTTGTACAAGATGCAATTGGTAGTCACTGCCCCAGTAGTAATAGAAAAATCAGATTAGTACAATGTTTGTCCAAGATGCAATTGGTAGTCACTGCCCCAGTAGTAATAGAAAAATCAGATTAGTACAATGTTTGTCCAAGATGCAATTGGTAGTCACTGCCCCAGTAGTAATAGAAAAATCAGATTAGTACAATGTTTGTACAAGATGCAATTGGCAGTCACTGCCCCAGTAGTAATAGAAAAATCAGATTAGTACAATGTTTGTCAAGATGCAATTGGTAGTCACTGCCCCAGTAGTAATAGAAAAATCAGATTAGTACAATGTTTGTCCAAGATGCAATTGGTAGTCACTGCCCCAGTAGTAATAGAAAAATCAGATTATTACAATGTTTGTACAAGATGCCATTGGTAGTCACTGCCCCAGTAGTAATAGAAAAATCAGATTAGTACAATGTTTGTCCAAGATGCAATTGGTAGTCACTGCCCCAGTAGTAATAGAAAAATCAGATTATTACAATGTTTGTACAAGATGCCATTGGTAGTCACTGCCCCAGTAGTAATAGAAAAATCAGATTAGTACAATGTTTGTCCAAGATGCAATTGGTAGTCACTGCCCCAGTAGTAATAGAAAAATCAGATTAGTACAATGTTTGTACAAGATGCAATTGGTAGTCACTGCCCCAGTAGTAATAGAAAAATCAGATTAGTACAATGTTTGTCCAAGATGCAATTGGTAGTCACTGCCCCAGTAGTAATAGAAAAATCAGATTATTACAATGTTTGTACAAGATGCCATTGGTAGTCACTGCCCCAGTACTAATAGAAAAATCAGATTAGTACAATGTTTGTCCAAGATGCAATTGGTAGTCACTGCCCCAGTAGTAATAGAAAAATCAGATTAGTACAATGTTTGTGCAAGATGCAATTGGTAGTCACTGCCCCAGTAGTAATAGAAAAATCAGATTAGTACAATGTTTGTCCAAGATGCAATTGGTAGTCACTGCCCCAGTAGTAATAGAAAAATCAGATTAGTACAATGTTTGTACAAGATGCAATTGGTAGTCACTGCCCAGTAGTAATAGAAAAATCAGATTAGTACAATGTTTGTCCAAGATGCAATTGGTAGTCACTGCCCCAGTAGTAATAGAAAAATCAGATTAGTAACAATGTTTGTACAAGATGCAATTGGTAGTCACTGCCCCAGTAGTAATAGAAAAATCAGATTATTACAATGTGTGTACAAGATGCCATATGTATCGTCAATGCCACAGAAGTTGTATAGAAATGTGCTTTTTTATTACAAATTTTTATTGCTACTGACGTTTTGGTGGTGATTTCGATACTCTGGGGGTGTGCAGAGATGAAGAGCAGCTGGAAAATGATGAAGGGGTTCGAGGGGAAGGGGCAACAAAAGTAGTGGGTGAAGGAAGATCACACATCAAATGAGAGTCACTTTGAGACACATTAGGAGGAGAGGGTGGATGGACAAACAAAGATTTTTTTTTTTCTTCTTGGGGACAGGAGTACCATGCATGGACCGACTTCTCTGTGTCCGCCTTGAGCTGGTTGACCTTGGCCTTGAAACAAAAAAGACTGAATGTGGGTCACCGCTCTCATGCTCGGTGGTGGCAGTGGCGGTGGAAGTGTTGGCAGTGCTCGGAGTAACAAAAGGGTTGGCGGTGTTCCAAGGAGAAGTGGGTGCCCTTGAAAAGGATTGTTGCTGACTGGTGGCGGTACTCATAGGATCAGTGGGTGCTGTGGCGGTAAATTGTTGACTGGTGGCGGTACTCCTAGAAGGAGAAGTGGGTGCCCTTGAAATGGATTGTTGCTGACTGGTGACGGTACTCATAGGATCAGTGGGTGCTGTGGCGGGAAATTGTTGACTGGTGGCGGTACTCCTAGAAGGAGAAGTGGGTGTGTTGGCCCAAGCAGGTACTGCGCTAGCTTGAGTCCATGACTGTGGACCAGTGCCTGTGGTGGTGTTGCTCCACACAGGAGCAGCGCTTGACATGGTGGTGGCGACAGTGGAGTGTCCAACAGTACTCGGACTTGTGGTGGTGTAGTGGTGACTCGGAATGCTGGTGGCCGTGCAGTGGTATGCAGCAGAAGTCGGTAATGATGTGTGGCGAATCAGTGGTGGCACTGTTGGATATGCAACCACTGACTGCTGCACATACCGATTCTGCTGCATAGCCTGCAAGTAAGCATTGTTGCAGGCCTGCATCACACTCAGCTGTTGCTCAGGAGTAAGGTGTTCCGCCATGCCCGTTCTATTTTACTGAAAAAATGGTGCGCTGGTCTGTTGAGGTCGGCCTCCAGGCGATCAAGACGCTGTTCGACACTGTTGAAACGGTGATCCATGTGGGTAAAACCATGTTCCATCAGTGAAAAACCGCTTCCAACTCTGCCTCCAAGCGTCTTGATATTGCCTTGAAAGGACTCGCTCAAGTGAACAAACTCGGGCAAGACATTCCTCTCCATGGCCCTCTGCCGCTGGCGGGAAGTGCCCGCATAACCAGTGGCAGAGACCTGGGAGAGGGGAACACCTGATGGACCAGCTTCCTGGTCACCAGCTGTCCGTGTTGCTGACCTGCAAGTTGCTTCCAGGCTGTCGGATGGCTGGGACGAGTCCAAGGTTGTCCGAGGAAGGACCGCTTCAGGGACAGGCTGCATGGTGCTGCTCCAGGTGCTGTGGAAAGAAAAACAAAACATTACTATAATGCATGAACAAGAAGCATCAGCTGTAGAAAATAAAATAAAGAAAAAACTTAAAAAAATAAAAATCGAAAAAACTTACGCTCTGCTAGCAAGGACCGGTCTCAGGAACGCCAACTCGCGATAATAGCGATATTTATTTCTGGGCCTTGCTGCAGAACCACTGCAAACCTGTCCCTCTGCTCGAACATCAGTGTTGAAGCGGTCCTTCATCGAGCGCCATCGTGTGCGGATTTTGTTCACTGTTGATCAAAAAAAAAAAAATGTATACAATGGAGTCTGTGCAAAATCACTCTCAACACACATACCTTAATGAAAATTTAAAACTGTTAATGCAGCATTATAAAAAGCTCAAGAATCCACATGTCAGTGACTGTTGAACCACATGACACTGTTATGTTTGCTGTTAGAATATATCTGGCAGCAAAAACAACCTTAACATGAGGAACAAGAGTGACTGGACAATAAAAAAATGAATATAAAGCACAACACATAGCTCAAGAATCCACATGTCATTGACTGTTGAACCATTTTGCACTGTTGGGTTTGCTGGCAGAATATATCTGACAGTAAACCCATCAGTGGCCTCAGGAACAACAGTGAGTGCAGCATAAAAACAAACACTAGAATGCAGAACACATTGCAATAGCATACACAGGGCAGTCAGTGTTGAACCATTTTGCACTGTTGGGTTTGCTGGCAGAAAATATCTGCCAGTAAACCCATCAGTGGCCTCAGGAACAACAGTGAGTGCAGCATAAAAACAAACACTAGAATGCAGAACACATTGCATTAGCATACACAGGGCAGTCAGTGTTGAACCAGAGGGCACTGTTGGGTTTGCTGGCAGAATAGATCTGCCAGTAAACCCATCAGTGGCCTCAGGAACAACAGTGAGTGCAGCATAAAAACAAACACTAGAATGCAGAACACATTGCAATAGCATACACAGGGCAGTCAGTGTTGAACCATTTTGCACTGTTGGGTTTGCTGGCAGAATATATCTGCCAGTAAACCCATCAGTGTCCTCAGGAACAACAGTGAGTGCAGCATAAAAACAAACACTAGAATGCAGAACACATTGCAATAGCATACACAGGGCAGTCAGTGTTGAACCATTTTGCACTGTTGGGTTTGCTGGCAGAATATATCTGCCAGTAAACCCATCAGTGGCCTCAGGAACAACAGTGAGTGCAGCATAAAAACAAACACTAGAATGCAGAACACATTGCAATAGCATACACAGGGCAGTCAGTGTTGAACCATTTTGCACTGTTGGGTTTGCTGGCAGAATATATCTGCCAGTAAACACATCAGTGGCCTCAGGAACAACAGTGAGTGCAGCATAAAAACAAACACTAGAATGCAGATCACATTGCAATAGCATACACAGGGCAGTCAGTGTTGAACCATTTTGCACTGTTGGGTTTGCTGGCAGAATATATCTGCCAGTAAACCCATCAGTGGCCTCAGGAACAACAGTGAGTGCAGCATAAAAACAAACACTAGAATGCAGAACACATTGCAATAGCATACACAGGGCAGTCAGTGTTGAACCATTTTGCACTGTTGGGTTTGCTGGCAGAATATATCTGCCAGTAAACCCATCAGTGGCCTCAGGAACAACAGTGAGTGCAGCATAAAAACAAACACTAGAATGCAGAACACATTGCAATAGCATACACAGGGCAGTCAGTGTTGAACCATTTTGCACTGTTGGGTTTGCTGGCAGAATATATCTGCCAGTAAACCCATCAGTGTCCTCAGGAACAACAGTGAGTACAGCATAAAAACAAACACTAGAATGCAGAACACATTCCAATAGCATACACAGGGCAGTCAGTGTTGAACCATTTTGCACTGTTGGGTTTGCTGGCAGAATATATCTGCCAGTAAACCCATCAGTGGCCTCAGGAACAACAGTGAGTGCAGCATAAAAACAAACACTAGAATGCAGAACACATTGCAATAGCATACACAGGGCAGTCAGTGTTGAACCATTTTGCACTGTTGGGTTTGCTGGCAGAATATATCTGCCAGTAAACCCATCAGTGGCCTCAGGAACAACAGTGAGTGCAGCATAAAAACAAACACTAGAATGCAGATCACATTGCAATAGCATACACAGGGCAGTCAGTGTTGAACCATTTTGCACTGTTGGGTTTGCTGGCAGAATATATCTGCCAGTAAACCCATCAGTGGCCTCAGGAACAACAGTGAGTGCAGCATAAAAACAAACACTAGAATGCAGAACACATTGCAATAGCATACACAGGGCAGTCAGTGTTGAACCATTTTGCACTGTTGGGTTTGCTGGCAGAATATATCTGCCAGTAAACCCATCAGTGGCCTCAGGAACAACAGTGAGTGCAGCATAAAAACAAACACTAGAATGCAGAACACATTGCAATAGCATACACAGGGCAGTCAGTGTTGAACCATTTTGCACTGTTGGGTTTGCTGGCAGAATATATCTGCCAGTAAACCCATCAGTGTCCTCAGGAACAACAGTGAGTGCCGCATAAAAACAAACACTAGAATGCAGAACACATTCCAATAGCATACACAGGGCAGTCAGTGTTGAACCATTTTGCACTGTTGGGTTTGCTGGCAGAATATATCTGCCAGTAAACCCATCAGTGGCCTCAGGAACAACAGTGAGTGCAGCATAAAAACAAACACTAGAATGCAGAACACATTGCAATAGCATACACAGGGCAGTCAGTGTTGAACCATTTTGCACTGTTGGGTTTGCTGGCAGAATAGATATGCCAGTAAACCCATCATTGGCCTCAGGAACAACAGTGAGTGCAGCATTACAGAGAATGAAAATACTTACTAAACGCCTTTTTGAGGTTTGGAGAGGCGCTGTCCCAGCCATCCATCAACGCTGCGGCCACCTCGTTCCATAGCCGCCGGGTCACCACATTGTCCTTGTACTGCGGATCACGGCTGTCCCACAACGGGACACGCTCATGGACCTGGCAGATGAGGGCCTCATTATCCACATACAGGTCGTCGTCCCGTTGTGGAACCTAGAAGAAACAAAATAAAAATTACAATCTTGTATATTTTTTACAAAGAAAAGAACAATAGGAGTAGAAAAGAAATAGACATTCAAAGGCTATATACTTACATTCCGTCTCGCCACCGGGACTTGACTCGGCTGCGACTGCTCCTGCTGAGACTCCTCAATGCCCGTGTCCGACGATGATGTCTGAAAAAGAAACACAAATTTTAGCCATTTGTAGATTCAGCAGCTATACTTACCCAAAGGCAGGAAGATACTCACATCATGCTCTGCTTCGGCCAGTTCTTGCCGGGATGGTGAATATTCTGATCCAGAAGACATGCTGCAAAAAAAATAAAAAATTACATGAGCACATATTACATTATAAGGACAGCCTGTCATTTGTTTAAAGAATACTCACATTCTTGCACTTTGGATCGGTCTTGAGTCCAGGCACAGTGTCTCCAGGCAATATCCAGGCTGTTGTGGTCCAAGATGGATCTTGCAGTCTCCAGGTCCAGTCTCCAGGCAGTGTGGTATGGTGCACGCTGTTTGCAGGCCTTTTTATAGGGATCCAGGCTGTATCTTCAGGTCTTATCAGCATGCAGTCTCCAGGCAGTCTGAGTTAGGGGTCTGTGTGGCACTGACACCTTCCTTTATCTATACTCATTTTATCTAGACTCCTCAGAAACAATGTATCTTGTCTAGGGGGTAATTTGACAAGTGTCTAGACATTGTTTAACAAAAAATCGCGTGCGCGCACAAGCGCTGACAAGCGCACAGCCACACGCACGCCAGCGCCCACATAGAAGGCAATGATATTTTTGTGCGCATAGCGTGCGCGCACTTGCGCACGCGCATTTTTAAATTGTTGTGATGAAAAAAAAAATGCAACATGTAGCGTCTAGCGCGTCTGGGCGCACACCTGGAAAATGCGCTGCGCATGCAAAACGCTAATGAGCGCGTGCAAGCGCAAGACACTGCGCCCGCCATATTAATGATAGGGGAACATTGCGCATGCGACCAATAGCGCACGATACGCAGCGCTAAAAAACGCAAGTGTGAAAGTAGCCTTACAAAGCAAGGTGACGGTAACACATTATTACCCCATCTTCCACCACTATCGCGCAAGTGGAAGAGAGGGGCTAAGTTCCGGAATAGGCGCATCTTACAGATGTGCCTTGTTTGGGGGCAGATGTATCTACATAATCTACAAAATATATCTACATAATATATATATACATACACTGCTCAAAAGAATAAAGGGAACACTCAAATAACACATCCTAGATCTAAATGAATGAATTCTTCTCATTGAATACTTTGTTCTGTACAAAGCTGAATGTGCTGTCAACTTAGTTACACAAAAATTATCAATGGAAATCAAATTTTTGAACCAATGGAGGCTTGGATTTGGAGAGTCCCCCAAAATGAAAGTGGAAACAAGTCAAAATGATGTTCAGTATTGTGTGTGGCTTCCACATGCCTGTATGACCTCCCTGTGCCGGTATGACCTCCCTACAACGCCTCGGCATGCTCTTGATGAGGCAGTGGATGGTCTCCTGAGGGATCTCCTCCCAGACTTGGAATAAAGCATCCACTAACTCCTGGACAGTCTGTGGTGCACTGTGACGCTGGTGGATGGAGCGAGACATGATGTCCCTGATGTGCACAATCGGATTCAGGTCTGGGGAATGGGCAGGCCAGTCCATAGCTTCAATGCCTTCATCTTGCAGGAACTGCTGACACACTCCAGCCACATGAGATCTGGCATTGTCCTGCATTAGGAGGAACCCAGGACCAACCGCACCAGCATATGGTCTCACAAGGGGTATGAGGATCTCATCTCGGTACCTAATGGCAGTCAGGCTACCTCTGGCGAGCACATGGAGTGCTGTGCAGCCCTCCAAAGAAATGCCACCCCACACCATTACTGACCCACTGCCAAACCGGTCATGCTGAAGGATGTTGCAAGCAGCAGGTTCACACTCAGCACATGTGACAGACATGACAGAGTCTGTGGAGAGTGATCTGCTGCCTGCAACATCCTTCAGCATGACCAGTTTGGCAGTGGGTCAGTAATAGTGTGGGGTGGCATTTCTTTGAAGGGATGCACAGTCCTCCATGTGCTTGCCAGAAGTAGCCTGACTGCCATTAGGTACCGAGATGAGATCCTTAGACCCTTGTGAGACCATATGCTGGTGCGGTTGGCCCTGGGTTCCTCCTAATGCAGGACAATGCCTGACCTCATGTGGCTGGAGTGTGTCAGCAGTTCCTGCAAGATAAAGGCATTAAAGCTATGGACTGGCCCGCCCATTCCTCAGACCTGAATCCGATTGAGCACATCTGGGACATCATGTCTCGCTCCATCCACCAACGTCACTTTGCACCACAGACTGTCCAGGAGTTGGTGGATGCTTTAGTCCAAGTCTGGGAGGAGATCCCTCAGGAGACCATCTGCCGCCTCATCAGGAGCATGCCCACGCATTGTAGGGAGGTCATACTGGCACGTGGAGGCCACACACAATACTGAACATCATTTTGACTTGTTTCCACTTTCATTTTGGGGGATTCTCCAAATCCAGGCCTCCATTGGTTCAAAAATTTGATTTCCATTGATGATTTTGTGTGATTAAGTTGACAGCACATTCAAGTTTGTACAGAGCAAAGTATTCAATGAGAAGAATTCATTCATTTAGCTCTAGGATATGTTATTTGAGTGTTCCCTTTATTTTTTTGAGCAGTGTATCATATATCTACATATAGAATATATAGATGTGTATATATATATAATTTTTTTTTTTATTAGATTTGTGTCTGTTAACCTAATAAATATGAATATAGTATTAAATTAAATTTTGGTATCCATTCTAGATAAGAGGTATGCCAGCCATCTGGGACCCGGCTGATGAATTATACAAAGACAAATATGCCAGGGATATATGCTGATGTGAATATTCTGGGACCTACTGTATATCAGGATTTTGATGGATACAACAGTGCCCTGCAGCTGAAAATTAGTAATTATTGTTTTCCTTTTTTGAAAAATTCCTAATATTCATTTTAAAACATAATGGAAAAGGATCATAGTGTGTTTTTATTTTTTTTTTAGATCAAGATGTTAAACAACGATGGAGGTCGGTGCGAGATCGATTCCAGAAAATCAAAACAACATTGGGAAGAGTGGATCTTCACCGTCCAAAGTAAACTGTTCCTTTATGAGGATTTGAGTTTTTAGGTCACCAGCCGGAGTTTGAGGAGGTGATTTGTTATAACTAATTTGAATGTAGTAATGATCAATTTAAATTGAGTTAATACTGAAGCCTTCTTTTTCTTTATTTTCACAGCACTGAAGGAAACATTTCTGTTCCTGAGCCCGCAGACGACGCCAGCCAGGAGACAGTAGGAACGGCTGTTTCGGCAGCCTCTCCATCTTGCTCAGTTGTTGCAGGAACGTCGGCTGCAGCATCTGGTGGGACGGCATCTGGGATGGCATCTGCTTCTGCGCCCCAAACTGATGCCACCACAACTACACAAACAGCTGCCAATCCGGTGGCATTAAGTGAGCCCACCCAAAAAGAATCCAAATTAAAAAAAAAACTGATGACACCGAGGGTGAATGAGACCATTGAGCTCATCCATAAGTCTTCCAGGGAAGATTATTTGGATTTTTTTGGGTCCTTAATAGAGTTGAGCATTCCGATACCGCAAGTATCGGGTATCGGCCATATTCGCTGTATCGGACTTTAGATACTTAGTTCCGATATTTTCCATATATCGTATACCGGAATCGGAAGTTCCCATAATTCTTTGAGAGGCAATGTGATTTTAGTCAGCCAATGAGGAATCCTAAGAAGTGTGGGCACATCCTGTACTGCTGCGGTCATGTTAACTAATGGCATGGCTGTGATTGGATGCTGAAATGATGTCAGAATGCACTATAAAAGGCGCCGCCGCCATTTTAGCGTCACTGTGCTGTGAATTCAGATAGGGACAGAACGCTGCTCTGCTGACTCTGAGGGACAGTTAGAGATTGCGATTTTGTGTACTGTGCTTTAGGCAGGCTAGTTTACCAACCACTGTGTAAAGCTTCCTTTTGCCTTGCAGTGTTGTTTTCACAGCTCTGCAAGGTGTGTGTGCGCGTGCAGGTGACGCTGCAGTTTGCTCTGCATCCAACGCTGTTTGTAGGCATCTGCACGTGTCACTCACAGACTTATTTTTTTCTTTAGTGTAATTCTTGCTGCTCCATTCAATTGAAATTATAGTGTGACGTGCTTTCATCCGTATCCAATACATTGGTTGCAAACACTATAGAAGTACACAAAGGAGCCTTTCACAGATAGTGAACAGTTGTGTTTCAGTGTTCACTGCAGTCTGTGAGGTTTTTTTTTTTTTTAAATGCAGATCACGCTCCAGTTACTTCTTCAACTAATGCTGCGTGTACTCTGCTGAGCGTGTGTCACTGCCTCATCCTTGTCATTTTTCTAAAATTGTTGCTGCTCCATTCTATTGAAAAAAACTAAAATCTATGAGTGTGACGTGCTTCCATCCTGATACAATACATTGCTTGCAAACACTATAGAAGTACACAAAGGAGCCTTTCACAGATAGTGAACAGTTGTGTTTCAGTGTTCACTGCAGTCTGTGAGTTATTTATTTTTTTTTTTTTTGAGTGCAGATCACGCTCCAGTTACTTCTTCAACTAATGCTGCGTGTACTCTGCTGAGCGTCTGTCACTGGCTCATCCTTGTCATTTTTCTAAAATTGGTGCTGCTTTATTCTATTTTAAATTTACTAAAATCTATTAGTGTGACGCTCTTCCATCAAAATACAATACATTGCTTGCAAACATAATAGAAGTCCACAAAAAGGCCTTTCACAGCAAGTGAACAGTTGTGTTCAGTGTTCACTCTAGTCTGAGGTTTAAATTTTTGGTAGGAGTGTAGATCCCGCTCAACTTACTTCAACCACCGCTGCGTGTACTCTGCTGAGTGTCTGTCACTGGCTCATCCTTGTCATTTTTCTAAAATTGGTGCTGCTACATTCAATTTCAAATAATTCAAATCTATTAGTAATAATATCACTCAAAAAAATGCCACTGTCATTATAATGCTTATACAACAATTAGATAATCCAATCCCTTCATGTTGACTCCGGGATGCATAAAGCAATAATTAACTCATGAAAAAGTTTTCTTGAAAAATATTTCCAACTTTATTAATGTAAAACACATACAAAAAGTTTTTATAAAATCGAAAAAAGGATGCAAGGTAGAAAAAAGAGAGGGACCTTAGGCTCTCCTTAGTATACATAATGCTGCATGGCAAAGTATATAATGCTCCATTCCATTGCATTTAGTGTAAACATAATGACACTTCAAAAAAGATTAAGCCTCGTCCATAGCAACTAGGATCACATACAACAAATGAAAGTATATAAATTATAAATTTCGGCTCCATTGATTGGATACCATAAACTATATGTCCTAATACGTGAGAGTGATTTTATTGCAATCTAAATAATCTGACCAAAAATAGAAAAAGGTATATGAACAAGGCAACTACCGATTATAGATTATCCTACACTATGTGTCTCTGTGCATGGAGCTGTAGCCTGCACATTGCTCATACTAATCCCTGGTTCTGAATACAGATACCGTTATTGTTGCATATTAGCGGGAAGATAATGCTGTAAAGCACGACACTTTGATCTAATGTTCGGATTTAGGCTGCAAGGAGCTATACAGTTACACATAATGCAATACATATATGTGGGCCCATAAACTTTACCTGAATGTTAGCAGCGGTATAAACCTGTGGCGGAGTCCTGTCCCTCTGCCCCGACGCGCGTTTCGCCCAGCTTCTTCGGGGGGCGTGTCAAGGCAGAGGGTGTGTGAGCTTAAATGTACCTGTTGTCCAATAAAAAGAGACTAACAGTGAGTGTGTTCCGGTGAGTCAGAGCACATGTTGGCGCATGCGCTGTTATCTGAAAGGCTTCTATCTGCAGATGGATGATTGCGGTCTCGGTGTGATCGCCGCACGGCACATGATGAATCATGTGATCCGCGCGGCGATTCCCAGCGTATTAGATCACGCTCACACCTCTGTAAGCCCACATCAAACAAACACTCGCGCTCTGTGCTCCGTGTATATAGGAATGACCCTATTAACATATAAACGTTGTGACTCTGTATATAAATGTCATGGATACTACTACTCTGAAAATCTATATATTAACAGATGGTCCCTATATCTTGGTGTGCTGATATATCTGAACTAATCTAAAGAATAAAATTACAGAACCCACTATAAACCATGGCCACAATTAGACCCTTAGAAACAATTTTTTCCAATTCTTAAGTTACAAATCTCTTATAGATAAATGCAGCTATTAAACAATATGACCAATTATAAAGGATGTAAATCCTATGGGGCATCTATTAGTGTGACATGCTTCCATCCGTATCCAATACATTGGTTGCAAAGAATATAGAATTACACAAAGAGGGCTTTCACAGCTATTGAACAGTTGTGTGAAGTGTTCACTGTAGTCTGAGGTTTTCAGGTATTATTATATTTACTTGTATGCTTTTATTTGAAAGCCAAGAACAATGAAGGCAAACATTCGCACTGCAGCTGTTGTCAAAGTTCAACCCACATTATGCACTTCCAACATTGCAGCTTTTGAGGCATGATGTGAGTTTGATTTGCCTAAGTTATGGAGTGACAAAATGGCTCAGGGAACAAAACATAGAGATTTTGGGTCCATGGGCTGGAAACTCCCCAGATCTTAATCCCATTGAGAACTTGTGGTCAATCATCAAGAGATGGGTGGACAAACAAAAAAATAAAAATTCTGACAAAATGAAAGCATTGATTGTGCAAGAATGGACTGCTATCAGCCAGGATTTGGTCCAGAAGTTGATTGAGAGCATGCCAGGGAGAATTGCAGAGGTCCTGAAGCAGAAGGGTCAACACTGCAAAATTAGACTTGCTGCATTAACTCATTCTAACTGTCAATATAAACTTTTGTTACTCATATGTTTGCAATTATATTTCTGTCTGTGATAAAAATATCTGTCAAACACACATAAAAACCAGAGGGCAGCAGATCATGTGAAAATATCATATTTGTGTCATTATCAAAACTTTTGGCCATGACTGTACAGTTCAGGTGGTAGAAAGATGAACATGACAGGATACATGTATAACGTTGCCAACCAGTTATTTAATCGGAAACAGGACAGGCAAATTCATGTGTGATCCATGCCTTGTTCATTTTCAGCAAAGCAAGCCGGTCTACATTATCAGAGGATAGTCGCATGCGACGGTCTGTTAGTACACCACCTGAAGCACAAAAGACGCGCTCCGATAATACACTGCTAGCAGGGCAAGCCAGCACCTCCAATGCATACTGGCTAAGCTCTGGCCATGTATCCAGCTTAGAAAATCAAAACTGGGAGTACACTAAGAGGGCAATACATGTCGTCTGTCACCATCTTACGGAAACGTTGCCTCCTGCTGACTGGAGCCGTCTCGGATGGTGTAGACATTGGTGGCGCTGCCACAAAACTTCGCCACATTTGGAACATACTGGTCTTGCCCTGTGCAGAGGCGCTGCTTGTGCTCCCTCTTGTTGCAGAGCTGTCTCCACAGCCTCGACGCACAGAGCTGCTTTGTAAAGCAGTAGCAGCAGCAGTGCTCTCGGCTGGAATGGAGAACATTATGGATTCCGACAAGCTTACAACCTGCAATGATCCTCAGTGTACTCAACCATCGTACGACCAGCTGTACCCTTTCCTATTGCATTCTCACCCATCCCTGCAGACTGTGAGCCCTCGCGGGCAGGGTCCTCTCTCCTTCTGTACTTGTGTGTCCCTTGTCCAGCACATCTTTATTGTACCTGTCTATATTTTTCCCTTGTCATATGTAAAGCGCCATGGAATAAATGGCGCTATATAAATGTATAATAATAATAATAATTGCAGCAGTGGGTCTTGTTACTCCCGCATTTTACGCTCCCGGTTCAACGGTCTGATGAGGCTTTGAAAGTTGTCCCGGTAGCGAGGGTCTAGGAGGGTGTACACCCAATAATCAGACGTGGTGAGAATGTGGGTGATGTGGCGGTCGTTTCTCAGGCACTGCAGCATGAAATCAACCATGTGCTGCAGACTTCCAACTGGCCAAGAAACGCTGTCCCCTGCAAGAGGCATCATCTCTGCCTGCTCTGCATCACCCCACCCTCGCTCTACATACTGACTAGAGCGTTGTGTACCTCCCTCTGGAGCGATGTCTTCCTCCTCCATTGACTCCTCCTCATCCTCCTCACAAAGTGAGCCCTGCCCAGCCCTTTGTGAGGAACCACGTTGCGCTGACTGTACATAAGGTGATGGAATTTGTGACTCCTCATCCTCCACCTCTTCCAAAACCTCATCCCTTAGTGCTTGCAATGTTTTTTCAAGCAGGCAGATAAGGGGGACAGTCAGGCTGACTAGTGCATCATCTGCACTCGCCATCCGCGTTGACTCATCAAACGCACGCAAAACGTGGCAGATGTCCTTCATAGAGTCCTTCGCCAGTCCTTACACTGGCTGCCCATCCATTATAGGATCCAATTCAAAGTACTTGTTCTCACCCACAAAGCTCTCCACAGTGCAGCACCCCCCTACATCTCCTCCCTCATTTCTATCTATCGGCCTAACCGACTGCTGCGCTCTGCAAACGACCTTGGACTAACCTCTGCACTAATCGTACCTCCCACTCCCGACTCCAAGACTTCTCCCGCGCTGCGCCAATCATCTGAAATGCTGTTCCCCAAGAAATTAGGACTATCCGCAATTTGCATGGTTTCAGGCGCTCCCTCTAAACACATTTGTTCAGAGCGGCCTATCACATTCACTAATCAAAGTCATTCTATGTGTGTGTGTGTGTGTGTGTGTGTGTGTTGTTTGTGTGTGTGTGTAGCCCATTCACTATCTCCATCCATCCATCCCTCACTCCCTCAAAATGGCTGGACCATCATTGTAAATACACCATTGTATATAAACACCTGTACTTTGTAGCTCCCCCTCCTCATTGTAGATTGTAAGCTCTCACGAGCAGGGCCGGCTTATATTGCTTTAATTATTGTATTGTTAACGTTGTTACTTATGACTTTTGTTCTGAAACTGTTAAACTGTAAAGCGCTGCGGAATCTGTTGGCGCTATATAAATAAAGATTATTATTATTATTATTATTATTATAGAGGCCCACTCAGTAGTGGTGAAGTGTGAATGGCGCAAATTGCGAGTTGATTGCGCCTGATGCAGCTGATACTCCATTACTGCTGGCTGCTGCTCACACAACCGCTCCAACATATGTAACGTGGAATTCCACCTGGTGGGTACGTCACATAGGATGCGATGTTCAGGAAGGCAAAATCTGCGTTGCAGAGCTGCAATGCGCGATCTGACCATGCTGGAACGTCGCAAGTGAGCGCACTGTAGGCGGACCTTGTGCAGCAGTGCATCAATATCCGTATAGTTCCTCAAAAAACTCTGCACGACCAAGTTGAGCACATGTGCCAGACGTGGTATGTGAGTGAGGTTGACAAGGCCCAGAGCTGCCACCAGATTTCGGCCATTGTCACACACTACCAAGCCTAGCTGGAGATTCGCTGTCAAAAACCACACGTCTCTCTCCTGCTTCATGGCATTCCAGAGCTCCTGCGCTGTGTGGCTTCGATTCCCCATGGAAATTAATTTCAGGACGGCCTGTTGACATTTGCCCACGGCAGTGCTCATATCGGTCGCAACAGCTAAGCGTTGTGTGGTGCATGTGTGGGGTGCACGCATCACAGAAAGCAAAGCATCATAGAAGACAAGCATAGAGTAAACGGCAGTTATTCATGGCAGTTAATCAGGGCTGGAATAAGGTAGTCCACACTTTGCTATATTTTTAATCCTGAACAAAACATTTTCATAAATATTATGTTTATCAAATACCCTTATTATTATTATTACAACCTCATGCATGTTTTGCAATATATTTTAAATTTTATTTTAGGATATTTGTTTCTTGTTTTTTGTTATGTTTTTAATTATGTACATTAACTGTATCCTCCTGTGTTCCCTTGCCTTCCACAAACACCGCCCCATCCCCCTTCATCACGACTCATACACATGAGCCCCTCCATACTTCCCTCTCCCATGTACAGTTCCCATGCACTCATCACCTTCCTGAGAAACCTCAGCCCATCTAGCCGAAACACATCACTGAAAAAACAACTTACAACACCAACAACTACCTGCTCTTTATCTTCCTACTCCTATTGATTTCAGGGGACATCTCCCCCAACCCTGGTCCACCATCCCCCAACCTCAATCCCTACCCTACCTCATATAGAAACCTAATAATCTTATTAGTATTAATTGCACTCCCTCATCTCCTTCGTTTAACTGTGCCCTCTGGAATCCACGGTCTGCATGCAACAAGCTAACCTTCCTGCACAACTACTTTCTGAACAACTCTCTTCATCTGTTGGCCCTGACTGAAACCTGGATTCAGGATTCTGACACGGTTTCCCCTCCTGCCATTTCCTATGGTGGCTTATAGTTCTCACATTCCCCAAGACCCTCAAACAGACATGGTGGTGGAGTCGGCATACTCCTGTCCCCACAATGCACTTTCCAGGTCATCCCCCCAATTCCATCACTCTCATTCCCTTCTTTTGAGGTCCACACCATCATGCTCTTTCGTCCCCTCTCCCTCAGAGTAGCGGTCATATATCGGACCCCAGGCCCAAAGTCATTCTATGTGTAAGTGTGTGTGTGTGTAGCCCATTCACTATCTCCATCCATCCCTCACTCCCTCAAAATGGCTGGACCATCATTGTAAATAGACCATTGTATATAAACACCTGTACTTTGTAGCGCCCCCACCTCATTGTAAATTGTAAGCTCTCAAGAGCAGGGGCGGCTTCTATTGCTTTAATTATTTTATTGTTAACGTTGTTACTTATTACTTGTGTTCTGAAACTGTTAAACTGTAAAGCGCAGCGGAATCTGTTTGCGCTATATAAATAAAGATTATTATTATTATTATTATTAAGCGTTCACTGGTCCATGTGGAGGTAGACCGTGACGGCTCCTGCAGCAATGTTTCTGAGGAACTGGAGTAGGAGGAGGAGTCAATGTGTACAGACTTGATTCCTGCAATCCTTGGAGTTGGCTGAACACGTACAGCGCCACTCGCAAGATCTGTACCCGGCTACACAACATTGACCCAATGGGCAGTGAGGGAAAGGTATCGTCCCTGGCCATGGGTACTGGTCCACGCAGCGGTGGTCAGGTGGACATTGCTACTGACGAAGTTTAGTAGCGCATGTTTAACTTTTCACGCAACATGCTTTTGCAGACCAGGGACGGCTTGCCTGCTGAAATAAAATCGGCTTGGCACATTGTATTGTGGGACTGCCAATGCCATTAAGTTACGGAAACTGTCAGTCTCCACCAGCCTGAATGACAGCATTTCAAGGGACAGGAGTTTTGCAATGCCAGCATTCAGAGCCTGTGCTCGTGGATGGTTTGCCGAGTATGGCCGTCTTTTATCCCATGCCTGTGGTACCGATGGCTGTTTTGTGGCCTGGGTGTGTGAGGATGAAAGGGAACTTGCTGCTGTGGGTGGAATAACACTTTGTCTCTGGACAACATTGACCGAGGTTCTTCCATGGCGATCCTGTGAGAAAGCCGAACCAGCTGTGTGTCAGCTGGAGGAAGAGGCTCCGACACGACCTGAAGATGTATTTGCTGCTGTAGGTTGGCCTACATCTCCAGTGTGTCTTTGTAACTCAACTACGTGCTTTGTACCCACATGTTTGCACATATTTCCCACCTCTTCCGACAAGCCTACAACCTGCAATGATCATCAGTCTACTGAACCACCACACGATCAGCTCTTCCCTCTCTAGTGTATCCTCAACCACCCCTGTAGATTGTGAGACCTCGCGGGCTGGGTCCTCTCTCCTTCTGTACTTGTGTGTGCCTTATATTGCTCATGTTTACTGTAATTGTCTATATTTGCCCCTCTTCACATGTAAAGCGCCATGGAATAAATGGCGCTATTAAAATCTATAATAATAATAATATTACTGGTATTGACGTTACTGACACTTTTACCTGTTTTTACTTTTAGATTACACAGCTTGCATTTCACATAGCAAATATCATCTGCAAGTGTGTCAAAAAAGGACCACGCAGTGCAAGTCCTGGGAGCGCCCGTTTTGACTTTTGGAAGAGAACTGCTCCGAACAGGTTCCAAACTGGAGGCTACAGTCAACCGAGTCTGCAGCCTAACTCTCCCTCCTGTTTGTACCGTTGGGGCAATCTCTTCCTCAGAGCTGCTCCCACCACCTTCCTGTTGCTCACGCCATGTTGGGACTTGGACCTCATCATCTCCACTACCCTCTTCCAAAACCTGCTGCTGTTGGGTGGTCTGGCCAGCACCATGCTCAACAGAAACTGGGACCTGAGTCTCATCATCATCAGATGCGTTCTGCGGTGTGCTGAGCATCGGCACTGGCTCACCCGCCTCTTCAGATTCTGAGAGACACAGCTGTTGCGCATCACTGCATACTCCATCTTCTTCACATTCCAGAATGCTGCTTGGCTGGGCCCCTGTTTGCAAGCCAACAGATACTGAGAACAGAAGCAGAGACTCAGCTGGATCCTGTACAGAACGGTCTGACTGCCTGGGCAATTTGGCAGGCGGTGAAGAGACAGATAGTTGCTCAACAGTGCTGTGTTCCTGAGAGGAGGTGGAAGCAATTGAAGTCGATGCATTGGCTGCCATCCAAGCAACAACGGCTTCAATTTGTTTTTCCCGCAGCAGGGGGGTACGCCGACCTCCTACTAAAGTGCACATAAAGGAACGCTCGGAAGTGCTGTTAGCACAGTCAACACTTGCTCCTGTGTTACTGGGGTTCAGTAATGTCAGCTGTTCCCCTGCTGTGTGTACGCCAAAAAGTCATGCTGCCTCCACCCTGTCCTCTCATCCCTGGGCTCCAACACTGCCAGTTGTTGCTCGGAAGTAATTGGCACGGGTACTGACTCCTGCCCAGCCTGGTTACAGCACGACAGCTGTTTACTGGCAGTGTCAACGTTAATTAGCCTCCAATAAGTTGTCCTGTCGTGTTGCATTCGGGTTAGCCGACTCTATGGTGCCTGCAGTTTAGGTGATTCCTATGTGTGCTGTGGGATATCTAAATAAAGTCTGTTTCCGTTGTGACAATAGGACAAGCACCCACTGTAGGACTGTGTGATTCGGTAACTGCGGACAGCTTGCGGCCTGTCAAATTACATTTTCATGGGTGCCTTATGGTACCCGTCCGGGTTCCAGTACCGTCAGCTGGTTCTCCGCAGTGCCTTTGGCCTCGGTGCCTCCATGTCGGTATCCGAGTTCCAGCAACGTCTGCTGGTCCTTGGTAGTGCTTTTGAGCACAGGTACCTTCTGCTTAGTAACCGTGTCCCAGTAACGTCAGCTGGTCCTCGGTTGTGCCATTGGCTCTTTTCCTTCTGCTGCCCCTCCGGGTTCCAGCACAGTCAGCTGGTCCTCGTTACTTGCATTGGCTCTTGTACCTTCTGCTACCCGTCCGGGTTCCAGTACCGTCAACTGGTTCTCCGCAGTGCCTTTGGCCTCGGTGCCTCCAGTTTTGTATCCGAGTTCCAGCAACGTCTGCTGGTCCTTGGTAGTGCTTTTGAGCACAGGTACCTCCTGCTTAGTAACCGTGTCCCAGTAACGTCAGCTGGTCCTCGGTTGTGCCATTGGCTCTTTTCCTTCTGCTGCCCCTCCGGGTTCCAGCACAGTCAGCTGGTCCTCGTTACTTCCATTGTCTCTTGTACCATCTGATACCCGTCCGGGTTCCAGTAACATCAGCTGGTTCTCGGAAGTTAGACAACTGTAAAGACCACCCCGAAGAAGATGACAACCCCAAGGACGACGAGCATCAAGCCAACCAGCCTGAACACCATCACAAAGAGGAAATAAAAGATTACCCAGAAGAAGATCACCAACAGGACAAAGAAGGTTAAGACAAACTACAAGATACAGAACAAGAGACAGAAGAACAATAAGCAGAAGATCAAAAAGCAGAAGAACATGAAAAATAAGACCAAAATGAAGAGCAAAATATATGCTGTAAATTATAAGCAGAAGAAGACTAAGCAGTGTATGGGGGTGAGTCCGTTCCTCCTCGTGGTGCCCCTGGAAAATGCCTGCTGCTGCAGGCTAAACTGAACACGGACAAATACTGTTGTAATTTAAATCTTTTGTGACAGCAAGAACGGAAGGAAGAAAAATTCATACTTTTACAGATTACAAGTACAGGAATCTCTGTCACAAATAAGAATATGATGAAGAAGATGAAGAGGAAGAAGATGAAGAAGTAGAATATGAAGAAGAATAATAGTTTAATAAGAACAATATGAGTAATGTTAACAAAAAGATGAATAACAAGAAGTTTAAGAAGAAGATAAAGAAGGTGAAGATGAAGAATAATTAGATGACAAAGATGATGCTGCTGAAGATTATGAAGGTGAAAGTGTGGCAAAAGTTAAAAAGGTCAAGAGCATGGAAGTTGTGAAACATACATATTTGCCAAAATAGAAAAAAGGTTAACAACATTGTCAATTTCTTCGTCAATCCGAACGTCTTTAAAAAAAAAATTATTAATGCTATTCCATTGGATTGGGTTAAACATCTATGCCTTTAATGTCTCCTCAACCTCCCCCAATACATTCTACATTACTCTTTGTTGTTTTCCTTCATGTACAATTATCCAACAAGCCAAGAATGTTTTTTTTTTTAATTACGATATTTTGTTCCCATAGACTTACATTGGATTTCCGGTATCGGTATCGGGTATCGCCGATATTTTGTGGATATCGTCGATACCATTCCGATCCGATATTTTTGGATATCGGAAAGTATCGCTCAACTCTAGTACTTAATATTCAGCAAGGCTCGTTAATGCCAGTGGATAGGCAGTCAATTTTCATGACGACTGTGCATGCTCTATTGTCTGACTTTGAAGACCCTGCACTAATAGCACCACTAACGGACATTGTGGTGGGGCTCACTGAGACTGTGGGGGCAAACCCACCACCATCACCACCAACACCACCACCACCATACCGTGATGAGAAACGTTATCAATTACCTCACAGCAACTTCTCATACTACTCGGATTCGAGTAGTTCCCAATGGCCGGGCCCCTCACCCAATGAGAGCTGTAACTCATATGGGTATAGCCCTGAGTACACTTTTTTAAATTAATAGTTCCAATGTTCGCAGACAACCAATAAAGCAGGTCCATGATATTAATGTCTGCCAAACAGTTTATCGTTGCGAACACAAGACCTGCTTCTCTTAACAAGAGACCAAGCACCTAAAAGAAAGGCAACATTCTTGTTCTCAGTGTTTAAAAAATATTTATTTTGAAAAATGAAAAATGTTTGAAATCTATTTTAATATTAAAAAAGAAATGACATTGTTGGTCATAATGTATTTACAGGTTTTGTAATAAAGTTATATTTTCAATTTCATGGATTTTTTTCTCAACATAGAGTACAAAATTTGGGTAAAAAAAAAATTCTTTGTCTTTGGATCGGTTTTCTTCCCTCCTCTGCTGGTCTGGCTGTTCACCACCGACACAGGAGTATTGCCAGTGCACGGCACCTTCGGGACTTATGAAGTAGTCAGCAAAGGTTTCTTTCACACACGCACCAGAGCTGGATGGCCTTCCCTGACACACGTTGGTCACTGGATTAAATACTGACTGCAGTTACTCCACATCTACGTCAGTGCTGTAGTCACGAGCATAGTTGTGGAGTACATAGCATGCCTTAATCACAGTGTCAACGGTGTCAGTATCCAACTGGATGGGTGTGTGAAAGATCCTCCACTGACTAGTCATGATCCAGAAGGTGCATTCCACATATCTGCGTGCACAACTCAGCCGATAATTAAAAATCCTCCGCTGAGCATCCAGTCCCATTCGTGGGTATGGGCGCAACAGGTTGGTCGTTAAGGGAAAGGCCGGATACCATACCATCACAAAGGACATTGGATGTGTGGAACCCGGCAAAGGCCATGGGGCTGGAAGCGTTCCGCAATCTTGAAGAATTTGCAGCCCAATCTGTGACGTTCGCAACACCCGAGAATCCCCAGTACTGCCATAGGCACCAACATCGATGGCAACAAATTTGTAACGTGCATCAGCTAACGCCATCAGGACCACAGAAAAATACTTCTTATAATTAAAGAAGCGTGATCCTGACCGTTGTGGCTTCTGCACTCTTACATGTTTACCATCAAATGCACCTATGCAGTTAGGGAAATTGGCCACAGACTGAAAGCCTGCTGCGACCTGCAGCCAAGTCTCCTCGGTTGGGGAAGGCATCACGATGGGCTGCAACTTCTGCCAGATCACGTTACATGTGCACCTCACAATTTGAGAGATGGTGGATTTACCAACTCTAAATTGGAGGTGTAGGGATGTATAGCTTTCTCCTGTGGCCAAAAATCTGCAAAGGAAAAGAAAAGATTATTAGAAATGTCACCCTAAGTGAAGTTGTCAACAGTTAGGGCCGGTATAAGATTTGGCCACATCCTTTCAGGGTTTTTCTACAACATTATTGTCACGCATTATGAACACACAGATGGCCACCGTGGAAGAAGCGCTACAAGTGCTGTTCACAGTCAGCATGTGAAAAAGACGTCTCTAACTATAACTTGTTTGCGCCAATCACCAGCTGAGCCTGGGAGTATAATGAGCATCTTCAGCACCTGCCGCCGGGGAAGAGCGCTTACTGTGGCACTTTTTCAGCAGTGCCAATGTGTGTCACAGGGAGGACATCTATGTGTGTTCTCCATGTGCAGGTGTGTGTGAGTGTTTGTGGACCGTGCTGCCGTTAAAAAAACAAATGGGCACACATACACATGGTCCATGAAACCACACTGACATGTGCATAGACCCAATCATTTGAATGGGTCTACGTGTGTCAGTGTCTCTAGGACATTTGAAAAGTGTAACTGCACATAACAGTGACACTGAAAGGGGTCTTATGATGACATAGAAACCAAAAAAAAAATATGCATTCTTACCGCAAGGTGATGAGCAGCCTTTCCTCAGCAGAGATGGACTTCCTCATCACTGTGTCCATATATGTAAGCTCTGCTACCAGTATGGTCAGAAGATGGTCAAAGGCTGGGATGGTGAGCCGACAAAAGGACACAAATTTATCGGGATATCTGAAAAAAAGGAGTAGGTTAGATCATATATGGATTATTTTACTGCAACACATTTTACATACGAAATTGTGTTTACATATGGTTAACTTACCTCCTCAAATCTTGGTATAGCACGCAAAAGTGACCCTTTTCAGTCCATTCAGAAACAATGGGGGTGGACCCACATTCTTCTTCTCTTTCTGGCCTGCTAAAAATAAGATAAAAATATGGGTTAGTGCACAATACACTGAAAAAACAAAGACTTGTAAAATTATTTTACACATAGTGTAGCTTACCTGCACTCTTTGCTGATTCAGAAAATGGAGCAATACTCCCAACATCAGGAGGAGGCGTTGTGTCGTGCGTCGCCGTAAATTTGCTTCGGCACACTCTTCGCCATGCTGTGGGCTCTGTTGTTCGCTCCGCTCTAAATTGGCACTGTTTCCACTCATGATGAGGAACAAAGGCTTTCCAAAATGGAGACTGAGAAAGGACATCACAATTTTGTTTCTTTTTGAAGTCAATTCTCTTTATTACCTTGACAAACGCTGACAAATCCGCATCAAAAACCGCAAAGAAAAAACGCACCCAAAACGCATATAATCTGCGCAAAAACTGCAAATAAAATTGCCAAATCCGCAGCTGCGTTTTCTGGAAGGAGATGCAGATTTGGTGCAGGAAATTCAGCACACAAATCCGCAACGTGTGCACATACACTAAAATTACAGCATGTCACTTCTTTTGTGTAGAACTGCAGCGTTTTGAGACCTGCTCCATTATAGGAATCTGCAGGTCTCAAAAGGCAGGGGTAATCCGCACAAAAACTGCAGTAAATCTGCAGATAAAAAGGACAAAAAAGGATAAAAACTGCGTGGATTTTGACCTGCAGTTTCTGCCAAGAGATGCAGATTCTGTGCAGAAAATTCTGCAGACCAATCTGCAACGTGTGTACATACCCTTAGAATCACTCTGTATTTTTTAACCATGGATATCCCTGTTTTTAACGGAAGAAATAAACAGAAGTTTTATTTGAGTAACGATCCTTTTTCCTATTTCTGCTCGGTGGTAGATGTCCTTGAATGTAGCAATGAGAATTGCGGAAACAATCCGTAGAGGAGTGGGAACTTTGAGGGTAAGACAGTTCTGGAGCTGGAGACTGGAATTAGAATACAGTTAGATACTCAAGCAATGACGCAAAACAAAATGACTGACAAGGTTATAAAAAATTATCCTCAGAGCCATACCCTTACCATTTTATTATGTACTATAATCTGTTTCTGAATATTATGATCTCTTCAACAGTATAATGTTCTTGCCCATCCACTTCAACAGGATCAGGAGGAAGTAGGTGATGTCCTGGAAAAGGATTTGGAACAAATGGCTAAAGTAAGGAGTAGGACACATGGGACACTGGATGTATCTTCATTGTCCTGAGAAGTTCAAGACGTAAAGCTTCCGAGCTAATTTGTACAATAATTTTGAAAGGATATATATAAATATTGACCAAATTTTGGTGAAGGTAAATGAAGTTTCATATTCTAGGTGGAAAGCCATACTTCATCTCCCACTGGGAAACTTGGAGAAGGTCTGCAAGATTTATCTGCTGCTTCTTTATAATTCTCCTCTGCAATTCTTTTAGCTTTTCTAGATTCTGTTGGAAGGATTGTATTCTGTCAGTGACTGCAGGAATAGAAGTTTCTCTGGGAACATTGAGAAGAATACTTGACTGATAATCCAAATTTATGGTGTCTGTTTTGTTGAATCATTTTGAGAATTGTTGTATGAAAACTCTACCAAAAGAAGCAAATCAATCTAATCAATCTGAAAATGGCAAATGTAGCATTGTGAGTTGTAATAAGTGGGCTGGCCCAGGCCAAAGCTTTATGTATCAGTAGCATAATGATACATTGCACTTTCAATCCATCAGTAGGGAAGAGAGCAGGGTGTGCCCGAAGTATAATCTGCACTGGCTGATAAATCTCAAGCATTTTTCACTGTCTCCACCGAATCTAAAAGGTGGAAGTGTAAGGCTGGAGTCAGACTAGCAATTTTAAAATCGGTCCAATTTTGATGCAGGAGAGTCAGACTAGTGTAAGACAAGTGTCATGTCATGCAAATATCATTTGTTTTTCATGCGAGTACAATCCGATTTTTCACACCTAGCATCAGATTTATATCCGAATGCAGTGTGATTGCTATCCTACTGCAATGCGATTTTAACATGAGCTTTTACAAACAGAAATTCTCTAAGTCATTTACATCATTTTCAAAGGAAATATTCTTCAAAACATATACATATATATATATATATATATATATATATAAAACGTAAAAAACAGAAAATAGCGGCGCCAGTGTACATATACCCTAATCAGCTGCAAGTATTTGTAAACCTTCCACCATAAAGAAGGGGTAAAAAATGGAAATAAATGAATATATGAATACTTGCGCTTTGATTATAGTATAACAACAACAATAACTGATATGACTAATTACCTGTAGATGGGATATTCAAAAAGGTACTTTTGATTGAAGAAAGAGATGCAGAGAATCGTGCCAGGTGAGAGTGCGCCTTTTTCAATAAAATGGCTAAAAAAGATAGAATACTTTTAAAGAAATAGATCTAAATAATATCTATACGATAAGATCCATTGAAGGAGATTGATGTAGAAATATATACATAGTTAACCCTGGGATGGGTTAGAACGAATACATAAAAACAATGCGCTAAAAGCGACAAAAAAAATCGCATAATAACGCTACACATGTCCAATAGATGACACATAAATTGAACGCAACGTTAGCAGAGTGTAGTAACAAGGTAAACGCCTAGAGGTGATTAAATATAAAAAAGTGTGATTCAAAAAAACAATTGCATAACAACAATGAAACGTGAATGACAAGCTGCATAAAAAACGCATATATATAATAGATAGATAGAATAAAAACTGGCACTTCAGCAGCACGCATAGCGTAAAATCACAGCAAGAGGTGACAGGATAGAATAAATGGATTACATACAGTAAATACACATAGAATAGGTAGATATATAGATATCAGTGACACAAACAATTAGAACAGTGTGTGTGCAGGTTACTGTACATGTGTTTAACTAATAAATTATTATTCTTTTGAAAAAATGGCATGGGCTCCCGCAAAAATTTTTCAACCAGCAGAGGAAAAGCTGACAGCTGTGGGCCAATGTTTATAGCCTGTGAAGTGGGTAATACCCATGGAGCTTCCCAGTCTATTAATATCAGCTCACAAATGTATACTTAGCCTTTACTGGCTAATAAAATGGGGGACCCCCCAAAAAAATTATGTGGGGACCCGATATAATTAATAACCAGCAAAGGTTATGCAGACCACTGCAGGATGATATTAATAGCCTAGGAATGCATGATGCAACCATACAGCCTGTCATCCAGCAGAGAAAATTTCCCATGGCTCACGCAATGATGTCAGAAAGGTGAAGTGAGTTCACTGGCTGGGAACTTGCATGACCTCTCTGACGGCACTACGAGCAGGAGAACATTCTCACGCTCGCGGTGCTCTGAGACAGGGAGTAGGAGTTCACAGGGAGGCACTGAGCACACAACGATAGATTTGATTGGTCCGAATGAAATCCAATATTTTATCGGATTACATTCATCCGATTTCATCGCAGGTGGGAATGAGCCCTAAGTGTGGATGGAGGGGTTGAAGCTGTACCTTGATTTTGTAACTGAAGGATCTACTATGCATAATGACCAGCAACATTCTACAGATCATGGTAAATGATGATAGGCGCATAATCCTATACGGACACATGTGGAGTATAGTTATTTAACATAATTTATATCATGTGTCCTTGTCATACTTGGTGTATTTATTTATTCTACTGATCATGTACAGCTTGTCCATAAACTTCAACACTATGGGATGTTTGTATTTTAAATTCTGTGTATTTTGACTTAAATTTTTGCTTGTTAGTAAGCAAACAGTTGTCTTGTTTAAATGAACCTCCAAAGTTGTTCTCTTGGTGGACTGTTATGATAGCAATTAGAATTAGAAGTCATTGAATGTAGCAAAGGGAGTTGTAGAAACATCTGTAGATGAGTGGGAACAGTGTGGGAAAGACAGTTCTGGAGCTGAAGACTGGAACTATTCTAATGCTAGACACAATACTCAAGCAATGAGTGAATTTCCATGTGGCTGCTTTAAGTAGGCTCAAACACGAAACAAAATGGCTTCCACAGGTTCAACATCAGCCATATTTGTAAAGGGCAATTGCAGAAATTAAGCAGCAGCCTCCAGTGGTAAAGAGTGGAAAAGTAGTACTATTATCAAGTGTTCAATCTGCAGAAGAACAAAAGAATCCTGACAGCTAGAGATGAGCGAAACAAGTCGGTCAGATTCATAAGTCACCGACCTTCGCCAAAGTAGGGCTTTCGCTCGGCGTGAAGTCGGCCACAGCGTGAAGTCGGCCATGCGTTCGGCAAAACGAGCGCCAAAGTCAATTTCACATAATGCTTGCAGGCGCCTTTTTTCAGCCAATGAGCAAGGACGTACACTGTGAGCAGCGAGATGACATGGGCAGCGTCCACCACCATCTTAGAGAAGGGCATTGCAGTGATTGGCTTGCTTTGGGAGGCGTCATAGTGTCTATAAAAGCCGTGACCGCCGACCGCCATTTTACTTCTGCCGATCTTAACAGTAGGGAGAAGTTGCTGAAGCTGTTTATCAGAAGGGAGAGATTGCTGGAAAGAGAAGTTCTTATGTGCTTGTGCTAACAGCAATTGTGCTGTACAGTTAGTGTGCAGTGACAGGGGAGGATTTTCTTGTGTGCAGCAGCGCTGGTTATTAGGCTGCCTGATAGCTGTATTATGTGTGTACACTGCTGTGCAGACTGCTTTTTACACAGCACTAATACTTTTAGTCTTTTTTTCTGCACAGTTACTGAGCGTTCATTTTTTCCCACACCGTATAGAGCTGTACGCTCCTGACACACTACCGTGTACTGGCTGGTATCACGGACAAATACATGCTGACTATCTGTGTGTGACTCCAGAAATATATACGGAGATTTCAATTTTACCCTACACTGTATACAGCTGTACGCTTCAGATACAGTACCGTTTTTTGCTTTTTGTATTCTGGTCTCATCCATACTGAGTGAGCTTCTGTGTGTGACTCCGGAAATATATACGGAGATTTCAATTTTCACCTTCACCGTATACAGCTGGTATCTTCTGATACAGTACCGTTTTTCTGCCTTTTGTATTACTGTCAAATCCATACTGAGTGAGCGTCTGTGTGTGACTCTGGAAATATATACGGAGATTTCAATTTTCTCCCACACTATATACATCTGGTATCTTCTGTTACAGTACCGTTTTTCTGCTTTTTGTATTCTGGTCTCATCCATACTGAGTGAGCGTCTGTGTGTGACTACGGAAATATATACGGAGATTTAAATTTTCCCCTTCACCGTATACAGCTGGTATCTTCTGATACAGTACCTTTTTTCTGCCTTTTGTATTACGGTCAAATCCATACTGAGAGAGCGTCTGTGTGTGACTCCGGAAATATATACGGAGATTTAAATTTTCCCCTACACTATATACACCTGGTATCTTCTGATACAGTACCTTTTTTTCTACCTTTTGTATAAAGGTGAAATCCATACTGAGTGAGCGTCTGTGTGTGACTCCGGAAATATATACGGAGATTTAAATTTTCCCCTACACTATATACACCTGGTATCTTCTGATACAGTACCTTTTTTCTGCCTTTTGTATTACGGTCAAATCCATACTGAGTGAGCGTCTGTGTGTGACTCCGGAATATATACGAAGATATCAATTTTCCCCTACACTATATACACCTGGTATCTTCTGATACAGTACCTTTTTTCTGCCTTGTGTATTACTGTCAAATCCATACTGAGTGAGTGTCTGTGTGTGACTCCGGAAATATATACAGAGATTTCAATTTTCCCTACACTATATACACCTGGTATTTTCTGATACAGTACCTTTTTTCTGCCTTTTGCATTACGGTCAAGTCCATACTGAGTGAGCGTCTGTGTGTGACTCAGGAAATATATACGGATATTTCAATTTTCCCCTACACTATATACACCTGGCATCTTCTGATACAGTACCTTTTTTCTGCCTTTTATATTATGGTCAAATCTATACTGAGTGAGTGTCTGTGTGTGACTCCGGAAATATATACGGAGATTAAAATTTTCCTGTATACTGTATACAGCTGTCCCTTCTGACACAGTACCGTATTTCTGCTGTTTTTAGTACGGTCAAATCCATAATGAGAGAGCGTCTGTGTGTGACTCCGGAAATAAATACAGAGATTAAAATTTTCCCCTACACTGTATACAGCTGTACGCTTCTGATACAGTACCATATATCTACTGGTATTTTTGGCACATTTTCCAAAACATGAGGAATTATGGTGGAAGAGGCCTGGACGTGGGCGGGGGGGGGCAGCTGGTACTGATGGTGGTGGTGGTGCATTTGCTGGTACTGCCAAAAGCACAATAGCAACTAAGGCAAGAGGTGTTGAGCCTGCATCATTGTCTGGCTCCAGAAGGCCTGGAAGGCTCCCTTTTCTGGGAGTAGGTAAACCGCTTTTAAGCTGGAGCATCAGGAACAAGTTTTGGCTTACATTGCCGAAACAGCCTCCAGCTCTATCGCCTCCTCTTCTGAAGTTTCAAAAACTGTAAGCAGTGATTCGTCAGTGCAGGCTCCTGGTCTGAAACAACACCTTTCCTTGTGTCCTTCACCCCCACCAAAAGTGAAGGATGGGGCAGGCCACACTTCAGATTACTCCCTGGAGCTCTTTTCACATACCATGCCTGGGTTATCAAGTCAAATTCTGAATTCCCCAGTCCAAGATGAATATGACATGGAGTGCACTGATGCACAGCCACTGCTATATGATTCTGCTGGTACATTCACCCAGAGCACTGCATTGCCCTTGCAGTCTACTGAGCCAGATTCTGACCCTGAGGAAACTCAGATGCCCCTTCCCGCATACTCTACCACCTTACACGGTGACACAGAGGAAGGTGCAGATGAAATTGAAGAGGAGGTGATGGATGACCCAGTTGTTGACCCGGATTGGCATCCATTGGGGGAAGAGGGTGCCGCTGTCAATAGCTCAGAAGAGGAGGAGGATCCGCAGAAGGCATTAACATCGCAGCTGCGGTTATCTGGCAGGCCCGTAGCAGTCCAAAAACGTGTTAAAAAAACAAAAAGAGTTGCAGGACAGCTTGGCCAGACGGTCAAATTAGCACAGCGTGTAAGCCCTGAAAATTTAGCCCATAGTAGGAAGAGTGCAGTGTGGCACTTTTTTAACCAAAATCCTATTGATGAGGCAAAGGTTATCTGTAAGAAGTGCAGAAGGACCTTTAGCCGAGGGAAAAAGCTCAGAAATTTGAATACCAGTTGCATGCTTACACATTTAAACACCATGCACTTGCAAGCGTGGACGGACTACAAAACCGCTCCGACTGAAGGTAGCCAGCAACGCAACATCACTTCCCTCACTGTAAGCCCACCGGTTAGCACACCACCAGCATGAAATGTTGAGGTGTCGTCGCAAGGCCAAAGCAGTCAGGGAATCACAATGTTTTTCCAATGAAAAACTGAATCTAGGCCATCACCACCACCATCACCATCACCAACCCCCTCTCAGTCCGCCATGTCCACCGCTAGTTCCCTCATATGCAGCTCTCAAGTCCAGCTCACCCTAGCAGACACTCTGAGTAGGACAAGAAAGTACTTATCCTCCCATCCGCGCACACTGGCTTTGAACACCTACATTGCCAAACTGATCTCATTAGAGATGATGACCTTCTGTTTGGTTGAAAGCGCAGTGTTCCGAGAGCTCATGGCCTACGCTGTCCCACGCTATGACCTACCCAGTCGGCAATTCTTTTCTAGAAAATCCATCCCTGCCCTCGACCTGCATGTGAAAGACCGCATTGTCCATGCACTCAAACAATCAGTGAGTGGAAAGGTGCACCTCACAACAGATGCATGGGCCAGTAGGCATGGCCAGGACAGTTACTTGTCCATCACTGAGCACTGGGTTAATGTGGTGGATGCAGGGTCCACAGGGGACAGCGGCGGTGGGACTGTGCTGCCTTGCCCACGGTATAGGCAACAGTTGGCTGTAGGCATTCGACCCTCCTCCTCCTCATCCTCCTCCAGAAGCGAAAGCTCGTTGACAGAGCGCAGTCGCATGAGCACTCCATCCGCAACTGCCAGTGTTGCACACGAGGTGTCCCACTATCGAACAGCTAGTGGTAAGCGTCAGCAGGCTGTGATGTCTTTGGGTGACAACAGACACACCGCGGAGCTACTGGCCGACTACTTGCAGCGAGAAACTGAGTCATGGCTGGGCAGTCTACATCTTGAGCCAGGTAAGGTAGTCAGTGATAACAGCCGTAATTTTGTGGCGGCCATAGCCCTGGCAAAATTCAGACACATACTTTGCCTGGCTAACACCTTGAACCTGGTGGTACAGTGCTTCATAAATAATTATCCGGAGTTCCAGCCCTGCTCCATAAGGTGCGAAGACTGTGCTCCACCTCCCCAAGCACCGCCTAATCATAGACGTTGTAAAAAGGTGGAACTCCACCATGCACATGGTTGAGAGGCTGTGCGAACAGAGGCAGGCTGTAATGCATTTGTGGGAGGATACACGGGCAGGCAGTTTGAGGGCAGACATCGAGTAGTCGGGTGTGCAGTGGTCAAAGCTGAAAGACCTCTGTAAAGTCCTTCAGTGTTTTGAGGAATGCACACGGCTGGTAAGCGCAGACGACGCCATCATAAGCATGAGCATCCCACTTATGCGTCTGCTCATGCAAACTTTGATGCACATTAAGGATCAGGTGTCTGCAGCGGCAGAGGAAGAGGAGGAGGAGGAGGGAAGCCTTGATGACAGTCAGCCATTGTCTGCTAAGGCAACTGTCGTGGACGAGGTGGAGGAAGAACAGGAAGAGGAGGAGGATGAGGGGGATGATTATTTTAGGGAGGAGAATGCTTTTCAGGGGGCAAGAGAAAATGTTGGCTTGCCAAGTTCAGGTGCAGGGTTTGTGCATGAGTGGAGGGATGTGGATTTTGCAGACCCACCACTGTCAGTGCATCATTGACACCTTGAACATTGGCCCACATGTGTGATTATGTCTAGCGGATCCTAAAAAGGTACCCCCGCATTGCCAAAATTATGAAGGATGACGACTACTGGTTGGCCTGCATCCTCGATCCATGCTATAAATGCAAATTACAGAACATCATGCCACAGGAGAACCTAGAGCTAATATTGGCGACCAAACAAGCAACTCTGGTAAACCGTTTGTTAGAGGCAATCCCAGCACACAGCAGCGGTGCAGGTTCTACCACGAGCCGTAGTGGGCCAAATGGAAGAGGTGTTCGTGGTGCACACAGCCGAATTTGCGTTGGAGACAAGGGTTTCATGACGATGTTGTGGACTGATTTCTCGAGTACAGCTCACACAACTGGTAATACTGAATAGATTGCAACAGACAGGAGACAGCAGTTGTCAACTATGGTTCAAAATTACCTCTCCTCCCTATCGATGTTCTCCCTCACAGTTCATTCCCCTTTGACTACTGGGCCTGTAAACTGGACAGCTGGCCTGAATTGGCACAATATGCTTTACAGGAGCTCGCTTGCCCTGCTGGTAGTGTGCTATCAGAAAGAGTCTTCAGTGCTGCTGGATCAATCCTGACAGAAAGAAGGACCCGACTGTCGACCCAAAATGTAGGTGATGTCACCTTCATTAAATTGAACCATGCCTGGGTTTCAAAGGATTTTGTACCACCTTCCCCTGATGACACATAGGTTGCCAGCAAAATGGCTCGCTTTGTCCTCCTCTTCCTCCGACTTCTCCAATTCCTCCATTTGCAGCTGCTGAACGTCCAGCCTACACCTCAACATATGCCAGTTCTTCCACCTCCCTAACTGGGCTGTACCCCCCCCAGGGCCGGCATCAGCACCTGGCGCACCAGGTCAATTGCCAGGGTTCTGAGCAGGTGGGGGAGCCCACTCACCGTCAGAGACACCGTTATACTATGAGGGGCCCTGTGCCAGTGCCGGTGCCCACGAGTGTGCCCCCCCTGCTTGCTCTGGGCCCCAGCACTTGCAATACTTACCTCTCCCTGCTGCACCGCTGTGACGTCTTCCGCGTTTCCTGACAGTGACATTCAGGTCAGAGAGCACGATGACATCACGTCTGTGCGCCCTCTGTCTGAACAGTCACAGTGCAGGGAGCTGGAAGATGGCAACGCTGAGGAGTCCAGAGTAAAGCAGTGCCCAGCGAGGAGAGGTATTTCATTTTTTTTAATGTTTGGAGCAATATATGGGGAGCATTATACACTGGAGAATTATATATGGGGCCCATCATACACTGGAGCATCATAGATAGGGCCCATTATACACTGGAGCATTATATATGGGCCACATCATACACTGGAACATTATAAATGGGACCCATCATACACTGGAGCATCATATACGGGGCCCATTATATATGGAGCATTATATAGGCCCATCATACACTAGAGCATCATCCATGGAGCCCATCATATACTGGAGCATCATATGGGGCCCATTATATTTGGAGCATCATATAGGCCCATCATACACTGGAGCATCATCCATGGGACCCATCATATACTAGAACATCATATGGGGTTCATTATTTATGGGGCATCATATAGGGCCCTTTATATATGGGGCATCATATGGAGCACATATGGGGCTTATTCTGTATGGAGCATTATATGGAGCCCATTCTGTACGGAGCAATATATGAGGCCCATCATATACTGTATGGAGCTTTATATGCGACTCATTATACTGTATGGAGCAATATGCGGGGCTCATTATACTCTGTGGGGACCGTCCTATTCTCTATGGCACATTATATGGGGACCATTGTATACTGGAGCATTATGTGGAGCTCATCATATACTGTATGGAACATTATATGGGACCACTTATATATGGAACAATATATGGGGCTCATTATTCTGTATAGAGCAATATATGGGGCTCATTATTCTGTATGGGCACTATGTGGTGCCCATAATACTGTATGGAGGAATATACTATCCGGTTTTTGAGCTATTGTAGAATTTACAATAGATATCACTCATGTAATGTAAGAAGTAAAGTATTTGGCATTGGACTATACCTATATTTCTCTGCCGTATCGGAGCATCATGAATTGTGGTATGTGTTAAAGGGGCCCACTGACACTCTTTGGCCCGGGGTCCACGAAAACCTGGAGCCAGCCCTGCCCCCCCCAACAACTTTAGCCAAAATAACCCCCAGTTTTCAATTCGTAACTATTATTATAAAGTAAATTAAGGTTGCAAAGCTTAAGTAATAAGAATTGATGTCGTTGGCATTGAAATGGGCACTGTAGGTGTGTTTACTGTCCTCCACTCCCTGCCGACTTTTCTTCCCCATTGACTTGCATTGGGGTCGGGTCGGGTTTCAGTCGGACATTTGACTTTTCCCGATAGTCGGCCGATTTCGTTCGACTCGACTTTTGGGAAAGTCGAGTGGTCCAAAACCCAACTCGACCCTCCCGGAGGCAAAGTCGCTCATCTCTACTGACAGCCTCTTACAGAAGGGAATGGGCGTTGCTTATGGTAAAGTATTTATTGTGCCTTGAGCAAGGTCTGTCTCCAGTCTAGTATCCAATGGAAAACGTATTTGCATATCCCTCTTTACTTTACATTATGCTTTTCACATTGCATATATTCTGTCACTCCAGTCATGTGTTATATACACCTTTCAGGCGCAACTAATCCCCTAGATGTTGTATACAATTTACTTGAAATTGGTATGCCGCCTGAACATTAGTATTTATCTTTGCTACATAGCATTATAATTATCTGTGACACTGTTGACATGATTTGTGTACAATCTCTTAGGTGCATGTATCTGGTATAGTATATATAGCCATCTCATACTAAACTACTATGTACAACAGCTAGCTGTCTATACATGTGCATTGGTAGCCAATTTGTAATTTTCTTTGTCACTTGACTTAGGTGTTGAAATTCACATCTTATATTGTTTGGATAGTGGCACAATTGCCCTAATATACTCCAATATAGATTTTTCTCTAAGTGATACATGGCATATGGTATATTGAAACATATAGACATATATTCTTGAACTGCATCGTAGAGATATTAGATATGCACACAGTGTTTAGTGATTTAATATTTTGGTGATTTTGCATACTATGATCTTTGGGATATTATTGGACTCACATCCCATTTTTAAAGTGTTGTTTATATATTTTAATCATTTTTCAATAAAGTGTTTGTTATATAGCCATATGCTTCCAAGTCTTTGTTTGATTGTAGTATCCAATGGAGATGTCCATGCATGTCCATGGATGGGGTGAATGCATGTAGTATTTTGAACAGGTATCATATTCTCCATGTACAGATAGGTATGACTGTAAAAATGATGATGATAATGATGATGATGATGATGAAAGTTGTGCTGTTTGGGTTTATTAATCTGCTAACATATCACATTATAGTCTCAGCCACATGCGGAGCAATGTTAGTGCAGAGTATTTTTATTTCACTTTAGCTATATCATTATTCTCCTTTTATTACTGCATGCTGTACTAGAAGTTACAATAAGCCCCTTATAGATACAACGCCGGCTGTATCTACAGTTAGGGAAAGTCTGCAAGACCCCTCATTACCTGCCATGCAGTTGTCATATCTATATCTATTCATTGTAGTTTGTATTACCAGTTCATCATCTGAAGATGTGGTGTAAAGCCAAAAGCTTTAAAGCTATTTAAACCACTCTTTGCAATCTGATCTTAGGTCAATATCAACACTGGGAACACCACAGAAGAACAAATTGCAGCCATGACCCTGGATATATATTTTCATTTTGTTTCCCTTATGTGCAGCAGACTGTCAGACACGTAGACCAAAGCAAAAAGGAAGAACTGTCTATAAATAAATAAATATTTCTAATAAACAGTTCTGAATGTATACAATCTAGGCATCATGAAACAAAAAACATAATTTTCAAATCAACAGATTTGTTATAAACTTTTAATTTTATTTTATTACTTTACTACAAATCCCTGGTTAGACCGCACATGGAGTACTGTGTACAGTTTGGGGCACCGGTGCTCAGGAAGGATGTAATGGAACTGAAGCCAGTACAAAGGAGGGAAACAAAATTAATAAAGGGAATGTGGGAACTACAATACCCAGAGAGATTAGCAAAATTAGGATTATTTAGTCTAGAAAAAAGACGACTGAGGGGCGATCTAATAACCATGTATAAGTATATAAGGGGACAATACAAATATCTCTCCGAGGATCTGTTTATACCAAGGAAGGTGACGGTCACAAGGGGGCATTCTCTGCGTCTGGAGGAGAGAAGGTTTTTCCACCAACAAAGAAGAGGATTCTTTAGTGTTAGGGCAGTGAGAATCTGGAATTCCTTGCTTGAGGAGGTGCTGATGGCGAACTCAGTCGAGGGGTTCAAGAGAGGCCTGGATGTCTTCCTGGAGAGTAACAATATTGTATCTTACAGTTATTAGGTTCATTAGAAGGACGTAGATCTGGGGATTTATTCTGATGGAATGTAGGCTGACCTGGATGGACAAATGTCTTTTTTAGGCCTTGCTAACTATGTTACTTTCCTATACATTTTATTTTTACTATATTTCTGATAGAATTTTTATTCATTTAAAAACCTTGCTAAATACTGTATAATGATCCTATTATTATTCCATTACTGGGCTTTTTATAAGTAAGATAAAGGAAGGAATTTATTGTTGTTGCCAGAATTTATTTATGCTGTATATGGCTTTGATCACAAGGTGCACTGCCGCGGTCATTGCTGCCATATGCCATTGACAGTAACAATAATACTGATTGGCCAATCACAGGAGTAGGTCAACGGACCAATAAGGGAGATTTAGACACATACACATGTGCAGTTCACAGTATGCATCTTAACATTGCCAGTTTTTGTATATACTATACTAGCCTGATGTGCTATACACAGGACTGATCTGTCTTTTAAACACTTAGATGCCGTATTGGATTGACCAGGAGTCTGGGTTCATATAATGTTTTTGCCACATGTCAGCAGCTTGGTCAGAGCTTCCATCTGAAACCCTGAAAACAGGACTTAGGTGTTTTCCCGGAGGTCAGCGGTGATGCAGCCGGGAGATGACATGGTCTATGTAATGGAACTCGCCTTATTGTTACTGGACTCCATTCATACATAATTCAATCAAGAGTAGTGTTGAGCGATATTGCTCGATATCTAAAAATATCGGATCGGAATGGTATCGCCGATATCACTAAATATCGGCGATATCCGATTCCGATACCGGAAGTCCCATGTAAGTCTATGGGAACAAAATATCGCAACTAAAAAAACCTTTATTTCCTTGTAAACACTAAATATACACACATAGAATACATATATTATATATATATATATACATGTCATTGTGACATATATATATACATATATGTATAGTTTATACACTTCTACATAGTAAAATATCCTCTGATTCAATTGCCGGGTAAAGCCGGCTTCAGTGAAAAGACAGAAGCACCCGACATGAAATGACACTTGGTGTACATAGGGTTAACCATGTCTTTTCATGTCGTTTGCTATCTGATTTGCACAAACAATTAAATCAGTCTATGTTTGCAAAATTTCACACCTGTAGGGGTTAATTAAAGGTGTAAATTCGTTGAAAAAAAACGGACTTTTTTGCTACGAATTTACACCTTTAATTAACCCCTACAGGTGTGAAATTTTGCACACATAGACTTATTTAATTGTTTGTGCAAATCAGATAGCAAAGGACATGGTTAACCCTATGTACACCAAGTGTCATTTCATGTCGGGTTCTGCATTTTCACAAAAGCCGGCAATTGAATTAGCGGCTATTATACTATGTAGAAGTGTATGAACTATAAATATATATATATATATATGTGTCACAAACTCAATGACATGTATATATATATATATGAGGTGTAAAATTGCTGAAAAAAAATGCGTGGGCTCCCGCCCTATTTTCGCAACCAGACAGACAAAGCCAGTGAGTGGGGGCAGATAATAATAGCCCAGAGAGGGACCATTATTTTTGGCCCCCCCCCAGGCTACTAACATCTGCCCCCAGACACCCCAGAAAGGGCAAATCTCTAATTAGATTTGCCCTTTCTGGCACTTTGCCCGTCTATTCCCATTGCCCTGTAGCGGTGGCGAATGGGTTAATAAGGGGTTAAAATGACCTTGCAATTGAAAGGTCACTTTAAGCCAGGTTAATAATTGAGAGCTGTCAATTAGACAACTATCAATTATTAATCATATTGTATGAAAGAAAAATCAAACACACACACTTTAATAAAAAGAAGTTTAATGAAATAATCACACAGTTTTTGACCATATTTTATTTTCCTGCTAAAACCATTTCCTGTAATAAAAATAAAGTAATAAAGCAAAATTATTCTTACCAATCCGATGTACAGTCAGGTCCCACGGTGTAATCCTTCAGAAAGGGTTAATGTTTACTGCAGGGACCGCAGCTAATGCTGCAGCCTCACAGTAAACCCCCAAATGAATGAGTTCCTCTCCTGGCTGACAGGAGAGGAAGTGGAAAGCTTAATTGATTGCTTTCCACTTTCACTTCAGGTCAGCCAGGGACACAATCAGTGACGTCAAATTGAACTGGTTAACAAAAATAGGGGATCCCCTCGAAAAAAATTGGCGTGGGTACCCCCTATTTTTGTTAACCAGCCAGATGAAGCAGACCGCTGAGGCCTGGATTTTCAGGCTGTTAAGGAGCCAAGATCCATGGACCTTGCCAGCCTGATAATACCAGGCCACAGCAGTCTGCATATCTTGGCTGATTAACAAAAATAGGGGATCCCCTCGAAAAAAATTGGCGTGGGGTCCCCCCTATTTTTGTTAACCAGCCAGATGAAGCAGACCGCTGAGGCCTGGTTTTTCAGGCTGGTAAGGATCCAATATCCATGGACCTTGCAAGCCTGATAATACCAGGCCACAGCAGTCTGCTTAGCTTGGCTGGTTAACAAAAATAGGGAATCCCCTCGAAAAAAAAACGGCGTGGGGATCCCCCCTATTTTTGTTAACCAGCCAAGTAAAATGCAGACTGCTGCGGCCTGGTATTAAAAGACTGTCAAGGCCCATGGATTTTGGCCCTCAACAGCCTGATAATACCAGGCTACAGCAGCCCCACATTTGGCGCATCAAAAGATGTGCCAATTGTGGCACTTTACCCGGCTCTTCCCAGTTGCCCTGTAGCGGTGGCAAGCGGGGTAATAAGGGGTTAATGTCACCGTTGATTGCACGGTGACAATAAGCCCGGTTAATAATGGAGAGGTGTCAATAAGACACCGATCCATTATTAATCCCAAAGTTATTAAATGTTTAAAAAAAAGACACAGCAAGAAAAAAGTCTTTTAATGAAATAAAAGAGACAACACAGTTTTCATTTTTTTATTACTCTCTCATTCCTGCGACGCCATCGATCTCCTGTAAAAAAATAAAAAAAACAAACCAACAGTATACCACCTGTCCGACGCAGTCCATAGTAACGACAGTCCCACGACGATCCAGCTCTGCTACATCGGAATGACAGGTAGAGCCTGACATCCCGGCGCAGCACAGCTGCTTACCAGCTTCCCCGGCGGTGACGTCATCGGACTGACTGCTTTACGGCCGCGATTACCCAGCAGTCACTGCAGTTATCGCGAGATACTGCATGTGACCGCCGGGGAGAAGAGGATGGCGGCCATGAAGCAGTCCGGGATGTGACCGCCGGAGATCTTCTGCCAGGTAAGTGCCGCTGACTCCTGACAGACCCGACCGACGGACACTGACAGTGACAGTGACAATTCCGATTCCGGTATCCGATATGACGAAAATATCGGAACTCGGGATCGGGATTCCGATACAGCCAATATCGGCCGATACCCGATATTTGCAGTATCGTATCGCTCAACACTAATCAAGAGTGATCACTGGATCAGCAAAAGGAGACGAAGTGTTCATTCCACGCATTGATTTATGTCCTTCGGACACCGGTCTTCCATTTAGGCTTCGGCGTCGACAGTTTCCAATAAAACCAGCATTTGCCATGAAAATAAACAAGTCACAAGGTCAAACTCTACACCGTGTTGGCATATATTTACCGGAGCCCGTTTTTGGTCATGGACAACTCTATGTTGCATTTTCAAGAGTTAAAATGAGATCCAACGTCAAGGTGCAAGTTTTGGATACCCATTTACAATGAAAGTTGCTTAGAGATAGTCAAAAAGTATTCACAAAAAATGTAGTGTACAAAAATATTTTGGGTTGATATTGTTAACAAATATAGTGTCGATGTACAGTCATGACCAAAAGTTTTGAGAATGACACAAATATTATATTTTCACATGATCTGCTGCCCTCTGGTTTTTATGTGTGTTTGACAGATGTTTTTATCACAGACAGAAATATAATTGCAAACATATGAGTAACAAAAGCTTATATTGACAGTTAGAATGAGTTAATGCAGCAAGTCAATATTTGCAGTGTTGACCCTTCTTCTTCAGGACCTCTGCAATTCTCCCTGGCATGCTCTCAATCAACTTCTGGACACAATCCTGACTGATAGCAGTCCATTCTTGCACAATCAATGCTTTAATTTTGTCAGAATTTTTAGGTTTTTGTTTGTCCACCCGTCTCTTGATGATTGACCACAAGTTCTCAATGAGATTAAGATCTGGGGAGTTTCCAGGCCATGGACCCAAAATCTCTATGTTTTGTTCCCTAAGCCATTTAGTTATCACCTTTGCTTTATGACAAGGTGCTCCATCATGCTGGAAAAGGCATTTTGATCGACAAACTGCTCTTGGAGGGTTGGGAGAAGTTGCTCTTGGAGGACATTCTGGTACCATTCTTTATTCATGGCTGTGTTTTTAGGCAAGACTGTGAGAGAGCCGATTCCCTTGGCTGAGAAGCAACCCCACACATGAATGGTTTCAGGATGCTTAACAGTTGGCATGAGACAAGACTGGTGGTAGCGCTCACCTTGTCTTCTCCGAATGAGGCGTTTTCCTGATGTCCCAAACAATCGAAAAGGGGATTCATCAGAGAAAATAACTTTACCCCAGTCCTCAGCAGTCCACTGCCTGTACCTTTTGCAGAATATCAGTCTGTCCATGATGTTTTTTCTGGAGAGAAGTGGCTTCTTTGCTGCCCTCCTTGAGACCAGGCCTTGCTCCAAGAGTCTCCGCCTCATAGTGCGTGCAGATGCACTCACACCTGCCTGCTGCCATTCCTGAGCAAGCTCTGCACTGCTGGTAGCCCGATCCCGCAGCTGAAACACTTTTAAGAGACGGTCCTGGCGCTTGAAGGTCTTTCTTGGGCGCCCTGGAGCCTTTTTGGCAACAATGGAACCTCTCTCCTTGAAGTTCTTGATGATGCGATAGATTGTTGACTGAGGTGCAATCTTTCTAGCTGCGATACTCTTCCCTGTTAGGCCATTTTTGTGCATTGCAATGATGACTGCACGTGTTTCTTTAGAGATAACCATGGTTAACAGAAGAGAAACAATGATGCCAAGCACCAGCCTCCTTTTAAAGTGTCCAGTGGTGTCATTCTTACTTAATCATGACAGATTGATCTCCAGCCATGTCCTCATCAACACCCACACCTGTGTTAATGGAGCAATCACTGAAAAGAGGTTAGCTGGTCCTTTTAAGGCAGGGCTGCAATGATGTTGAAATGTGTTTTGGGGGATAAAGTTCATTTTCTAGCCAAATATTGACTTTGCAAGTAATTGCTGTTATGCTGATCACTCTTTATAACATTCTGGAGTATATGCAAATTGCCATTAGAAAAAGTGAAGCAGTAGACTTTGTAAAAATTAATATTTGTGTCATTCTCAAAACTTTTGTCCATGACTGTATGTCATTAAAGTCAATGGCTCTGCTTTTAGATTCGCCTAAATCCCGTTTTTAAGACCTTCAAGCGGATACCTCGATGGAACCACTGACGTGTGGCAAAACCATTATGTGAACCTAGCCATTTACTGTCTATCTACTTTCTCTTTGCCTAATTATTGCTTAACATCCAGGATTTGAACCTGGTTACCTTAACTAAAGTTCTATTTTGACTCTTATTATGTCCATTTCTGTCTCAACTTGACTCATTTTTGCATTTCCCTCAGCTCGTAACTCCAGCCAGCAGCTATTTTGTGTAAGTCACATCCCTGCAAAAGGGTTAAAGAGTGAATATCACAATGTTTTAGGGACTTGCTCAGTGGACTGGCCAGTGCATACATTGTCCATGGACACCTTTTTAAATTCATGGACTACTGACAAGTAGTTGCCTTGTATGCTGGTATAATCTGGTACCATATAACTATATAATGTATATTTTGAAGTAGCATAGATGTGTTATTTGGGTAGCAAACAAAAATATTATTTGGGCATCTTATGGCAAAAAAATGGAGCAAATTCTTCATGAGATATTGATCCTGCTGACTAGAGATGAGCAAACTTGTTTGGAAAACGTTTGCCAATCTGAAATTCGGCGCGAGCATAGCTCATTTGGATTTGCGTTTAGATTCCAGAGCATTTTCCCTAAAAATTGGCAAAAGTTGGCCGAAATTCGGAAAATGAACAAGTTCACTAAGGGATCTTTCAGACGTCAGTGTTTCCGGTAGCAGCACGGGCCACAAAACATCCCGCACACGTCCACACTAATGACACATGAATGACATCCCTGTGTTATCAGTGTGACACGTACTGGCGCCTCGGAATCAGCAGTACTGTACTCACTGTTCCCCGGTGCCGGGTGCTGAAGTGAAGACTGCTCACATCATGGTGGCTATCAGCGCTAGCAGGAGATAATTTGAGAGTTGTATTCAGCTGTTAATAGTGAGAGCAAGTGGCTGCTGATGGGAGTATTCATCAGCTGCCGACTGCTCTTTAAATAAATAATATTAAAAAAATGACGTGGGGTTTGCCTGTATTTTTGATAACAAGCCAGGATAACTGACAGCTGTGGGCTGCAACCCTCAGCTTTCAGCTTCAGAAAGGCTGGTTATTAATAAACAGAGGGGTCCCCACAACAATTTTTTTTAATTATTTAAGTAAATAATTTTAAAAAATGACGTAGAGTTCCCATAATTTTTGACAACCACCCAAGCTAATGCAGACAGCTGGGGGCTGGTATTCCCAGGCTGGTAAGGGGCCATGGATATTGGCCCCCACCAGCATAAAAATAGCAGCCACAGAAAAGGCGCATCTATTAGATGCTCCAATTCTGGTGCTTTGCCCGACTCTTGCCACTTGCCCTTTGGAGGTGGCAAGTGGGGTTCATATTTGCGTGGTTGATGTCGCCTTTTTATTGTCCGGTGACATCAAGCCCACAGGTTGGTAATAGAGAGGCATCTATTAGACACTTATCCTTTAATAATCCTATAGTTATATTGTAAGTAAACTCACAGAATTTATAAAGTCCTTTAATTGAAACAATGACACAAACTCATTTATTGAATGTAAATTAACCCATACTCATGTCATTGCCCAGTCCACAGAAGCCATTGTCTCCAATAACAGAATTAAAATAATAAACCACTATTCCTTACCTGTCAGCCGAGAAGATAATAATCCATTTGTCCCGCGACAGGTCTAGCTCTGCTACATGTAGATGACAGGCTGAATTGTTGCATGATGCAACTATACAGCCTGTCATCAAGTAGAGACACTGAGCAGCGTGTGCTACCGTGGTGAGCATAGTGAGAAAAAGTCTCACAGTGCACCTCTGATCTCACCAAGGTCCCCGCAGTTCAGGGGTGCAAACCTCCATGACGTCATCACTAGTCACTGAGGCTGCACTTGCAGAAGCTCATTCCTCAGTGGTTCTAAGCCTGGAAGGTCTCATCTTGGCACCATCCAGGTTGAAAACTATTTATCCCCAGACATGGAGTACGGCATGGGACAGAATGTCGGACTGATGAGGGATATGTTTTTTTATTATTATTACAGAAGACCATAGCTTCAGTGGAATGGGCGATGACGTGAGTATGATTTAATTTACATTTATTACACGAGTCTGTGACATTCGTTCAATTAAAGGACTTTTATCTGGTGGTGTTTGTTTTTTATACAATACGACTATGGGGTTAGTAATGGGGCGTCTTATAGATGTCTGTCCATTACTAACCTCTGGGCTTGATGTCACCTGACAATACAAAGGTGACCTCAACCTCCCAACTATTATCCCACATGGTACTGTACCAGGACAAGTGGGAAGCGCCAGGCAAAGCTCCAGGGAAATTTGGGGCATCTAATTTTTTTTAGGCCTGGGGGGCCAAAAACCATGGCCTCTTCCAACCTTAAAAACACCCCTTTTGCATTAGCTTGGCTAGTTGTCAAAAATGGAGGGGGCCCCACAGCGTTTTTTTTTTATTTATTTTAAAAATTTTAAAAATGGCGTGGGACCCTATTTTTTTTGATAACCAGTGGCAGCTGAGGGTGAGGGGGTTTGCAGCCCCCAGCTGCCAGTTTTGCCTGGCTGGTTATCAAAAATACAGGGGAACCACATAAAATTTTTTTCATTTATTGATAGCGCAGGCACTGACTGTGAATACTCCCATCAGCTGCGCTGCTTTTGTGTTATGAGTGGCAGCAGGCGTAGCTGAAGGGAGCATATACCATCAGCTGACTCCTGTGGACGGATGTAAACTTTTTACCTCTGGTCACAGCTGCGAACTCACTCTGTCATTTGACAGATCTGCAACGACAACCACAGGGTACTCTGGTTGTCATGCCAAACCCGAGATCATGTGACGGGGGGCCCAATTTTATAGTTTGTGATGCGCTTCCCGTGCGTGCATGGTAAATGACGTAAACTCGACAGCGCATTTAAACATGTTAACAGACATGGGTGGATTTGTGATTCCCCACGTGGCTGCTATGGACACATGACTGTGATCAGATAGCTGTTATGTGCCCGAAAAGGTTGTGGGGGGGGAGGATGGCTTTTTGATGTTTGGCTTGTTTTCGAAAACCCCTCATTGAATAAGTAGGAAA
>JARQOD010000006.1:203706326-203809977 GCA_033576555.1 Oophaga sylvatica | reverse complement strand
CAGCAGCCCTCTCCCAAGTCCAGGTGACGACACGTATGACCGAAAGGCGGTAAGATGAGCCATGCAAACAATGACAGCGGAAGATGATGTGGAGGCATTTTTGACTGTGCTCAATTCGGTGGTGGAGCATGTGAAGCTATCGCCAGAGCAGTGGGCTGTGTATGCCAAATTAAAAACTGAAATTTTGGCATGCACAGGAGTGACTATGTCAGTCAGAGCACAAAGGGTTCACCACTGGGCATATTATGGGCACAAACCGCATCGATCCCAAATGTTTAATCTACTGCATCTTATGCAAAAATGGTTGCAGCCGGAATTCTCCTCTCCAGCTCAGATGGTCGAGTGGGTTGTCATGGACAGATTTGTGCACTCCCTTCCTAGGCCAGAGTAGACCTGGGTTGCTCAGGGAGATCCCCAAAATGCAGATAAACTGGTGGGCCTGGTGGAACGGTACCAGGTGGTCGAGAGGTCCCTAAGAAAGCCAGGGGGTGGTGCATCCCCATACTGGTGTACCCAGCAAGAACCTGAGTCCAAAAAGAGGGTAAGTAGAGCAACCACTGGGGGGAATCCTATATCCCAAGGGATCACTGAACAATTTTCAAAGGCCATGGGTAACGATTTGATTTGCTGGAGATGTCGAGGTCCGGAACATATAGCCATCCATTGTCCCTTGTCCTCTGAAGAAATCTACTGCAGCCTAGGGAGGTGCTGCTCCTATATGCCTATCCCACCTGCAGTGTGGACTATAAGCCTAGTGAAAGGCTGCAGGCATGTCCCGTGTCAATAAATAGGGTGCTGGTGTCAGGATTCAGACTCTGGGAGCTTGATGACCCTGATAATGGCCACACTCTCAGGGAAACATGTGGGCATCCGCTATATCCACGGGGATGCCAAGAACAATCCAGTAGCCAGAGTATCGACACCAGGTTCCTGTACTTTGCAGTTAATTAGGAGTTGCTATATCGGGTCACGAAGCAGCGAGTGGAAGTATTAGAGTAGCTGTTAGTCCTGAGACCCTATAGATGTAGGATACTAGATCTGGCCCATGCTTATGACTTGGGGCATCTAGGCATAGATAAAAACCAATAGCAAGTCCTTCAGAGGTTCTACTGGCCTGGGTGTCACAGGGACATTGTTAATTTCTGCCGATCCTGCCCTACCTGTCAGCTAACTGCTCCTGCATCCCAGTTCTGCAGTCCCTAGTTCGGTTACCCAAAATCGAAGTCCCATTTGATCGGATTGCCATGGACTTTGTCGGGCCCTTAGTTAAGTCCACCAGGGGTCATCAATACATCCTGGAGGTAATGGACTATGCTACGTGGTACCCGGAGGCGGTACCACTGAGAAACTCCTCCACCCAGAGAATAACATGAGAACTAGTTCATATTTTCTCCTCGATGGGCCTGCCAAAGGAGATCCTGACGGACCAAGGGACACAGTTCATGTCCAAGGTAATGAGGGAGTTGTGTAAGGTCCTCCAGATTACCCAACTTAGGACTTGGTGTACCATTCACAGACAGAAGGCCTGGTGGAGAGGTTCAACAAGACCTTGAAATCTATGTTGAAGAAGGTCGTGGAGAAGGATGGCCGAGATTGGGATTGCCTGCTGCCATACCTACTGTTCTCCATTAGAGAAGTCCCACAGGCCTCTATGGGGTTCTCAGTTTTCGATCTCTGTACAGATGGCACCCTCAGGGTCTTCTAGACCTTGCAAAGGAGTCCTGGGAAGTGGAGGTAACACCCTACCGAATCATTATCGATCATGTGGCCAGATGCAGGACAGGATCGCGAGTGTGATGCCGATTGTGAGGGAGAGCCTTCTCTAAGCACAAGAGGCCCAGTCAAGGGTCTACAATTGGTCGGCAAGACTGAGACAGTTTAGCCTTGTGGACTGGGTATTGGTGTTGATCCCCACTATTGAAAGTAAGTTTATGGCCAAGTGGCAGGGGCCAGACGAGGTAGTCAAAAAGTTGAGTGATGTCAACTACAAGGTTCACCGACTACAGAGAAGAAAACCATATCAGGTGTACCACATTAACCTGCTGGGATCCGGTAGAAGCTACGTGCCTAGGAGTCCATCCTGGAGTCAGAGTAAAGGATGTCGCTGTGGCAGAGACACTGTCCCGGCCCAGAAACCACAGTGCTGTGAGCAGCTTCAGCCGATCCAATACTTGTTTTCGGAATTACCAGGATGTACGCAGGTTGTGGAGCACGAATTTCTGACTGAACCGCATGTGAGGGTGAATGAAAGGCATTCTAGGAGTTGAAGCTCATTCTGCGCAGACAGCTGATCTTAGTTGCACCAGACTTCACTAAGGAGTTGGTGCTCCAGATGGACGCTTCCAAGGTCAGTGTGGGAGCTGTGTTGTCCAAAGAAATAGATGGGGATGAACATCCAGTCCTATTCCTAAGTAGGAAACTCTCCTCCTGTGATAAGAACTATGCCATCATAGAGAAAGAGTGTATGGACATCAATTGGGCAATCGACACCCTGACATTAACCCCACAGAGAATCTAAAGGGTATTGTCTAGAAGAAGATGGGAGACACTAGACCCAATAAAAAATACGAGCTGAAGGCTGCTATCAAAGCATCCTGGGCTTCAATAACACCTCAGCAGTGCCACAGACTGATCGCCTCCATGCCACTCCGCATTGATGCAGTAATTGATGCAAAGGGAGCCCCGACCAAGTATTGAGTGTATTTACTGAACATATATTTCAGTAGGCCAACTGTTATGATTTGGTAGCTGAGGAGAGCAGGCAAAAAAGGAAATACACCAGAGCAGTTGGAAACTATGAGATTGCAGTACCCTGACTAACCACCACAACTAGAGGCAGCCGTGGAGCGTTCCTACGTTGGTCCTAGACGCCTCGTCACAGCCTGAGAAACTAACTACACCTAAAGATAGAAAGAGGAAAGCTATCTGCCCCGGAGCAGATCCCCAAAGATGTAATGGCGGTTAGACAAGAAGAAATACTGACACAGACAGAAAATAGTATGAGCAAACGTTGGGGCCCAAACTTACTAAATAGAAAAGGATAGGAAGGGCACTTACTGCAATCCCAAAAAACCCTGAAAAGCACCAACTCTACTAATTTCAAAAACACCTGAGATCACACGACCTCTACCACCTAAATTAGTTCTCTGGTGTAACCAAAAACAAAACAGCAGCCACTGAAAAAACTGGAAAAAGCAAAAGTACAAACATCAGTGGCTGAACTAAACTGAGAGGCAAAAGCCCCCAGAGGGGACCCTGAAGGCCCCCACAGAAGTGCAGGACAAAATGCAAAAATCAAGCACAAAAACAAAAAGAAGAAAATGTCTTATCTGTTAGCAGGAGATTCAGACACGACACAGCAGGCTACCAAGGAAACAGGAATCAAGGATTGAGACCAGAACAATTGATCACCGGCAACCCTGATGGGAAGGTGACTCCCTTATATAAGACCAGTCAGTAACACCTGATTCCCAATCCTCACAATCTTCACTGGACAGTCCAGTACCGTTTGTAACCACCAGAGGGAGCTTCTGCTCAGAACTCATTTCCAGCCTATTCACAACAGTACCCCCCCTTGAGGAGGGGTCACCGAACCCTCATTTGAGCAACCAGGTCGGTCAGGATGAGTTCTATGATACGCACGGATGAGTCTCCTAGCATGGATGTCCGAAGCAAACACCCAAGAATTGTCTTCCTGACCATAACCTCTCCATTTAACCAAATACTGGAGTTTCCGTCTAGAAAAATGAGAATTCAATATTTTCTCAACCACATACTCCAGATTGCCCTCAACCAAAACAGGGTCAGGAGGCACAGTAGTAGGAACCACTGGCTCAAAAACCTCTTCAACAAGGACTTGTGGAACACGTTATGGATCTTAAATGTCCCTGGAAGAAGCAAACGAAAAGAAACAGGGTTAAGAATCTCCATGATCTTATAAGGTCCAATGAACCTAGGCTTAAATTTAGGAGATGCCACTCTCATAGGAATATTTCTTGAGGACAACCAGACCAAGTCCCCCACTTTAAACCGAGGACCATCAGTCCTATGCCGGTTAGAAAACTGCTGGGCCCTCTCCTGAGAGAGGGACAACCTCTCCACTACCTGGTCCCAAATCTGTTGCATACGCTCCACAACAGAGTCAACACCTGGGCAGACAGAAGCCTCCGTCTGTCCAGAAGAAAATCGAGGGTGAAACCCAGAATTACAGAAAAATGGAGACATCAAAGTGGCAGAGCTAGCCCTATTATTAAGAGCAAACTCAGCCAAAGGCAAAAAAGAGACCCAGTCATCCTGATCAGCAGACACAAAGCATCTTAGATAAGTCTCCAATGTCTGGTTTGTTCTCTCAGTTTGACCATTGGTCTGAGGATGAAACGCCGAGGAGAAAGACAATTGAACACCAATTTTAGAACAAAAGGTCCTCCAAAATCTGGAAACAAACTGGACTCCTCTGTCAGACACAATGTTCTCAGGAATGCCGTGTAAACGAACCACGTGCTGAAGGAACAAAGGCACCAATTCAGAGGAGGAAGGCAACTTAGGTAATGGCACAAGATGTATCATCTTGGAAAACCTATCGTAAATCACCCAGATGACAGTCATTCTCTGAGAAACAGGGAGGTCGGAAATGAAATCCATAGTGATATGGGTCCATGGTCTCTTGGGCACAGGTAATGGCATCAACAAACCACTAGAACGAAGGCAAGGCTTGGAGCGAGAGCAAGTCCCGCAGGACTGCACAAACTCCCTGACATCACGAGACAAGGTAGGCCACCAAAAGGACAGACCAACCAAGTTCCTGGTACCAAAAATTCCGGGATGACCGGCCAACGCGGAACAATGAATCTCAGACATTACACTCTTTTTCCACTGGTCCGGTACAAACAATTTCCCAACAGGGCAGCGCTCGGGCTTATCCTCCTGGCACCCCTCCAGAGCCAGTCTCAAATTGGGCGAGATGGCGGAAAGAACTACACCCTCTTTCAAAATAACAGAAGGATCAGATAACTCAGGAGAGTCCACCAGGAAACTCCTCGAGAGGGCATCCGCCTTAACATTTTTAGTGCCAGGAAGAAATGAAACCACAAAATTAAAACGTGTGAAAAACAAGGCCCACCTGGCCTGTCTAGGATTAAGTCGCTTGGCAGATTCCAGATAAACTAGATTCTTATGGTCGGTAAGGACCACCACCTGATGTTTGGCTCCCTCCAGCCAATGTCTCCACTCTTCAAAAGCCCACTTCATGGCTAATAACTCCCGATTACCCACGTCATAATTACGTTCAGTGGGAGAAAATTTTCGAGAGAAAAAGGCACAAGGGTTACTTTTAGAGGTCTCTGGATCTCTTTGGGACAAAACGGCACCTGCCCCAATTTCAGAGGCATCAACCTCCACCTGAAATGGTAGAGAAACATCAGGCTGCCGTAGAACAGGAGCAGAAGTGAATCTCTGCTTAAGTTCCTGAAATGCAGAGACTGCCTCAGGAGGCCAATTCACCACATCAGAACCCTTCTTGGTCAAATCAGTTAATGGTTTAACAATAACAGAGAAATTACCAATAAATTTACGATAAAAATTGGCAAAACCCAAGAATCTTTGAAGAGCCTTTAATGAAGTAGGTTGGACCCAATCACAGATAGCCTGAACTTTGACCGGGTCCATTTCAATAACAGATGGGGACAAAATGAAACCCAGAAATGAGATCCTCTGAACGCCAAAAAGACACTTTGATCCCTTCACATACAGAGCATTCTCTCTCAAAATCTGGAACACAGTCCGAACATGTTTTACATGAGAGTCCCAGTCATTGGAAAAAAATCAAGATATCATCCAAATAAACAATCAGAAATTTATCCACAAAATCCCTGAAAATGTCATTCATGAAGGACTGGAAGACAGAAGGAGCATTAGTGAGCCCAAAGGGCATCACAAGGTACTCAAAATGCCCTTCAGGGGTATTAAATGCCGTCTTCCATTCATCCCCGTGCTTAATGCGAATAAGGTTATATGCCCCCCTGAGGTCAAGCTTGGTAAACCAAGTAGCGTTTTTCACCCTGGAAAACAGATCAGAGATCAAGGGTAACGGATATTGATATTTCACAGTAATATTGTTCAAGAGACGATAATCAATACACGGCCTTAATGAACCATCCTTTTTGGCCACAAAGAAAAAACCGGCACCTAAGGGTGAAGAGGATGGTCTGATATGACCCTTCTCCAATGACTCCTTGATATAAGACCGCATAGCGTCATGTTCAGGTACAGACAAGTTAAAAAGGCGACCTTTAGGGAATTTACTACCAGGCACTAATTCAATAGCGCAGTCATAGCTCCTATGGGGAGGTAAGGATGTAGATTTACTTTCGCTAAACACATCAGAAAAATCAATCAAAAAGTCAGGAACATCCTGAGCCTGGGGGAGGCAGAAAAAACAGGAGTGTTGGTATTAACACATTGACAGCCCCAACTGGTAACAGACACAGATTTCCAATCCAAAACAGGATTATGAGACTGTAACCAAGGGAAACCCAGTACGATAATGTCATGCAGATTATACAGAACCAAAAATTTGCAACTCTCCTGATGATCAGGTTCTACCCTCATTATCACCTGAGTAGAGAACTGAGGTTTATTCTCAGCCAAAGGGGTAGAATCGATCCCCAGTAGGGGAATAGACTTCCGTATGGGTATCAAGGGAAACCCACAAAGTTTAGCAAAATCAAAATCCATCAGTTTAATAGCTGCTCCAGAATCAACAAAATCCTGAGCAGAAAATGAGGACAGAGAGCATATCAGGGTAACAGTTAACAAAAACTTAGTCTGAACACTACCCAAGACAACTGAGCGAGCAAAACGTCTTCCCCGCTTAGGGCAGACAGAAATAGCATGAGAGGCATCATCACAGTAGAAACATAACCCATTGCGCTTTCGAAATTCATGACGCTGTGCCCCAGAAACCACTCTATCACACTGCATGGATTCAGAAGCAGGTTCACAAGGCAACATTATTCCACGCATACCTTTCCGCTCACGCAAACGTCTGTCAATTTGAATCGCTAATGACATAGAATCATTGAGACCAGAGGGAACAGGGAATCCCACCATAACATCCTTTACATTATCTGACAGTCCTTCCCGAAAAAGAGCTGCCAAAGCGTCGTCATTCCATTTGGTCAGGACTGCCCACCTACGGAATCTCTGACAGTATAACTCAGCGTCCTCAAGCCCCTGACTTAATGCCAACAAAGTTTTTTCAGGGAAAAAGCCCAATCCTGAGGGTCGCCGCGCAGGAGAGAGATGACAATTTGAACCTGCTGCGCTGCGTTCCCTGAGGACTTAGATTTTAAGGCAAAAAACAATTTACAGTTATTTTTGAAATTCAGAAACTTAGCTCGATCCCCTAAAAACAAATCTGGCATGGGAATCCTAGGTTCCACAACAGGCAACCTAGCAAGATAGGTAGCAATACTCCGAACTTCAGTGGCAAGCTGATCCACACGGCCAGACAACTGTGCAAACTCCATTGAGAGAAAAAAAAAAATCCTCCTCAGCACCCAGAGATACAGAGGGAAAAAAAAATGCAACAAACAGGAAAAAAAAAAAAATCTCTGACAACTCTGACAACTCTGACAACTTTTTTCTTTCACAATATTTTTCCCTTCTGTGAGTACCATATAATTTTCAGTTTTGGCCGGTGATACTGTTATGATTTGGTAGCTGAGGAGAGCAGGCAAAAAAGGAAATACACCAGAGCAGTTGGAAACTATGAGATTGCAGTACCCTGACTAACCACCACAACTAGAGGCAGCCGTGGAGCGTTCCTACGTTGGTCCTAGACGCCTCGTCACAGCCTGAGAAACTAACTACACCTAAAGATAGAAAGAGGAAAGCTATCTGCCCCGGAGCAGATCCCCAAAGAACATAGAAAGCCCCCAAACATGTAATGGCGGTTAGACAAGAAGAAATACTGACACAGACAGAAAATAGTATGAGCAAATGTTGGGGCCCAAACTTACTAAATAGAAAAGGATAGGAAGGGCACTTACTGCAATCCCAAAAAACCCTGAAAGCACCAACTCTACTAATTTCAAAAACACCTGAGATCACACGACCTCTACCACCTAAATTAGTTCTCTGGTGTAACCAAAAACAAAACAGCAGCCACTGAAAAAACTGGAAAAAGCAAATGTACAAACATCAGTGGCTGAACTGAACTGAGAGGCAAAAGCCCCCAGAGGGGACCCTGAAGGCCCCCACAGAAGTGAAGGACAAAATGCAAAAATCAAGCACAAAAACAAAAAGAAGAAAATGTCTTATCTGTTAGCAGGAGATTCAGACACGACACAGCAGGCTACCAAGGAAACAGGAATCAAGGATTGAGACCAGAACAATTGATCACCGGCAACCCTGATGGGAAGGTGACTCCCTTATATAAGACCAGTCAGTAACACCTGATTCCCAATCCTCACAATCTTCACTGGACAGTCCAGTACCGTTTGTAACCACCAGAGGGAGCTTCTGCTCAGAACTCATTTCCAGCCTATTCACAACAGCCAACATTTCGGGTTTTAAAATCATTTTCAAGCTGGCATTATAAAGTATTCTAATTTACTGAGATAATGACTTTTGGTTTTCATTGACTGCAAGCCATAATCATCAACATAAACAGAAATAAACGCTTGAAATAGATCACCCTGTTTGTCATGACTCTATATAATATATGAGTTTCACTTTTTGTATTGAAGAACTGAAATAAATGAACTTATTTACCATCTTCTAATTTTGTGAGAAGCATCTGTAGGTTCACATAGATTCCCAATGCCAGAGACAATGGGTCTCCTAGGAGGATTAGTGGCATTTTTATTAAGTAAAATGTAGAATGTAGCCATCTTAGGATCATTGTAAGAATGATACTCTGATTTCTGTTTATAGATTGATACCTGTGATATAGCCAAGGTAAGAAAGGAGGTTAATTTGGTACTAAAGTTATTTAAAGGATTAAACGTTAATTTTGTACTGGATCGCTAAGGTGACATATTATTTGTTTCTCATACATCTTTTTGTTGCAAAGGACAATGTTATTCCCTATATTAGATGGTTTAACCCCTTTCTGACATCTGACATACTATCCAGTCCATGTGCCCTGGGCCTGTCTGCCCATGGACGGGATAGTACGTCATAGGCGATCGGCCACGCTCACGGGGGGAGCACGGCCGATTGCGGCCGGGTGTCAGCTGATTCTCGCAGCTAACACCTGGCACTAAGTGCCAGGAGCAGTCACAGGCCGTTCCCGGCACTTTAACCTCCTGAACACTGCGATCAAACAAGATCGCAGCGTTCCTCAGCCGGCACAGGGTCTGAAAGCCCCTCTGCCTTTGGATCGGAGACTCAGCGGGACGACGCGGGGTCCTGATTGCTGTCATGGAGACCCGATGTTGCCATGACGATATCCGGGTTTCCAGAGTTGAGAAACTTCCTGTCATGCGCAGTGCATGTCAGGAAGTCTCTCAGGTCAGTGTTCTATAGAAGCGATCATGAAATGATTGTCCCAACGTAGGACAAAGTGTAAAACATAGAATAAAGTGAATTTTTTTTTAAATACTTGTAAAAAAAATTTTTTAAATTTAAAAATAATTAAAAAATCAATATTTATTCTATCACTAATTAAATATTTGAATTAAAAAAAGCTAAACAATAAAAGTACACATATTTGGTATCGTCGCGTCCGTAACAACCCGACCTATAAAACTGTCCCACTAGTTAACCCCTTTAGTGAACACCATAAAAAAAGGCAAAAAACAATGCTTTATCATCATACCACCGAACAAAAAGTGGAATAACACGCGATCACGTGGTGGTGGTGGCAAAGGAGCAACGTTGCAGAGGCGCGGTGGGCGGCGTGCACCTGAGCAGGGTCCCTTCCTCAGGTGGTGAGGTGACGCCGTGGCACGGAGAGCAGACAGGACAGCAGAGCCGGGTTTGTCGGTGGTGGCGGCCATCTTCCTGAGGCGGCGCGTGCGCGGAGTACTCTGCTTCCTGAAGCTTCAGGAAAATGGCCGCCGCGATGTCTATCTGCGCATGCTCGGCCTCCCGTGGCCATTTTCCTGAAGCCACAGGAAGCAGAGTACTCTATCTGCGCACGCGCCGCCTCAAGGAGTTGGCCGCCACCACCGACAATCCCGGCTCTGCTCTCCTGTCTGCTCTCCGTGCCGCGGCGTCACCTCACCACCTGAGGAAGGGACCCTGCTCAGGTGCATGCCGCCCACCGCGCCTCTGCAACGCCGCACCTCTGCCACCGTCACACCACTGCCGCAACCCCCCGGTAAGCTGCGTTCAGGCTATAAGACGCACTCCCCATTTCCCACACAATTTTTTTGGGGAAAAAGTGCGTCTTATAGTCCGAAAAATACGGTAAGTATTTTCTGTGATATATATTTGTGATTTAAGGACTTGAAAATTCAAAGTTGGAAAATTGCAAAATTTTCAAAATTTTTTCCAAATTTCCATTTTTGACAAATAGATGCACGTAATATCAAAGAAATTTTATGACTATCATGAAGTACAATATGTCATCAGAAAACAACGTTCCAGAGTTATTAATTCATAAAGGGACAGTGGTCAGAATTGGGGTAAAGGGGTTAATAACGATCTCATTCATTTCACTGAGCTGTTTTAGGGCCAATCTTTCATTTTTCGTGCAGTTATCATATGGAAGTGTGGAGGGGATATTCTTGAATTCCTCAACAACCAGTTTTACAAATAACTATGTTGGGGAACACGGAGAAAGGAGGAAAACATTGGCTTGGTGGTAAGATAGATTTAGGAAATGTAGCAATTTCCATAACCTACTGTTCATCAATGAGACTTTGTAGGACATTGACCACTTCACATTCTTCATCACTGGTGAAGGTGTTCATTCTCTACCAAAGGAGTAGAAGACTTCTACTCACAGTTCACGATAGACTTTTCTCAAGATAATTTTCTAAGGCGGCCTTATTCCACCACATCTTAATGTGACGGTGAGAGAGATTTTTAGTGTCTGTTTAAGCTCCCTCAGGGTTTTCTGCTAAGATTTGTCTGATTCTGTAGGATTCCCTTAAATAAGAATATAGCTTGGTTTTGCCATGTTGCTTCTTTAGCAAGCAAGTCCATCTTATGATGGAAAAATAACCTCTGTAAAAATGCAGGAAAATATCAATCAATAAGCAAAAATAATACAGTTGTTATGAGTCCAGAACAAACACATACTCCTATGCAAATGGCAAACATAACTGAGTGTGAATCAATTCAAAACTTATTAAGGAATAATGCAAATATAAAAATGAATATTAGGGAGGAAAACCTACAAACATAAATTTAAAAACTTCCGGTGAAGGGATAGATGGAATATCTTTAGCTGCATAGTAACAAATAAATGCACATGTTGTTGTCCAAAAGTACCAATGTACCTATGGTTATAACTTAAATAACTAAAAGTATAAAAAGGTACAGCTACGGTAACATATCACTGAACATGCATGAAGAATTCAAATTAATACCCATCCACGCAATATAAAGTATGTGACAAAATTATTAGGTGAATAGAGCAAAGTGAAAAAAACTACAAGAAAACAGTGCAATGATTTAAGAAATATTGTGAATCAAGTATTAGATTTTTTTTTATAAAATTGACATCTGCATATATTATTATTATTATTATACATTTTTATAGCGCCATTTATTCCATGGCGCTTTACATGAGAAAAACATTTACATGGTAAATTCAAAAAGGTTCATTTTTTTCTCAATTATGTACACTCTGCACCCCATCTTGACTGAAAAAAAACAGAAATGTAGAAAGTTTTGCAAATTTATTAAAAAAGAAAAACTGAAATATCACATGGTCATAATTATTCAGACCCTTTGCTCAGTATTGAGTAGAAGCACCCTTTTGAGCTAGTACAGCCATTAGTCTTCTAGGAAATGATGCAACAAGTTTTTCACACCTGGATTTGGGGATCCTCTGCCATTCTTCCTTGCAGATCCTCTCCAGTTCCGTCAGGTTGTATGGTGAACGTTGGTGGACAGCCATTTTCATATCTCTCCAGAGATGCTCAATTGGGTTTAGGTCAGGGCTCTGTCTGGGCCAGTCAAGAATGGTCACAGAGTTGTTCTGAAGCCACTTCTTTCTTATTTTAGCTCTGTGCATAGGGTCATTGTCTTGTTGGAAGGTGAACCTTCTGCCAAGTCTGAGGTCCAGAGTACTTTGGAAGAGGTTTTCATCCAGGATATCTCTGTACTTGGCTGCATTCATGTTTCCTTCAATTTCAACCAGTTGTCCTGCCCCTGCAGCTGAAAATCACCCGCATAGCATAATGCTGCCACCACTATGTATCACTGTTGGGATTGTATTAGGCAGGTGATGATCAGTGCCTAGTTTTCTCCACACATACCGCTTAGAATTATCACCAAAAAGTTCTATCTTCATCTCATCAGACCAGAGAATCTTATTTCTCATCGTCTGGGAGTACTTCATGTGGTCCCAAACTTCTTCTATTTAAGAATTATTGAGGCCACTGTGCTCTTAGGAATCTTGAGTATGGTAGAAATTATTTTGTAACCTTGGCCAGATATGTGTCTTGCCACAGTTCTGTCTCTGAGCTCCTTGGCCAGTTCCTTTGACCTCATGATTCTCATTTGGTCTGCCATGCTCTGTGAGCTGTGAGGTCTTATATAGATAGGTGTGTGCCTTTAAAAATCAAGTCCTATCAGTTTAATTAAACACAGCTGGACTCCAGTGAAGGAGTAGAACCAGTAGGATGACAAGGAAATGGACAGCAATTATGAGTGTCTGAGCAAAGGGTCGGAATACTTAAGATTATGTGATAATTCAGTTTTATTTTTTAATAAATTTTCAAAAATTTCTACATTTCCGTTTTTTTTCAGTGAAGATGAGGCGCAGAGTGTACATTAATGAAAAAAAAAATAACTGTTTTGGATTTTACCAAATGGCTGTAATGAAACAAACAGTGAAAAATTTAAAGGTGTCTGAATACTTTCCGTACCCACTGTATATATATATTTATATATATATATATACATATATATATATATGTATATATATATATAGTTGAAACCAGAATTTTACTTACACTACATAAAAAGACAAGTATGCATGTTACTCTCAATATCTGACAAGCTTCTCCCTTTTAATGATGGTCATTGGGCCCAAAAAAGATCAATTTTAGTTTCATCAGACCCCAGGACATGTCTCCAAAAATTAAGGTTTGTGCTCCTGTGCGCATTTGCAAACATTAATCTGGCTTTTCCCTGTTTCTTTTGGAGTAATGGCTTCTTTCTAATAGAGTGTCCTTTCAGTCCATGTTGACACAGTTCTCTGTTATGTTTCGGTAGCTGAGGAAAAATTGCAAAAATAGCAAAAGTAGTAATACACCAGGGAGGCTGGAAACTATTGGACTGCAGTACCCTAAACTAACAGACACACTAAAAGTAGCCGTGGAGCGTACCTACGGTGAGCCTAGACGCCTCGTCACAGCCGGAGAAATAACTACACCTAAAGGCAGAAATATGAAAGCTATCTGCCCCGGAGCAGATCCCCCAAAGAAATAGGAAGCCCCCAAACATGTAATGGTGGTTAGACAAGAGGAAAATACGGACACAGACAGAAAATAGAATGAGCAAACGCTGGGGCCCAATCTGTCTAGATAGAAAAGTAAAGGAAAGAATTCTGACTGCAACCCAAAACAACCCTGACAAAAATACCAACACTTCTGATTAACAAAAAACCTGAGATCACACGATCTCTACCACCTAAATCAGATCTCTGGTGTAACACACAGCAATTCAGTAAAAAAGTGACAAAGGAACAGAGCAAAAGTGCAAATACAAAATGAGCACAATTGCAGCGCCAGACCCAAAAGGGGACCAGGCTGCAATCCCCTGCAAGCAGCAAAACAGGCAAGGAAAATCCAACAAGAGGAAAAAAAATAGCAAATCACTTATCTGAAAGAGAGCAGGAATGCAAGCTGAGTTCCAAGCAAAACCAGGAAGAACAATTAATTACCTGCAAGGCTGATGGGAACTCAGGTCACTTATATCAGACCATTAAGAGCCAGCTGAAGGCCATTCAGCAATTAGTTCACTACCCTCAGCAACCACCGGAGGGAGCCCCAGCTCAGAAGTCACCTCCAGAGTATTCACAACAGTACCCCCCCTTGAGGAGGGGTCACCGAACCCTCACCTGCGCAACCAGGACTGATCAGGATGAGCTCGATGATAGGCACGGATCAGTCTCCCAGCATGGATGTCCGAAGCAAACACCCAAGAATTGTCCTCCTGACCATAACCTCTCCACTTAACCAAATACTGGAGTTTCTGTCTAGCAAAACGAGAATCCAAATGTCACGCTGATATGTCTAATGATATGTGTACGATGTCAGTAAACTATTCTTACAGAAACAACACTCTATACAACATATAGTTTAGCAACATCAGCATGTAAATATAGAATAGATTTACCTGACACGATATCCGTTGAACTCAGGGTTAATCTTGAGGACTTGATACGCTGTCACAGGAAAGAGGAGGACCGGGGTCTAACCTGACCCTAAAACTGGGATCCTAACTAATCCCTCACCTTGGAGGTACTGATAATGGTTCAGAGGTCCAAGTCTCCAGCCTAACCTAGTCTCCTATCAGTCCCTGAACCCTGTAATCAGTCCTAAGAATGACCCTGATTACCACCAAAGGGATATGGGCTGATCTCTGCTAAATACACAGATTAGACATATAGGACAGACTGGAGAAAACACAGACTCGCATACACACTCAAACACAGAAGGAACATAAATGGTCTGGGATATAAAATTCTAAGCAAGTTGAGCTTAAAACAACTAAGGAGCTCTTTAACTTAAGTCTATACAGATTCAATCCTATCTGTGGTCTGCATGAAGAATTTCACTGGCAACTCCCAAAACAGACAACCAGGGATTTAAAGGAAACCAATCAACAAATAATCAATTGCAGCCGGGAGAAACTGAACCCAGTCCCAGAACCGAGCACAGACAGAATTAACTCCCTCACTGCCAAACACAAAGAAACAGCAACTCAGCTGTGAGAAGTCAGAATGTGCAACCGCGACGATCTTTGTGGCGATGCACACATGACAGTACCCCCCCTTCTACGAGGGGCCTCCGGACCCTCAGGGCCAGGTCTGCCCGGGTGAGTTCTGTGGAAGGTCCAAACCAACCGATCTACGTTAATGTCAGACGCAGGAACCCACGTCCTCTCCTCTGGACCATACCCCTTCCAATGCACCAAGTACTGAAGGGACCGGCGATTCAGACGTGAGTCAATGATCTTTGACACTTGAAACTCCAAGTTACCATTGACCACCACTGGAGGAGGAGGTAGAGGTGACGGTATGACTGGTGCCACGTACCTCTTAAGTAATGACTTGTGGAACACATTGTGGATTTAAAACGTAGGAGGGAGGTCCAGACGAAATGCCACAGGATTAATTATGGAACTGATCCTGTACGGCCCGATGAATCTGGGACCCAGTTTCCAGGAGGGAACTTTAAGTTTTATATTCCTGGTAGACAACCATACCAGATCGTTCACATTCAGATCTGGACCAGAAACTCTCCTCCTATCAGCCATACGTTTATAACGGTTCCCCATAGCACTCAGATTATTCAATACACCTCTCCACACTGAAGCAAGTGACGACGAGAAACGCTCCTCCTCAGGAACCCCAGAAGGGCCCCCCCATTGAAAGTACAAAACTGGGGATGAAAACCATATGCCCCAAAAAACGGGGATTTACCAGTGGACTCGCTCTGCCTGTTGTTAAGAGCGAACTCTGCCAGAGGCAAGAAAGAAGACCAGTCCTCCTGGTTCTCTGAGACAAAACACCGAAGATAAGTCTCAAGGCTTTGATTCAGACGCTCTGTCTGACCATTGGTCTGCGGATGAAAAGCCGAGGAAAATGACAATTGCATCCCCCGACGTAAACAAAATGCCCTCCAAAATTTAGACACAAACTGAGACCCCCTATCTGACACCACATCAGAAGGCAACCCATGAAGTCTCACAATCTCCCCAATGAACACCTGTGCCAGAGTTTTAGCATTAGGGAGGGCAGGAAGAGCAATGAAATGTGCCATCTTACTGAACCTGTCAACAACCACCAGTATGACAGTTTTCCCTGACGACGGAGGAAGATCCGTAATGAAGTCCATAGACAAATGAGTCCATGGACGCTCCGGAAGTTTCAAGGGTAAGAGGGTCCCAGACGGACGGGTATGCGGGGTCTTAGAGCGAGCACAAACCCCACAGGACGCGACAAAAGTTATAACATCTTTATTAACGTTAGGCCACCAAAACCGGCGAGAAAGGAGATCTAAAGTAGCCTTACTCCCTGGATGTCCTGCTAAAGCAGAATTATGATGTGCCTCAATAACCTTTTGTCTCAACTGATTTGGGACAAACAGTCTCCCTGAAGGTCCTGCAGGGGCGTCCCCCTGAGCCTCTAATACCTCCTCCTCAAGCTCAGAACATACAGCCGACACTACCACCCCCTCCTGAAGGATAGGAATCGGGTCATCCGTTTTCCCGGCCCCTGGGAAACTGCGAGACAAGGCATCAGCCTTAACATTCTTAGACCCAGGGCGATATGTGACGACAAAATTAAACCTGGTAAAAAACAACGACCATCGAGCTTGTCTGGAAGTCAGACGCTTAGCAGATTCCAAATACAGCAGGTTTTTGTGATCAGTAATGACGGTAACCGGGTGGACTGCCCCTCCAAAAAGTGACGCCATTCTTCAAAAGCCAACTTAATGGCCAAAAGTTCCCTATTGCCGATATCATAATTCCTTTCGGCGGACGACAACTTCTTAGAAAAGAAAGCGCACGGATGCCATTTACCAGGGGACGGACCCTGGGACAATATTGCACCCACCCCTACGTCAGACGCGTCCACCTCCACAATGAACGGCTGTGATGCATCTGGTTGGATGAGAACGGGTGCCGAAGCAAAACATTTTTTCAAAGAGGAAAAAGCTTGGCAAGCTTTGTCCGACCATTTAGAAAAATCCGTCCCTTTTCTTGTCATGTCAGTGAGAGGTTTGACAACAGATGAGAAATTACAAATAAATTTCCGGTAGTAGTTAGCAAACCCCAGAAAACGCTGCAGAGCCTTAAGATCCTCTGGCTGATCCCATTCAAGCACTGCTCTCACTTTTTCAGGGTCCATACGGAAACCGGAGGCTGACACCAAGAAACCCAAAAACTGAAGTTCCTGTACAGCAAATACACACTTTTCCAGTTTGGCGTATAGTTTATTGTCTCGCAAGATCTGCAACACCTGTCTCACATGCTCCTGGTGAGACACAAGATCTGGCGAGTAAATTAAAATGTCATCCAAATATACGACCACAAACAGCCCCACAAGGTGACGAAAAATGTCATTAACAAAATGTTGTAATACTGCTGGTGCAGTAGTCAGACCAAAAGGCATGACAAGGTTCTCATAATGTCCCTCCGGCGTGTTAAACGCCGTTTTCCACTCATCCCCCTCTTTTATCCTAATCAAATTATACGCCCCCCTGAGATCCAATTTAGAGAACCATTTGGCGCCCACAATTTGATTGAAGAGATCAGGAATAAGAGGGAGAGGATACGGATCTCGAACAGTAATCCGATTAAGTTCGCGGAAATCCAAGCAAGGGCGTAGGCCTCCATCTTTTTTCTTCACAAAGAAGAACCCCGCGGCTACTGGGGAAGATGAAGGTCTAATATGCCCTTTGGCCAGACTTTCCGAAATATAGTCTTTCATAGCCTGCCTCTCAGGACCAGAAAGGTTATACAACCTAGCTTTAGGCAACTTAGCATCAGGAAGGAGATTAATAGAGCAGTCATACACGCGATGAGGAGGCAACTCCTGACACCCCTCCTCAGAGAACACATCCCCAAAGTTCTCCAAAAAAGGAGGCAATGTACTAGGCACGACCGCACTGATGACTGTGTTCATGCAGTTACTTTTGCAAAACTCACCCCATTGGCTTATCTCTCTGGACTGCCAATTAATCACAGGGTTATGTTTAACCAACCAAGGAAGTCCCAACACAATGGGAGTAGGTAGACCCTCCAACACATAACAAGATAATTGTTCCCTATGTATCGCCCCTACCCGAATATCAATGTTATGGACCTCATGAACAAAGCTACCTTGGCCGAGAGGCCTGGCGTCAATGGAGAATATAGGGATCGGTTTGGCCAATACACTCAGAGGCATACCTTGAGCCTGAGCAAACTGAGCGTCAACCAGATTAGCCCCGGACCCACTATCAAGAAGAACAGAAAATCTCTCCACTCTCGTACCAACCACCATCTCCACTGGTACAAGGAACTGAGAAGAACTAGCGGACGAAATACATACTCCCAGGTTGTCGTCCACCACACAACCTGGGATTAACAGTTTTCCGGCAACTTTTTGCTCAACAAGGCACGGGATGGACATCCCCCAACAAAATGTCCCTCTTTCCCGCAGAAGAAACACCTTCTAGTCCTGCTGCGTACCACCAATCCCCTCCTACGAAATGATGTCCCTCCCAACTGCATAGGCTCATCCGAACAGACAAGGGGAACCTCAACATAAGGGACTTTTGTAGTAGGTGGAGCAACTACTGGGGGCGGAGTTACCTCACCCCTCTCCCGAAGCCGTCTATCAGTACGGATAGCTAGGGCCATAGCAGCCTCCAGTGATGGAGGAGAATCATACTGAGCCAAAACGTCCTTTAATTTGTCAGAAAGCCCATGACAAAACTGACTCCTTAGAGCTGGGTCATTCCACTGAGTATCTGTGTCCCATCTACGGAACTCAGAAGCAAATTCCTCCGCCGGACGATCTCCCTGCTGTATCTTACGTAATTTTGTCTCAGCAAGAGAGACTCGATCTGGGTCATCATATACCAAACCCAGGGCAGTAAAAAATCGATCTACAGACTGTAGAGCCGGGGATCCCGGAGGAAGGGAGAATGCCCAGGATTGAGGGTCCCCTTGTAGGAGCGAGATAACAATTCCCACTCTCTGCTCTTCACTCCCTGATGATCGAGGCCGAAGCCGAAAATACAATTTACATGCTTCCCGGAAGGTGAAAAATTTGTCTCGCCCACCAGTGAACCTGTCCGGGAGAGCTACTTTAGGTTCAAATCTGGTTTGCTCCAGGGGAGACAAAACTTTGGACTTAATGTCCGTCAGCTCCATGGATAATCCCTGCAACTGCAGAGCCAGCTGGGCTACTGGATCCATGGCAACTGGGGATAATTTTATGGGCCAGTGAAAATGTCACGCTGTCTAATGATATGTGTACGATGTCAGTAAACTATTCTTACAGAAACAACACTCTATACAACATATAGTTTAGCAACATCAGCATGTAAATATAGAATAGATTTACCTGACACGATATCCGTTGAACTCAGGGTTAATCTTGAGGACTTGATACGCTATCACAGAAAAGAGGAGGACCGGGGTCTAACCTGACCCTAAAACTGGGGTCCTAACTAATCCCTCACCTTGGAGGTACTGATAATGGTTCAGAGGTCCAAGTCTCCAGCCTAACCTAGTCTCCTATCAGTCCCTGAACCCTGTAATCAGTCTAAGAATGACCCTGATTACCACCAAAGGGATATGGGCTGATCTCTGCTAAATACACAGATTAGACATATAGGACAGACTGGAGAAAACACAGACTCGCATACACACTCAAACACAGAAGGAACATAAATGGTCTGGGATATAAAATTCTAAGCAAGTTGAGCTTAAAACAACTAAGGAGCTCTTTAACTTAAGTCTATACAGATTCAATCCTATCTGTGGTCTGCATGAAGAATTTCACTGGCAACTCCCAAAACAGACAACCAGGGATTTAAAGGAAACCAATCAACAAATAATCAATTGCAGCCGGGAGAAACTGAACCCAGTCCCAGAACCGAGCACAGACAGAATTAACTCCCTCACTGCCAAACACAAAGAAACAGCAACTCAGCTGTGAGAAGTCAGAATGTGCAACTGCGACGATCTTCGTGGCGATGCACACATGACACCAATATTTTCTCAACCACATACTCCAAATTGCCCTCAACCAAAACAGGGTCGGGAGGCGCAGCCATAGGAACCACTGGCTCGACAAACCTCTTCAATAAGGACTTGTTGAACACGTTATGGATCTTAAATGTCCCTGGAAGAAGCAAACGGAAGGAAACTGGATTAATAATTTCCATGATCTTATAAGGTCCAATGAACCTTGGCTTAAATTTTGGAGAAGCAACCTTCATAGGGATATTTCTTGAGGACAACTAAACCAAGTCCCCCACTTTAAAACGAGGACCATCATTCCTATGCAGGTTGGCAAACCGCTGGGCCTTCTCCTGAGAGAGACAACCTCTCCACTACCTGGTCCCAAATCTGCTGCATACGCTCCACAATAGAGTCAACACCTGGACAGCCAGAAGCCTCCGCCTGTACTGGAGAAAATCAAGGGTGAAACCCAGAATTGCAGAAAAATGGAGACATCAAGGTGGCAGAGCTAGCCCTATTATTAAGAGCAAACTCAGCCAAAGGCAAAAAAGAGACCCAGTCATCTTGATCAGCAGACACAAAACATCTCAAATAAGTCTCCATGGTCTGGTTTGTTCTCTCGGTTTGTCCATTGGTCTGAGGGTGGAATGCAGAGAAGAAAGATAACTGAACACCAAGTTTAGAACAAAATGTCCTCCAAAATCTGGAAACAAACTGGACTCTTCTGTCAGACACAATGTTCTCCGGAATGCCATGTAACTAGAGTTGAGCGATACTTTCCGATATCCAAAATATCGGATCGGAATGGTATCGACGATATCCACAAAATATCGGCGATACCCGATACCGATACCGGAAATCCAATGTAAGTCTATGGGAACAAAATATCGTAATTAAAAAAAAAACATTCTTGGCTTGTTGGATAATTGTACATGAAGGAAAACAACAAAGAGTAATGTAGAATGTATTGGGGGAGGTTGAGGAGACATTAAAGGCATAGATGTTTAACCCAATCCAATGGAATAGCATTAATAATTTTTTTTTTAAAGACGTTCGGATTGACAAAGAAATTGACAATGTTGTTAACCTTTTTTCTATTTTGGCAAATATGTATGTTTCACAACCTCCATGCTCTTGACCTTTTTAAGTTTTGACACACTTTCACCTTCATAATCTTCAGCAGCATCATCTTTGTCATCTAATTATTCTTCATCTTCACCTTCTTTATCTTCTTCTTAAACGTTCTTGTTATTCATCTTTTTGTTAACATTACTCATATTGTTCTTATTAAACTATTATTCTTCTTCATATTCTACTTCTTCATCTTCTTCCTCTTCATCTTCTTCATCATATTCTTATTTGTGACAGAGATTCCTGTACTTGTAATCTGTAAAAGTATGAATTTTTCTTCCTTCCGTTCTTGCTGTCACAAAAGATTTAAATTACAACAGTATTTGTCCGTGTTCAGTTTAGCCTGCAGCAGCAGGCATTTTCCAGGGGCACCACGAGGAGGAACGGACTCATCCCCATACACTGCTTAGTCTTCTTCTGCTTATAATTTACAGCATATATTTTGCTCTTCATTTTGGTCTTATACTTCATGTTCTTCTGCTTTTTGATCTTCTGCTTATTGCTCTTCTGTCCCTTGTTCTGTATCTTGTAGTTTGTCTTAACCTTCTTTGTCCTGTTGGTGATCTTCTTCTGGGTAATCTTTTATTTCCTCTTTGTGATGGTGTTCAGGCTGGTTGGCTTGATGCTCGTCGTCCTTGGGGTTGTCATCTTCTTCGGGGTGGTCTTTACGGTTGTCTAACTTCCGAGAACCAGCTGATGTTACAGGAACCCGGACGGGTAGCAGAAGGTACAAGAGCCAATGCAAGTAACGAGGACCAGCTGACTGTGCTGGAACCCGGAGGGGCAGCAGAAGGAAAAGAGCCAATGGCACAACCTAGGACCAGCTGACGTTACTGGGACACGGTTACTAAGCAGGAGGTACCTGTGCTCAAAAGCACTACCAAGGACCAGCAGACGTTGCTGGAACTCGGATACCGAACTGGAGGCACCGAGGCCAAAGGCACTGTGGAGAACCAGTTGACGGTACTGGAACCCAGACGGGTAGCAGAAGGTACAAGAGCCAATGCAAGTAACGAGCACCAGCTGACTGTGCTGGAACCCGGAGGGGCAGCAGAAGGAAAAGAGCCAATGGCACAACCGAGGACCAGCTGACGTTACTGGGACACGGTTACTAAGCAGGAGGTACCTGTGCTCAAAAGCACTACCAAGGACCAGCAGACGTTGCTGGAACTCGGATACCGAACTGGAGGCACCGAGGCCAAAGGCACTGCGGAGAACCAGTTGACGGTACTGGAACCCGGACGGGTAGCAGAAGGTACAAGAGCCAATGCAAGTAACGAGGACCAGCTGACTGTGCTGGAACCCGGAGGGGCAGCAGAAGGAAAAGAGCCAATGGCACAACCGAGGACCAGCTGACGTTACTGGGACACAGTTACTAAGCAGGAGGTACCTGTGCTCAAAAGCACTACCAAGGACCAGCAGACGTTGCTGGAACTCGGATACTGAACTGGAGGCAACGAGGCCAAAGGCACTGCGGAGAACCAGTTGACGGTACTGGAACCCGGACGGGTAGCAGAAGGTACAAGAGCCAATGCAAGTAACGAGGACCAGCTGACTGTGCTGGAACCCGGAGGGGCAGCAGAAGGAAAAGAGCCAATGGCACAACCGAGGACCAGCTGACGTTACTGGGACACGGTTACTAAGCAGGACGGGTACCATAAGGCACCCATGAAAATGTAAGTTGACAGGCGCAAGCTGTCCACAGTTACCGAATCACACAGTCCTACAGTGGGTGCTTGTCCTATTGTCACAACGGAAACAGACTTTATTTAGATATCCCACAGCACACATAGGAATGACCTAAACTGCAGGCACCATAGAGTCGGCTAACCCGAATGCAACACGACAGGACAACTTATTGGAGGCTAATTAACGTTGACACTGCCAGTAAACAGCTGTCGTGCTGTAACCAGGCTGGGCAGGAGTCAATACCCGTGCCAATTACTTCCGAGCAACAACTGGCGGTGTTGGAGCCCAGGGATGAGAGGAGGACAGGGTGGAGGCACCATGACTTTTTGGCATACACACAGCAGGGGAACAGCTGACATTACTGAACCCCAGTAACACAGGAGCAAGTGTTGACTGTGCTAACAGCACTTCCGAGCGTTCCTTTATGTGCACTTTAGTAGGAGGTCGGCGTACCCCCTGCTGCGGGAAGAACAAATTGAAGCCGTTGTTGCTTGGATGGCAGCCAATGCATCGACTTCAATTGCTTCCACCTCCTCTCAGGAACCAGCACTGTTGAGCAACCATCTGTCTCTTCACCGCCTGCCAAATTGCCCAGGCAGTCAGACAGTTCTGTACAGGATCCAGCTGAGTCTCTGCTTCTGTTCTCAGAATCTGTTGGCTTGCAAACAGGGGCCCAGCCAAGCAGCATTCTGGAATGTGAAGAAGAGGGAGTATGCAGTGATGCGCAACAGCTGTGTCTCTCAGAATCTGAAGAGGCGGGTGAGCCAGTGCCGATGCTCAGCACACCGCAGAACGCATCTGATGATGATGAGACTCAGGTGCCAGTTTCTGTTGAGCATGGTGCTGGCCAGACCACCCAACAGCAGCAGGTTTTGGAAGAGGGTAGTGGAGATGATGAGGTGAGATGATGAGGTCCAAGTCCCAACATGGCGTGAGGAACAGGAAGGTGGTGGGAGCAGCTCTGAGGAAGAGATTGCCCCAACGGTACAAACAGGAGGGAGAGTTAGGCTGCAGAATCGGTTGACTGTAGCCTCCAGTTTGGAACCTGTTCGGAGCAGTTCTCTTCCAAAAGTCAAAACAGGCGCTCCCAGGACTTGCACTGCGTGGTCCTTTTTTGACACACTTGCAGATGATATTTGCTATGTGAAATGCAAGCTGTGTAATCTAAAAGTAAAAACAGGTAAAAGTGTCAGTAACGTCAATACCAGTAATATTATTATTATTATAGATTTTAATAGCGCCATTTATTCCATGGCGCTTTACATGTGAAGAGGGGCAAATATAGACAATTACAGTAAACATGAGCAATACAAGGCACACACAAGTACAGAAGGAGAGAGGACCCAGCCCGCGAGGGCTCACAATCTACAGGGGTGGTTGAGGATACACTAGGAGAGGGAAGAGCTGATCGTGTGGTGGTTCAGTAGACTGATGATCATTGCAGGTTGTAGGCTTGTCGGAAGAGGTGGGAAATATGTGCAAACATGTGGGTACAAAGCACGTAGTTGAGTTACAAAGACACACTGGAGATGTAGGCCAACCTACAACAGCACCTACTGTCAGGAGTCGAACCCAGTACCTCTTGTCCACTGGCCAGCAGCTCTACCATCTGAGCTATTCTGCTGGCTGCAAAGTTCCTTGCTGAACCCTGATACCATTGACTGTTCTTCCTGATTAGCTACACCTAGTGCTCTTTTGATTGGGCCTCTGATTGCCAATTACACACCCTATGTAAACCTGGCCCTGTGGGTGTGTCATTGCGAGATTATTGAGCTCCAAGCCTTTAGTCAAGCGTTTCCTGCTGATCCATTGCTACAAACACTGCTCTCCTGTGAACCGACCTCGGCCTGCTCTCTGACTACGTTCTCTGCCTGATCCATTGCTACAAACACTGCTCTCCTGTGAACCGACCTCGGCCTGCCTTCTGACTACGCTCTCCGCCTGATCCATTGCTACAAACACTGCTCTCCTGTGAACCGACCTCGGCCTGCCTTCTGACTACGCTCTCCGCCTGATCCATTGCTACAAACACTGCTTTCCTGTGTACCGACCTCCGGCTGCCACCTGACTACGTTATCTGCCTGCTCCTCTGTTACCGAACTGCCTTTCCTGTGTACCGACCTCCGGCTGCCACCTGACTACGTTATCCGCCTGATCCATTGCTACAAACACTGCTTTCCTGTGTACCGACCTCCGGCTGCCATCTGACTACGCTACCTGCCTCTGCTTCCCCTAGTGTTTGCAGTAACATCGGCTCCAACCCAGACGGGATCCTGACAGAATAATCTCGCGCCAAAATGGAGTCCGCTGTGAACACCCTGAGGCGGCAAGTTACGGAGCTTCAAAGTTTTTGTACTGACTCTCAAGGAAAATATGCCAAGTTACAAACTGATTTCACGGCGATACAACAGGAAGTAATTGAGCTACAAAAACAACTTCTGGACGTGCGCAATTCAGGGTCCGAATCAAACGCGCGGCTGCCGCTGCCTGCAAAGTTCAGTGGGGATCGCAAGCAGTACCGAGGATTCCTCAATCAATGCCGCATATACTTCCAGATGCAACCTGCTTCCTTTACCAGTGAGAGGAAGAAAGTTTTTTTCATGATAAATCTCCTGACGGATGAAGCTCTTGCTTGGGCTTCACCTTATGTAGAAAAGGACTATGACCTCCTTAATGACCTGGAAGCCTTCACCGCAGCTATGAATCAAGTTTTTGATGACCCAAACCGCTGTGCCACAGCAGAAACCAAATTACATAATTTGCGCCAAGGACGTCGCTCTGTTGCGGAATACACATCGGAGTTCCGTCGCTGGGTGGCCGACACCACCTGGAATCCAGCGGCCCAGAGAAGTCAATTTCGACGAGGGTTATCAGAACCAGTGAAAGACGAGCTTGCCAGGGTTGAGACCCCTGACCAGTTGGAGGACTTTATTCAACTATGTATCCGGATTGACCAGAGACTTACTGAAAGGAGAAAGGAGAGACTGCGAGCACTTGGGAATAGCCCTGGCTTCTCATTTTCAGCATCGGACCACCAAGAAAAGACGCAAGGCGTGTCTGAACCGATGCAGATCGACGTCATCCGAAGACCACTCTCTGCACAGGAGAAGGAGAGGCGACGTGCAGAACATCTCTGCCTCTATTGTGGGGACCCTGGACACTATGCCATCAACTGTCCTAACAAAAGGACTATAGCCTTTACCAACAACAGGTCTGCCAGCAATATGGACCTTTCTCAGCAGTCGGATTCCAGCTTGCAGACTATCTCATCAGTAACGCCAGAAATAGACAAAATACATACTACATCATCTCATTTTGTAATCCCCATTCAGGTTGTAATGGGCACCCAAAAAATACAATGCTCTGCCCTGTTGGATTCGGGAGCAGGAGGGAATTTTATGGACTTAAAATTTACACGTGATAATAATATTTCCAGTAGGACCAAATCCACACCAATTGAAATGGAAACGGTGGATGGATCACCCTTGTCTTCTGGACCTGTCACGCATGAGACAATCGAACTGGAGATTTGTATCGAACCGGATCATCATGAAGCTGTCAGTTTCCACCTTATCTCATCTCCGAAATTTCCGGTTATTCTAGGGATCCCCTGGTTTTCAGTCCATAACCCTTCTATCAACTGGGCATCAAGGACCATCACCTTTCCATCTGACTACTGTAAGAATAATTGTCATAAGGAACCCCCTGTTCTCCAACAAGTCCAAATCTCTGAGATTTCGCATGAGAAGGAAGAGAAACTACCACCTCAATATCAGCAGTTCTCTGATGTCTGCAGTAAGAAGAAAGCAGATCAATTACCTCCTCACCGTCCTTACGACTGTCCCATTGAATTGCTGCCAGGAGCAACCATTCCATTTGGACGGATTTACAATCTTTCCGAACCTGAATTGAAGGTATTAAGAAAGTTCCTGGATGAAAATTTAGAGAAAGGCTTTATTCGACCTTCCACATCTCCAGCTGGGGCACCCCTGTTCTTTGTTGAAAAGAAAGACTCCACTCTGCGGCCATGTATTGACTACAGAGAGATGAATAATATCACTGTCAAGAATCGCTACCCGCTACCCTTGATTCCTGAACTATTTGAGAGACTCCGTTCTGCGAAAATCTTTACGAAGCTGGATCTTAGAGGGGCTTACAACCTCATACGGATTCGCCCAGGAGATGAGTGGAAGACCGCCTTCAGAACGAGATATGGACATTTTGAATCTCTGGTTATGACCTTTGGTCTTAGCAATGCCCCAGCCACCTTTCAACATTTTATTAATGATGTATTTCGAGATTTCTTGGACCAATTCATTGTGGCTTATCTCGATGACATTCTTATATTTTCAGACACCTTGGAAGAGCATCGCAGGCACGTCCAGTTAGTCTTGGAACGACTACAGGAGAACCATCTTTACATTAAACTTGAAAAATGTGAGTTTGAACAAACCAGTATCCAATTTCTGGGATATATCATCTCCCCAGAAGGTCTGAGCATGGATCCCGGCAAAATCAATGCTGTAGTGGACTGGCCTGTTCCAAGAAATTTAAAAGACGTCCAGCGTTTCATAGGATTTGCAAATTTTTACCGAAAATTTATAAAGAACTTTTCACGGATCATACTACCAATTACTACACTAACAAAAAAGACCAAAGCATTTTTCTGGTCTCCGGAGGCACAGGAGGCTTTTGACAAATTGAAAACTCTTTTTACGTCTGCTCCATTGTTAGTACACCCAAATCCTGAATTGCCATTTACTGTCGAAGTGGACGCCTCGGACTCTGCAGTGGGAGCCATTCTGTCTCAGCGAGTTGGGGACAAAATGCAACTTCACCCATGTGCGTTTCTTTCCCACACCATGTCATCTGCAGAAAAGAACTACGACATCGGTAATAAAGAACTGTTAGCCATTAAAGTTGCCTTCTCCGAATGGAGACATCTTTTGGAAGGTGCCAATCACCCTGTGACTGTCCTCACGGACCACAAGAATCTTGAATTCCTCCGTACAGCAAAAAGATTGTCTGCAAGACAAGCACGATGGCCTTATTTTTCTCAAGATTCAATTTTATAATTTCTTACCGGCCTGGTTCAAGAAATGGCAAGGCTGACGCCCTGTCCAGGATGTGTTCGGAACCTCAGGAGAGGTCTAGTAATGACGATACAATTCTAGGCCCTAAAAATTTTTGGGAATATTGCACTCTAGAGGACTATGTAATAGAATTAAAGATGGATATCAAGAGGACTCTTTCCTTAACCATCCTTCGGAAGACGTCGATCTTTCATTCAAAGAGGGGTTTTGGATGCAGAAACACAAAATATATGTACCTGAATCTTCTCGCCTTGAAGTCCTCAAAAGTGTCCATGATTCTAAACTGGCAGGACATCCTGGAGTTGCAAAAACACAAGACTTACTACTTTGTTTCTTTTGGTGGCCTAATTGTAGGAAGGACGTGAGGAAATATGTTTCAACCTGTTTAACATGCGCACGAAACAAGACCCCACGATCGTCTCCTCTAGGACTCTTGCAACCACTTCCTGTTCCATCCAGGCCTTGGGATCTATTTCCATGGATTTTATTGTGGAACTACCCCCTTCCAAACAGATGACCGTCATCCTTGTCATAGTGGACCGACTCACAAAAATGGCCCACTTTATTCCAACTGAAGGAATTCCTACTGCTGAAAAAACTGCAGAACTGATAATCAAAGAGGTATTCAGGTTACATGGAATTCCTGACAGCGTGGTGTCTGACAGAGGCGTTCAGTTTACGTCAAAATTTTGGAAGAGTTTCTGTACAGCCTTGGGAGTCACGGTGAATCTTTCTACCGCTTTCCATCCTCAGTCCAATGGCCAGACGGAGAGAACGAACCAGACTTTGGAGCAATACCTCCGTTGCTTCATTTCCTATCTTCAGGATGACTGGGTGGACTATTTACCAACAGCAGAGTTTTCCTACAACAACTCCATACATAGCGCTACATCTCAAACCCCATTTTTTGCTAATTATGGAGTACATCCAGTATTTATCCCTAATCTGCCAGTGAACACTCCCATTCCTGCTGTAAATGACAGGCTTGCAAAATTACAGGAATCCCAGAAGGAATTATCAGAGATATTACTCAAGACCCAGGAAGTATATAAGGAAGCAGCAGATAAACATCGGAGAGTGCCCCCTGCTCTTCAGGTTGGAGACAAAGTTTGGCTGTCCACTAAAAACCTTAAGACACATGTGCCATCCTCCAAATTGGGTCAGAAATTCATTGGACCTTTTCAAATTTCTGCAAAAATTAACCAGGTTGCTTTTCGTTTGGAACTTCCCAACAATCTAAAGATTCATCCAGTGTTTCACATATCCTTGCTCAAACCCTTCTGCTAAAACCCGTTTCCAGGAAGAATTCAGCCACCTCCTCCACCAGAAAGGATCCGTGGTGAAGAAGAATACATTGTGGATAAGATTCTGGACTCCCGAAAATTCAGAGGTAAACTGCAGTATCTGGTGCAGTGGAAGGGTTACGGACCAGAGGAAAATTCATGGGAACCAAGGGACAACGTCCATGCTCCTAGACTAACAAGAGCCTTTCATCAGAGGTACCCGGATAAGCCAGCTCCTGAGATGTCCAGAGGCCATCCTGGAAGGAGGGGAGTACTGTCAGGAGTCGAACCCAGTACCTCTTGTCCACTGGCCAGCAGCTCTACCATCTGAGCTATTCTGCTGGCTGCAAAGTTCCTTGCTGAACCCTGATACCATTGACTGTTCTTCCTGATTAGCTACACCTAGTGCTCTTTTGATTGGGCCTCTGATTGCCAATTACACACCCTATATAAACCTGGCCTGTGGGTGTGTCATTGCGAGATTATTGAGCTCCAAGCCTTTAGTCAAGCGTTTCCTGCTGATCCATTGCTACAAACACTGCTCTCCTGTGAACCGACCTCGGCCTGCCTTCTGACTACGCTCTCCGCCTGATCCATTGCTACAAACACTGCTCTCCTGTGAACCGACCTCGGCCTGCCTTCTGACTACGCTCTCCGCCTGATCCATTGCTACAAACACTGCTCTCCTGTGAACCGACCTCGGCCTGCCTTCTGACTACGCTCTCCGCCTGATCCATTGCTACAAACACTGCTTTCCTGTGTACCGACCTCCGGCTGCCACCTGACTACGTTATCTGCCTGCTCCTCTGTTACCGAACTGCCTTTCCTGTGTACCGACCTCCGGCTGCCACCTGACTACGTTATCCGCCTGATCCATTGCTACAAACACTGCTTTCCTGTGTACCGACCTCCGGCTGCCATCTGACTACGCTACCTGCCTCTGCTTCCCCTAGTGTTTGCAGTAACATCGGCTCCAACCCAGACGGGATCCTGACACCTACATCTTCAGGTCGTGTCGGAGCCTCTTCCTCCAGCTGACACACAGCTGGTTCGGCTTTCTCACAGGATCGCCATGGAAGAACCTCGGTCAATGTTGTCCAGAGACAAAGTGTTATTCCACCCACAGCAGCAAGTTCCCTGTCATCCTCACACACCCAGGCCACAAAACAGCCATCGGTACCACAGGCATGGGATAAAAGACGGCCATACTCGGCAAACCATCCACGAGCACAGGCTCTGAATGCTGGCATTGCAAAACTTCTGTCCCTTGAAATGCTGTCATTCAGGCTCGTGGAGACTGACAGTTTCCGTAACTTAATGGCATTGGCAGTCCCACAATACAATGTGCCAAGCCGATTTTATTTCAGCAGGCAAGCCGTCCCTGGTCTGCAAAAGCATGTTGCGTGAAAAATTAAACATGCGCTACTAAACTTCGTCAGTAGCAATGTCCACCTGACCACCGCTACGTGGACCAGTACCCATGGCCAGGGACGATACCTTTCCCTCACTGCCCATTGGGTCAATGTTGTGTAGCCGGGTACAGATCTTGCGAGTGGCGCTGTACGTGTTCAGCCAACTCCAAGGATTGCAGGAATCAAGTCTGTACACATTGACTCCTCCTCCTACTCCAGTTCCTCGAAACATTGCTGCAGGAGCTGTCACGGTCTACCTCCACATGGACCAGTGAACGCTTAATAATAATAATAATCTTTATTTATATAGCGCAAACAGATTCCGCTGCGCTTTACAGTTTAACAGTTTCAGAACACAAGTAATAAGTAACAACGTTAACAATAAAATAATTAAAGCAATAGAAGCCGCCCCTGCTCTTGAGAGCTTACAATTTACAATGTGGGGGAGCTACAAAGTACAGGTGTTTATATACAATGGTCTATTTACAATGATGGTCCAGCCATTTTGAGGGAGTGAGGGATGGATGGAGATAGTGAATGGGCTACACACACACACACACACACACACATAGAATGACTTTGATTAGTGAATGTGATAGGCCGCTCTGAACAAATGTGTTTAGAGGGAGCGCCTGAAACCATGCAAATTGCGGATAGTCCTAATTTCTTGGGGTACAGCATTTCAGAGGATTGGCGCAGCGCGGGAGAAGTCTTGGAGTCGGGAGTGGGAGGTATGGATTAGTGCAGAGGTTAGTCCAAGGTCGTTTGCAGAGCGCAGCAGTCGGTTAGGCCGATAGATAGAAATGAGGGAGGAGATGTAGGGGGGTGCTGCACTGTGGAGAGCTTTGTGGGTGAGAACAAGTACTTTGAATTGGATCCTATAATGGATGGGCAGCCAGTGTAAGGACTGGCGAAGGACTCTATGAAGGACATCTGCCACGTTTTGCGTGCGTTTGATGAGTCAACGCGGATGGCGAGTGCAGATGATGCACTAGTCAGCCTGACTGTCCCCCTTATCTGCCTGCTTGAAAAAACACTGCAAGCACTAAGGGATGAGGTTTTGGAAGAGGTGGAGGATGAGGAGTCACAAATTCCATCACCTTATGTACAGTCAGCGCAACGTGGTTCCTCACAAAGGGCTGGGCAGGGCTCACTTTGTGAGGAGGATGAGGAGGAGTCAATGGAGGAGGAAGACATCGCTCCAGAGGGAGGTACACAACGCTCTAGTCGGTATGTAGAGCGAGGGTGGGGTGATGCAGAGCAGGCAGAGATGACGCCTCTTGCAGGGGACAGCGTTTCTTGGCCAGTTGGAAGTCTGCAGCACATGGTTGATTTCATGCTGCAGTGCCTGAGAAACGACCGCCACATCACCCACATTCTCACCACGTCTGATTATTGGGTGTACACCCTCCTAGACCCTCGCTACCGGGACAACTTTCAAAGCCTCATCAGACCGTTGAACCAGGAGCGTAAAATGCGGGAGTAACAAGACACGCTGCTGCAATTATTATTATTATTATACATTTATATAGCGCCATTTATTCCATGGCACTTTACATATGACAAGGGAAAAATATAGACAGGTACAATAAAGATGTGCTGGACAAGGGACACACAAGTACAGAAGGAGAGAGGACCCTGCCGCGAGGGCTCACAGTCTGCAGGGATGGGTGAGAATGCAATAGGAAAGGGTACAGCTGGTCGTACGATGGTTGAGTACACTGAGGATCATTGCAGGTTGTAAGCTTGTCGGAATCCATAATGTTCTCCATTCCAGCCGAGAGCACTGCTGCTGCTACTGCTTTACAAAGCAGCTCTGTGCGTCGAGGCAGTGGAGACAGCTCTGCAACAAGAGGGAGCACAAGCAGCGCCTCTGCACAGGGTAAGACCAGTATGTTCCAAATGTGGCGAAGTTTTGTGGCAGCGCCACCAATGTCTACACCATCCGAGACGGCTCCAGTCAGCAGGAGGCAACGTTTCCGTAAGATGGTGACAGACGACATGTCTTGCCCTCTCAGTGTACTCCCAGATGGCTCTTCCCCATTCAAGTTTTGAGTCTCTAAGCTGGATACATGGCCAGAGCTTAGCCAGTATGCATTGGAGGTGCTGGCTTGCCCTGCTGGCAGTGTATTATCGGAGTGCGTCTTTTGTGCTTCAGGTGGTGTACTAACAGACCGTCGCATGCGACTATCCTCCGAAAATGTAGACCGGCTTACTTTGCTGAAAATGAACAAGGCATGGATCACGCATGAATCTGCCTGTCCTGTTTCCGATTAAATAACTGGTTGGCAACGTTATACATGTATCCTGTTATGTTCATCTTTCTACCACCTGAACTGTACAGTCATGGCCAAAAGTTTTGATAATGACACAAATATGATATTTTCACATGATCTGCTGCCCTCTGGTTTTTATGTGTGTTTGACAGATATTTTTATCACAGACAGAAATATAATTGCAAACATATGAGTAACAAAAGCTTATATTGACAGTTAGAATGAGTTAATGCAGCAAGTCTAATTTTGCAGTGTTGACCCTTCTTCTTCAGGACCTCTGCAATTCTCCCTGGCATGCTCTCAATCAACTTCTGGACCAAATCCTGGCTGATAGCAGTCCATTCTTGCACAATCAATGCTTTCATTTTGTCAGAATTTTTATTTTTTTGTTTGTCCACCCATCTCTTGATGATTGACCACAAGTTCTCAATGGAATTAAGATCTGGGGAGTTTCCAGCCCATGGACCCAAAATCTCTATGTTTTGTTCCCTGAGCCATTTTGTCACTCCATAACTTAGGCAAATCAAACTCACATCATACCTCAAAAGCTGCAATGTTGGAAGTGCATAATGTGGGTTGAACTTTGACAACAGCTGCAGTGCGAATGTTTGCCTTCATTGTTCTTGGCTTTTAAATAAAAGCATACAAGTAAATATGATAATACCTGAAAACCTCAGACTACAGTGAACACTTCACACAACTGTTCAATAGCTGTGAAAGCCCTCTTTGTGTAATTCTGTATTCTTTGCAACCAATGTATTGGATACGGATGGAAGCATGTCACACTAATAGATTTGAATTATTTGAAATTGAATGTAGCAGCACCAATTTTAGAAAAATGACAAGGATGAGCCAGGGACAGACACTCAGCAGAGTACACGCAGCGGTGGTTGAAGTAAGTGGAGCGGGATCTACACTCCTACCAAAAATTTAAACCTCAGACTAGAGTGAACACTGAACACAACTGTTCACTTGCTGTGAAAGGCCTTTTTGTGGACTTCTATTATGTTTGCAAGCAATGTATTGTATTTTGATGGAAGAGCGTCACACTAATAGATTTTAGTAAATTTAAAATAGAATAAAGCAGCACCAATTTTAGAAAAATGACAAGGATGAGCCAGTGACAGACACTCAGCAGAGTACACGCAGCGGTGGTTGAAGTAAGTGGAGCGGGATCTACACTCCTACCAAAAATTTAAACCTCAGACTAGAGTGAACACTGAACACAACTGTTCACTTGCTGTGAAAGGCCTTTTTGTGGACTTCTATTATGTTTGCAAGCAATGTATTGTATTTTGATGGAAGAGCGTCACACTAATAGATTTTAGTAAATTTAAAATAGAATAAAGCAGCACCAATTTTAGAAAAATGACAAGATGAGCCAGTGACAGACGCTCAGCAGAGTACACGCAGCATTAGTTGAAGAAGTAACTGGAGCGTGATCTGCACTCAAAAAAAAAAAAAACTCACAGACTGCAGTGAACACTGAAACACAACTGTTCACTATCTGTGAAAGGCTCCTTTGTGTACTTCTATAGTGTTTGCAAGCAATGTATTGTATCAGGATGGAAGCACGTCACACTCATAGATTTTAGTTTTTTTCAATAGAATGGAGCAGCAACAATTTTAGAAAAATGACAAGGATGAGGCAGTGACACACGCTCAGCAGAGTACACGCAGCATTAGTTGAAGAAGTAACTGGAGCGTGATCAGCATTTAAAAAAAAAAATACCTCACAGACTGCAGTGAACACTGAAACACAACTGTTCACTATCTGTGAAAGGCTCCTTTGTGTATTTCTATAGTGTTTGCAACCAATGTATTGGATACGGATGGAAGCACGTCACACTATAATTTCAATTGAATGGAGCAGCAAGAATTACACTAAAGAAAAAAATAAGTCTGTGAGTGACACGTGCAGATGCCTACAAACAGCGTTGGATGCAGAGCAAACTGCAGCGTCACCTGCACTCACACACAACCTTGCAGAGCTGTGAAAACAACACTGCAAGGCAAAAGGAAGCTTTACACAGCGGTTGGTAAACTAGCCTGCCTAAAGCACAGTACACAAAATCGCAATCTCTAACTGTCCCTCAGCGTCAGCAGAGCAGCGTTCTGTCCCTATCTGAATTCACAGCACAGTGACGCTAAAATGGCGGCGGCGCCTTTTATAGTGCATTCTGACATCATTTCAGCATCCAATCACAGCCATGCCATTAGTTAACATGACCGCAGCAGTACAGGATGTGCCCACACTTCTTAGGATTCCTCATTGGCAGACTAAAATCACATTGCCTCTCAAAGAATTATGGGAACTTCCGATTCCGGTATACGATATATGGAAAATATCGGAACCAAGTATCTAAAGTCCGATACAGCGAATATCGGCCGATACCCGATACTTGCGGTATCGGAATGCTCAACTCTACATGTAACCGAACCACGTGCTGAAAGAACAAAGGCACCAATTCGGAGGAGGAAGGCAACTTAGGTAATGGCACAAGATGTATCATCTTGGAAAACCTATCACAGATTACCCAGATAACGGTCATTCTCTGAGAAACAGGGAGGTTGGAAATAAAATCCATAGAAATATGGGTCCATGGCCTCTTGGGTAAAGGTAATGGCATCAACAAACCATTAGAATGAGAGCAAGGCTTGGAACGAGAGCAAGTCCCACAGGACTGCTCAAAGTCCCTGACATCACGAGACAAAGTAGGCCACCAAAAGGACCGACTCACCAAGTCTCTGGTACCAAAAATCCCGGGATGACCAGCCAACGCGGAGCAATGAATCTCAGACATCACACTCTTCTTCAACTGGTCTGGGACAAACAATTTTCCAACAGGGCAGCGCTCAGGTTTATCCTCCTGACACCCCTCCAGAGCCAGTCTCAAATTGGGCGAGATGGCGGAAGGAACTACACCCTCCTTCAAAATAACAGCAGGATCAGATAACTCAGGAGAATCCACAAAGAAACTCCTCGAGAGGGCATCCGCCTTAACATTCTTAGCACCCGGAAGAAAAGACACCACAAAATTAAAATGTGTGAAAAACAAGGCCCACCTGGCCTGTCTAGGATTAAGTCGCTTGGCTGATTCCAGATAAACCAGATTCTTATGGTCCGTGAGGACCACCACCTGATGTTTGGCTCCTTCCAGCCAATGTCTCCACTCCTCAAAGGCCCACTTCATGGCCAATAATTCCCGATTACCCACGTCATAATTACGTTCAGTTGGAGAAAATTTTGGAGAGAAAAAGGCACAAGGGTTACTCTTAGAGGTCTCTGGATCCCTTTGGGACAAAATGGCACCTGCCCCAATCTCAGAGGCATCAACCTCCACCTGAAACGGCAGGAAAACATCAGGCTGCCGTATAACAGGAGCAGAAATGAATCTCTGCTTAAGTTCCTGAAACGCAGAAACTGCCTCAGGAGGCCAATTCACCACATCAGAACCCTTTTTGGTCAAATCAGTTAATGGTTAAACAATACCGGAGAAATTACCAATAAATTTACGATAAAAATTGGCAAAACCCAAAAATCTCTGAAGAGCCTTCAATGAAGTAGGTTGAACCCAATCACAGATGGCCTGAACCATTTCAATAACAGACGGAGACAAAATGAATCCCAGAAATGAGACCTTCTGTACACCAAAAAGACACTTTGATCCCTTCACATACAGAGCATTCTCTCTCAAAATCTGGAACACAGTCCTAACATGTTTCACATGAGTGTCCCAGTCGTTGGAAAAAATCAAGATATCATCCAAATAAACGATCAGAAATTTATCCACAAAATCCCTGAAAATATCATTCATGAAGGATTGGAAGACGGAAGGGGCATTAGTGAGCCCAAAAGGCATCACTAGGTACTCAAAATGCCCCTCTGGGGTAATAAACGCCGTCTTCCATTCATCCCCGTGCTTAATGAGAATAAGGTTATACGCCCCCTGAGGTCAAGCTTGGTAAACCAACTCACACTTTTCACTCTGGAAAACAGGTCAGAAATCAAGGGTAACGGATATTGATATTTCACAGTGATCTTATTCAGGAGGCGATAATCAATACACAGCCTCAATGAACCATCCTTTTTGGCTACAAAGAAAAAACCGGCGCCCAAGGGTGAAGAGGATGGTCTGATATGACCCTTCTCCAAAGACTCCTTGATATAACATCGCATAGCATAGTGTTTAGGTACAGATAAATTAAAAAGGCGACCTTTAGGAAATTTACCACCAGGCACTAACTCAATAGCGCAATCATAGCTCCTGTGAGGAGGTAAGGATGCAGACTTACTTTCACTAAACACATCAGAAAAATCAGTCAAAAAATCAGGGACATCCTGAGACTGGGGAGAGGCAGAAAAAACAGGAGTGTCAGTATTAACACATTGGCAGCCCCAACTGGTCACAGACACAGATTTCCAATCCAAAACAGGATTATGAGTCTGTAACCAAGGGAAACCCAGTACAATAATGTCATGCAGATTATGCAACACCAGAAATTTACAGCTCTCCTGGTGATCTGGTTCAACCCTCATTATCACCTGAGTAGAAAACTGGGGTTTATTCTCCGGAAAAGGGATAGAATCAATTCCCAGTAAAGGAATAGACTTCCACAGTGGTATCATGGGAAACCCACAACGTTTGGCAAAGTCAAAATCCATCAGGTTAATAGCTGCTCCTGAATCAACAAAAGCCTGAGCTGAAAATGTGGACAGGGAGCAAATCAGGGTAACAGTCAACAGAAATTTAGTCTGAATGCTACCCAAGACAACTGAGCGCGCAAAACGTCTTCACCACAGTAGAAACATAATCTATTGCGCTTTCGAAACTCATGACGCTGAGCCCCAGAAGTCACTCCATCACACTGCATGGGCTCAGGAGCTGGCACACAAGGCAACGTTATCTCATGCATACCTCTGCGCTCACGCAAACGTCTGTCAATTTGAATAGCCAAAGACATAGAATCATTAAGACCAGAGGGAACAGGGAATCCCACTATAACGTCCTTTACATTTTCTGACAGACCCTTCCGAAAAAGGGCTGCCAAAGCATAATCATTCCATTTGGTCAGGACTGCCCACTTTCGGAATTTCTGACAGTATAGTACAGCGTCTTCAAGACCCTGATTTAATGCCAGCAAGGTCTTTTCAGCTTGAACAGTGACATTAGGTTCATCGTACAATAACCCCAGAGCCTGAAAAAATACATCAACATCATTCAAAACAGGATCCCCAGGTGTCAGGGAAAAAGCCCAATCCTGAGGGTCGCCGCGCAGCAGAGAGATGACAATTTGAACCTGCTGTGCTACGTTCCCTGAGGACTTAGGCTTTAAGGCAAAAAACAACTTACAGTTATTTTTGAAATTCAGAAATTTAGACCGATCCCCAAAATAAATCTGGTATGGGGATCCTAGGTTCCACAACCGGCAACCTAGCAAGATAGGTAGCAATACTCCGAACCTCAGTGGCAAGCTGCTCCACACGGCCAGACAAATGTGCAAACTCCATTGAGAGAAAAAAAATTCCTCCTCAGCACCCAGAGAAAAAGAGGGAAAAAAAATGCAACAAATAGAGTACTATTTTTCCCTTCTGTGAGTACCATATAATTTTCAGTTTGGCTGGTAATACTGTTATGTTTTGGTAGCTGAGGAAAAATTGCAAAAATAGCAAAAGTAGTAATACACCAGGGAGGCTGGAAACTATTGGATTGCAGTACCCTAAACTAACCGCCACACTAGAAGTAGCCGTGGAGCGTACCTACGGTGATCCTAGATGCCTCGTCACAGCAGGAGAGATAACTACACCTAAAGGCAGAAAGATGAAAGCTATCTGCCCCGGAGCAGATCCCCCAAAGAAATAGGAAGCCCCCAAACATGTAATGGCGGTTAGACAAGAAGAAAATAAGGACACAGACAGAAAATAGAATGAGCAGACGCTGGGGCCCTATCTGTCTAGATAGAAAAGTAAAGGAAAGAATTCTGACTGCAACCCAAAACAACCCTGACAAAAATACCAACACTTCTGATTAACAAAAAACCTGAGATCACACGATCTCTACCACCTAAATCAGATCTCTGGTGTAACACACAGCAATTCAGCAAAAAAGTGACAAAGGAACAGAGCAAAAGTGCAAATACAAAATGAGCACAATTGCAGCGCCAGACCACAAAAGGGGACCAGACTGCAGTCCCTGCAAGCAGCAAAACAGGCAAGGAAAATCCAACAAGGGGAAAAAAAATAGCAAATCACTTATCTGAAAGAGAGCAGGAATGCAAGCTGAGCTCCAAGCAAAACTAGGAAGAACAATTGATTACCGGCAAGGCTGATGGGAACTCAGGTCACTTATATCAGACCATTCAGAGCCAGCTGAAGGCCATTCAGCAATTAGTTCACTACCCTCAGCAACCACCGGAGGGAGCCCCAGCTCAGAAGTCGCCTCCAGAGTATTCACAACAGTTCTCGTTTCACTGTGGATATTAACACAATCTCACCACTCTCACCAATCTGTACGTAAACTTTTGACGTTGCAGTAGTAAAAAAACATTTATACCTTAAAACATTCTCTCTCTCATTATTCTGGCATGCGGCAAATATTAATAATTATGATAATCTAATTGACCTAAAACAGGAAAGGTTTATTCTGATTTCATGTCAGATATTGAGTAAAACATGCATATGTGTCTTTTTATATAGTGCATGTAAACATCTTGTCTCAACTCTATATATATTGTGACAGGATCCCTGATAATGTATCACAGGAGGAGATATGCACCACAGAAAGGTCTATTTTCTGTGATGTGGGCTTGGAAGCTTTGTTCTAGCATTTCATGTTCGGAGGGGTTAATCCTCCATTTTCTGGGTCAAGCTTAGTGGGCGGTGCAGGGTGGGAGGGAACCGCCCACCATGTCCTCCTCACTAGGTGTTGCCTTTATGTATTCAGGTGTGTTTGGCACATGGTAGAGAGTGTTGGGGAAGTCTGACAGTGTGGACAGATTTTCATGTGGGCTGTGTGCAGAAAGGTGGATCAGTAAAACCACAAACTCCAGGCGGCTGCTGTGGATCGGCTGGTCCACGAAGTCTGCAGAGCAGAGCCGTGCAGAGCAGAGTGGAGCCTTGCGGAGCCATGCAGAGTGGTGCAGAGCCATGCAGAGAGGTGCAGAGCCTTGCGTAGCCATGCAGAGCAGTGTGGAGCCTCACTGTGCAGAGCCGTGCAGAGCCTTGTGAAACCAGACAGTGCTCGGCATAGCGTTGCGGAGACTCGCTGTGAGGAACTGTTGGGACAGGTAGACTGCCGTGCACAGGCAGTGAGGGGCCTGAGAGGACCATGGGCAGAACACAGTGTGCACCCCAAAGAGGGATGGTTGCCTGAAGGGAGGGTGGCATTCGAAAAGGGGGCGTTAACCCAAACAGGGATTGTTGCCCAGAAAGGGGTGGAGTCCCAAAAGGGGTCGGTGACCCAAACAGGGATGGTTGCCCAGAAAGCTCTCAGCTTCTGGTGAGACTTCCTTTAGGGCTTCTGCTTTCTCTTGCATCTCTGCAGCATCACTCGAACCCTAACAATACACACAGCCTCGCACACACACACATACCAAAGCCGGGCGGCACCGCTCAGCCAATGGCGGGGGATTTGAATCCCTCGCCGTTCATTGGCTGAGCAGCCCGCCGACTCTGCCAATGAGCGGTGCCGCACTGCTTTGGCGGGGGATTTGAATCCCCCACCGCTCATTGGCTGAGCCGGCGGGTGGCTCAACCAATGAGTAGTGCCGGCACGGCTTTGGCAGGGGATTTGAATCCCGCGCCGCTAAAAGCCGCGCAGCACCGCTCCTTGGCTGTGCCGCCCGCCGGCTCTGAAAATGGGCACTGTAGGTGTGTTTACTGTTGTCCACTCCCTGCCGACTTTTATTCCCCATTGACTTGCATTGGGGTCGGATTTTCGACTCTGACCCGACCATTTCCGTTTCGTTCGACAGGGATGGTTGCCCAGTCGGCGGGCTGCTCAGCCAATGAACGGCGCAGGATTCAAATCCCCCGCCATTGGCTGAGCGGTGCCGCCCGGCTTTGGTATGTGTGTGTGTGTGCGAAGCTGTGTGTATGTGCTAGGGTTCGAGTTCCCACTCCTGCACAGGGGGAATCTCAAGCTGTTCCCGCTGCAATACCCTATCCGTCTCCGGCCGCAGTGGTTCCGGCCCAGTACTGTGCAGAGACTTGCTGCTGCAACCAGTGTTGGAGCAGGCAGATTTGGGACTAAGTCCTTTGTTGCTTCATCTGAGCATGCCCAGGGCAAGATCTCCCATTGGAGATCAGGGGTCACATGCTCGGATACAGCTGTCACTCCTATTGGCCCTTCAGGAAGGTCCTGTGGCTGTTGATGTTCTGAAGCAGCTTCCCATTGACCATCCTGGAAGGTCTTCTTCTCGTGGCTGCTATAAAAGGCAGTCCTTACCGCACGGCCGTGCGCTAGTATCAACCGTTATATGCCTTGCACCAGTATGGTCATGCGTGTGTGTGGTTAGGGCGGCTGAAATACGCCATTAAAATACCGACCTAATCGTTGAGGAGCTTGGTATGCTAGCTGGTCAGGGTCAGTGTCTTAGATGCCTTAGATTACCGGCATAACCGGTGAGGAGTTTGATTGCCGTATTTAGGGCCCGGCGTTCAGACGCCATAGATTGCGGGTGACTCCCGCGAGGACATTAGCTCATGATCACTTTCAATGTTCGCTTAGCAGTCAACTGTGTACCTGGGTGCCTAACAGGACACAGAAGTTTGTCTCAGCGGCTCTGTGATGCAACAGGGTTCGCTTTCAACGCTAGACAGTGCCCTAGCGTGTTTACTTTGCGACTCAGTGGTGTTAACTGAGTTCGCACACATTGCCATATAGCGCTGCGGCATTCCTTCTAGCGGCTCTGTGGAATAAGAGTTTGCACATATTGCCACAGCACGTTACGGCGTTTATTTTGGCGACTCTGCGGGATAACAGAGTTCGCTTCTTCCGTCATCTTACTGGAAGCAGGCTTCGCCTGCACAGTGGACACCGGGCTGCGAACGCACCTCTCGACATCTTATATTTGGTGCGTTCCGCAGACCCTAACATAATACCAGCGCCAGGGTCTGGCTAGTAAAATGGCGGATGAACAGCGTTTACAGCTGTACATCCAGCAGCTGGAGGGTAGGTTGGCGGCTCTTGAGCGCACAACCTCAGCTGTGGATGTTACCGCAATCGCTGTTCAGGCTGCTTGCGTAGCTGCAGCCAGTTTGTCAGCTGCCACCTCTGCCCCTACATTGTCCCACCTCCCGCTTCCAGACAAGTTTGCTGGTGACAGCAAGCAATGTCGGGGATTCGTGAGTCAGTGCTCCATACACCTCAAGCTTCTGGCTGCACGTTTCCCCATGGATCGGGCACAAGTGGGCTTTGTGATAGCTCTTCTGTCGGGCAGAGCGTTGGAGTGGGCAACGCCGCTGTGGGAGCGTGATGACCGTGTGGTGCAGAGTGCTTCTCGTTTTCTGGAGGCTCTGAAAAAGGTTTTTCTAGGACCTCAGGTCACCCACGATACGGCGCTCCAACTGCTGGCAAGTACCCAGGGTTCGGCTTTGGTCAGCCATTTTGATGTCCAATTTCGGACTCTGGCCTCGGAATTAGAGTGGCCAGATAAAGTCCTCATTCCCATGTTCTGGAGAGGACTGGCGGGTCATGTGAAAGACGCCTTGGCTACCAGGGAGATTCCTGCCACACTGGAGAAGCTTATCACTATTTCCACCCGCGTCGACCTCCGTTTCAACGAGCGGAGGCTGGAACGTGCCCAGTGTAGGCAGAGGGTTCGGTTGGCTCCTACCTTCGTCACCCCTCTGGAGTCGCCCGTTCAGGCGCCCGACCTTCGGGAGGTTGCTCCTGCGGGATCTAAACCTCGGGTCACTCGTCCATCCCCGATTTGTTATATTTGCCAGCAGCAGGGACATTTTGCCAACCGATGTCCACAGCGGCTGAATAAACGGTCATGCCCAGTAACCGTAGGAACAGGGTCACTGGACGCCATGAGTTTTGCGCCTAAAGTGCTCCTCAAGGGGATAATTACCCACGGTTCTACCACCCTACCCGTCAATCTGTGTGTGGATTCTGGGGCAGAAGGGAATTTTATGTCGTCCTCCTTTGCTTCTCACCACACCATGCCTTTGGTGTTGCAGGCTGAACCAGTGTCGGTACGGGTGTTGAACGGAGCAATTCTGCCCACACAAATCACCCATCAGTCTGTCCCACTCACCTTGTCTATGTCTCCTTCCCATCAGGAGAATATATCATTTTTTATCCTCCCTGAGGGTATAGATGAGGTTTTGTTGGGATTACCCTGGCTCTGCCACCACTCTCCCCATATTGAGTGGTCTTCAGGGAGAATTCTGGGTTGGGGTAATTTATGTAAAGGCAGATGCATTAGGGACAACGTGCTGTTATGTTTCGGCAGCTGAGGAGTGCAGGCAAAAAAGGCAATACACCAGAGCAGTTGGAATCTATGAGATTGCAGTACCCTGACTAACCACCACAACTAGAGGCAGCCGTGGAGCATTCCTACGTTGGTCCTAGACGCCTCGTCACAGCCTGAGAAACTAACTACACCTAAAGATAGAAATAGGAAAGCTATCTGCCCCGGAGCAGAACCCCAAAGATAATAGAAAGCCCCCAAACATGTAATGGCGGTTAGACAAGATGAAATACTGACACAGAAAGAAAATAGTATGAGCAAACGCTGGGGCCCAAACTAACTAAATAGAAAAGGATAGGAAGGGTACTTACTGCAATCCCAGAAAACCCTGAAAAGCACCAACTCTACTAATTTCAAAAACACCTGAGATCACACGACCTCTTCCACCTAAATTAGTTCTCTGGTGAAACAAAATCAAAACAGCAGCCACTGAAAAAACTGGAAAAAGCAAAAGTACAAACATCAGTGGCTGAACTAAACTGAGAGGGCAAAAGCCCCCGGAGGGGACCCTGAAGGCCCCCACAGAAGTGCAGGACAAAATGCAAAAATATAGCACAAAAAACAAAAAGAAGAAAATGTCTTATCTGTTAGCAGGAGATGCAGACACGACACAGCAGGCTACAAGAGAAACAGGAATGAAGGATTCAGACCAGAACAATTGATCACCGGCAACCCTGATGGGAAGGTGACTCCCTTATATAAGACCAGTCAGTAACACCTGATTCCCAGTCCTCACAATCTTCACTGGACAGACCAGCACCGCTTGTAACCACCAGAGGAAGCCTCTGCTCAGAACTCATCTCAAACCCATTCACATCAGTACCCCCCCCTTGAGGAGGGGTCACCGAACCCTCATTTGAGCAACCAGGTCGGTCAGGATGAGTTCTATGATACGCACAGATAAGTCTCCTAGCATGGATGTCCGAAGCAAACACCCAAGAATTGTCTACCTGACCATAACCTCTCCATTTAACCAAATACTGGAGTTTCCGTCTAGAAAAACGAGAATCTAATATTTTCTCAACCACATACTCCAGATTGCCCTCAACCAAAACAGGGTCAGGAGGCACAGCAGCAGGAACCACTGGCTCAACAAACCTCTTCAACAAGGACTTGTGGAACACGTTATGGATCTTAAATGTCCCTGGAAGAAGCAAACGAAAAGAAACAGGATTAATAATCTCCATGATCTTATAAGGTCCAATGAACCTAGGCTTAAATTTAGGAGATGCCACTCTCATAGGAATATTCTTTGAGGACAACCAGACCAAGTCCCCCACTTTAAACTGAGGACCATCAGTCCTATGCCGGTTAGCAAACCGCTGGGCCTTCTCCTGAGAGAGGGACAACCTCTCCACTACCTGGTCCCAAATCTGTTGCATACGCTCAACAACAGAGTCAACACCTGGACAGACAGAAGCTTCCGTCTGTCCTGAAGAAAATCGAGGGTGAAAACCAGAATTACAGAAAAACGGAGACATCAAAGTGGCAGAGCTAGCCCTATTATTAAGAGCAAACTCAGCCAAAGGCAAAAAAGAGACCCAGTCATCCTGATCAGCAGACACAAAGCATCTTAGATAAGTCTCTAATGTCTGGTTTGTTCTCTCAGTTTGACCATTGGTCTGAGGATGAAATGCCGAGGAGAAAGACAATTGAACACCCAGTTTAGAACAAAAAGTCCTCCAAAATCTGGAAACAAACTGGACTCCTCTGTCAGACACAATGTTCTCAGGAATGCCGTGTAAACGAACCACGTGCTGAAGGAACAACGGCACCAATTCAGAGGAGGAAGGCAACTTAGGTAATGGCACAAGATGTATCATTTTGGAAAACCTATCACAAATTACCCAGATGGTGGTCATTCTCTGAGAAACAGGAAGGTCGGAAATGAAATCCATGGAGATATGGGTCCATGGTCTCTTGGGCACAGGCAATGGCATCAACAAACCACTAGAGCGAGAGCAAGGCTTGGAGCGAGAGCAAGTCCCGCAGGACTGCACAAATTCCCTGACATCACGAGACAAGGTAGGCCACCAAAAGGACCGACTAACCAAGTCTCTGGTACCAAAAATTCTGGGATGTCCAGCCAATGCGGAACAATGAATCTCAGACATCACACTCTTCTTCCACTGGTCCGGGACAAACAATTTTCCAACAGGACAGCACTCGGGCCTATCCTCCTGACACCCCTCCAGAGCAAGTCTCAAATTGGGCGAGATGGCGGAAAGAACTACACCCTCTTTCAAAATAACAAAAGGATCAGATAACTCAGGAGAGTCCGCAAGGAAACTCCTCGAGAGGGCATCCGCCTTAACATTCTTAGTGCCAGGAAGAAAGGAAACCACAAAATTAAAACGTGTGAAAAACAAGGCCCACCTGGCCTGTCTAGGATTGAGTCGCTTGGCAGATTCCAGATAGACCAGATTCTTATGGTCCGTAAGGACCACCACCTGATGTTTGGCTCCCTCCAGCCAATGTCTCCACTCTTCAAAAGACCACTTCATGGCCAATAACTCCCGATTACCCACGTCATAATTACGTTCAGTAGGAGAAAATTTTCGAGAGAAAAAGGCACAAGGGTTACTTTTAGAGGTCTCTGGATCTTTTTGGGACAAAACGGCACCTGCCCCAATTTCAGAGGCATCAACCTCCACCTGAAATGGCAGAGAAACATCAGGCTGCCGTAGAACAGGAGCAGAAGTGAATCTCTGCTTAAGTTCCTGAAATGCAGAGACTGCCTCAGGAGGCCAATTCACCACATCAGAACCCTTTCTGGTCAAATCAGTTAATGGTTTAACAATAACCGAGAAATTACCAATAAATTTACGATAAAAATTGGCAAAACCCAAAAATCTCTGAAGAGCCTTTAATGAAGTAGGTTGGACCCAATCACAGATGGCCTGAACCTTGACCGGGTCCATTTCAATAACAGATGGGGACAAAATGAATCCCAGAAATGAGATCCTCTGTACGCCAAAAAGACACTTTGATCCCTTCACATACAGAGCATTCTCTCTCAAAATCTGGAACACAGTTCGAACATGTTTCACATGAGAGTCCCAGTCATTAGAAAAAATCAAGATATCATCCAAATAAACAATCAGAAATTTGTCCACAAAATCCCTGAAAATGTCATTCATGAAGGACTGGAAGACGGAAGGAGCATTAGTGAGCCCAAAGGGCATCACTAGGTACTCAAAATGCCCTTCAGGGGTATTGAATGCCGTCTTCCATTCATCCCCGTGCTTAATGCGAATAAGGTTATACGCCCCCCTGAGGTCAAGCTTGGTAAACCAAGTAGCGTTTTTCACCCTGGAAAACAGGTCAGAAATCAAGGGTAACGGGTATTGATATTTCACAGTAATATTGTTCAAGAGACGATAATCAATACACGGCCTTAATGAACCATCCTTTTTGGCCACAAAGAAAAAACCGGCACCTAAGGGTGAAGAGGATGGTCTGATATGATCCTTCTCCAATGATTCCTTGATATAAGACCGAATAGCATCATGTTCAGGTACAGACAAGTTAAAAAGGCGACCTTTAGGGAATTTACTACCCGGCACTAATTCAATAGCGCAGTCATAGCTCCTATGGGGAGGCAATGATGCAGATTTACTTTCGCTAAACACATCAGAAAAATCAATCAAAAAGTCAGGAACATCCTGAGCCTGGGGGGAGGCAGAAAAAACAGGAGTGTTGGTATTAACACATTGGCAGCCCCAACTGGTTACAGACACAGATTTCCAATCCAAAACAGGATTATGAGACTGTAACCAAGGGAAACCCAGCACGATAATGTCATGCAGATTATACAGAACCAAAAATTTGCAGCACTCCTGGTGATCAGGTTCAACCCTCATTATCACCTGAGTAGAAAACTGGGGTTTATTCTCAGCCAAAGGGGTAGAATCGATCCCCAGTAGGGGAATAGACTTCTGTAGGGGTATCAAGGGAAACCCACAACGTTTAGCAAAATCATAATCCATCAGGTTAATAGCTGCTCCAGAATCAACGAAAGCCTGAGCAGAAAATGAGGACAGAGAGCATATCAGAGTGACAGTTAATAAAAACTTAGTCTGAATACTACCCAAGACAACTGAGCGTGCAAAACATCTTCCCCGCTTAGGGCAGACTGAAATAGCATGAGAGGCATCACCACAGTAGAAACATAACCCATTGCGCTTTCGAAATTCATGACGCTGTGCCCCAGACACCACTCTATCACACTGCATGGGCTCAGGAGCTGGCACACAAGGCAACACAATTCCACGCATACTTCTCCGCTCACGCAAACGTCTGTCAATTTGAATCGCTAATGACATAGAATCATTGAGACCAGAGGGGACAGGGAATCCCACCATAACATCCTTTACATTATCTGACAGACCCTTCCGGAAAAGGGCTGCCAAAGCGTCGTCATTCCATTTGGTCAGGACTGCCCACCTACGGAATCTCTGACAGTATAACTCAGCGTCATAAAGCCCCTGATTTAATGCCAACAAGGCTTTTTCAGCTTGATCAGTGACATTAGGCTCATCGTACAATAACCCCAAAGCCTGAAAAAATGCATCAACATCACTCAAAACAGGATCCCCAGGTGTCAGGGAAAAAGCCCAATCCTCAGGATCGCCGCGCAGGAGTGAGATGATAATTTGAACCTGCTGCGCTGCGTTCCCTGAGGACTTAGATTTTAAGGCAAAAAACAATTTACAATTATTTTTGAAATTCTGAAACTTAGCTCGATCCCCTAAAAACAAATCTGGCATAGGAATCCTAGGTTCCACAACAGGCAACCCAGCAAGATAGATAGCAATACTCCGAACCTCAGCGGTAAGCTGATCCACACGGCCAGACAACTGTGCAAACTCCATTGAGAGAAAAGATCCTCCCCAGCACCCAGAGATACAGAGGGGAAAAAAAAAAGCAACAAACAGAAAAATATCTCTGACAACTCTGACAACCTTTTTTCTTTCACAATATTTTTTCCCTTCTGTGAGTACAATACAATTTTCAACTTTTAGGCCGGTGATACTGTTATGTTTCGGCAGCTGAGGAGTGCAGGCAAAAAAGGCAATACACCAGAGCAGTTGGAATCTATGAGATTGCAGTACCCTGACTAACCACCACAACTAGAGGCAACCGTGGAGCGTTCCTACGTTGGTCCTAGACGCCTCGTCACAGCCTGAGAAACTAACTACACCTAAAGATAGAAATAGGAAAGCTATCTGCCCCGGAGCAGAACCCCAAAGATAATAGAAAGCCCCCAAACATGTAATGGCGGTTAGACAAGATGAAATACTGACACAGAAAGAAAATAGTATGAGCAAACGCTGGGGCCCAAACTAACTAAATAGAAAAGGATAGGAAGGGTACTTACTGCAATCCAGAAAACCCTGAAAAGCACCAACTCTACTAATTTCAAAAACACCTGAGATCACACGACCTCTTCCACCTAAATTAGTTCTCTGGTGAAACAAAATCAAAACAGCAGCCACTGAAAAAACTGGAAAAAGCAAAAGTACAAACATCAGTGGCTGAACTAAACTGAGAGGGCAAAAGCCCCCGGAGGGGACCCTGAAGGCCCCCACAGAAGTGCAGGACAAAATGCAAAAATATAGCACAAAAAACAAAAAGAGAAAATGTCTTATCTGTTAGCAGGAGATGCAGACACGACACAGCAGGCTACAAGGGAAACAGGAATGAAGGATTCAGACCAGAACAATTGATCACCGGCAACCCTGATGGGAAGGTGACTCCCTTATATAAGACCAGTCAGTAACACCTGATTCCCAGTCCTCACAATCTTCACTGGACAGACCAGCACCGCTTGTAACCACCAGAGGAAGCCTCTGCTCAGAACTCATCTCAAACCCATTCACAACAGCGTGCAGGTCATCACCACTGAGATACCCATAGACCTCTCTCCTCTTCCCAAGGTCTATTGGTCCTATGCCGACGTTTTCTCGAAGAAGGTTGTGGAGACTCTTCTGCCTCATCGCCCCTATGATTGTCCTATCGACCTCTTGCCTGGAGCTGAGCCTCCTAGAGGAAGGGTTTCTCCCCTCTCTCTCCCTGAGACAGAGGCCATGTCCCAATATATTCGGGGAAACTTGGCAAGGGGATTCATTAGGAAGTCGGTGTCACCAGCGGGAGCGGGGTTCTTCTTTGTGCAGAAGAAGAATGGAGAATTACGTCCGTGCATTATTATAGGGGTTTCAACGCTATCACCATGAAAAATAAGTATCCTTTGCCGCTAATCTCTGAGCTCTTTGACAGGCTTTGAGGAGCAAGGGTATTTTTCTAAGCTAGACCTGCGGGGTGCGTATAACTTGATTCGCATCCGTGAGGGGGATGAATGGAAGACGGCATTTAACACCAGGGATGGGCATTACGAATATCTGGTAATGCCCTTTGGGCTCTGTAATGCCCCAGCTGTCTTCCAAGACTTTGTGAACGACATCTTCCGGGATATGTTGACCACCTCGGTAGTAGTCTATCTGGATGACATTCTCATCTTTTCTCCAGATATGGCCTCCCACCGGAGAGATGTCTGCAAGGTCTTCGACCTCTTGCGAGCAAATTCCTTATATGCGAAGTTGGAGAAGTGCATGTTTGAGCAGGAGTCTCTACCTTTCCTGGGCTATATCATCTCCGCCCAGGGATTGGCTATGGATCCTGCCAAACTACAGGCTGTAATGGATTGGCAAGAACCCCACTCCCTTAAAGCGGTGCAGCACTTTATGGGGTTCATTAACTACTATTGCCAATTCATTCCCCACTTCTCTACTTTGGTAGCTCCCTTGGTAGCCCTCACCAAGAAAGGCGCTAATCCCAAGTTGTGGTCAGAGGAGGTCACCAAGGCGTTCTCCTCCATCAAGTCGCATTTCGCCAGTGCTCCCATCTTACATCGCCCGATGTCGATAAACCGTTTATTTTAGAGGTGAATGCCTCTTCTGTTTGTGCTGGAGCAGTCCTTTTTCAAAAGGATGCCCAGGGACGGAAGCATCCCTGCTTCTTCTTTTCCAAGACCTTTACACCAGCAGAGAGGAATTATTTCATCGGGGACAGGGAGTTACTGGCTATGAAGTTGGCATTCTCCGAGTGGAGACATCTTTTGGAGGGGGCTTGCTTCCCCTTCCAAGTATTCACGGACCACAAGAACTTGGTGTATTTGCAGATAGCCAGCGGCTAAATTCCCGTCAGGCCAGATGGTCCTTGTTCTTCTCCCGGTTCCATTTCACCCTCCATTTTCTCTCCGGTGAGAAGAACATTCGCGCCGATGCTCTATCTCGCTCCGTGGTGTCCTCTGAGGAGGTGGAGGAGGAGCCTCGGCTTATTGTCCCCACAGAGAGTCTAAGAACGGTGGCTCGGTTCCACTTGAGTCTGTGCCTCCGGGCAAGACTTTTGTGCCCACCAATTTGCGACCGGAAGTACTCTCTTGGGCACATTCGTCCAGGGTGGGTAGACATTTTGGGACAAAAAGGACTTCTGAGTTGCTGGCGAGGACATACTGGTGGCCGCAGATGGCCCGTGATGTCAGGGAGTATGTTCAGGCGTGCGTCTCCTGCGCCAAGAATAAATTCCCTCGACAACGGCCGGCTGGGCTACTTTTCCCATTGCCGGTGGCAGACAGGCCCTGGGAGATGGTCGGGATGGATTTTGTGGTGGGCTTACCCAAGTCTCGGGGCTGCACCATCATCTGGGTGATAACCGACCACTTCTCTAAAATGGTGCACTTGGTGCCGTTACCTCGGTTACCGTCTGCACCGGCCTTGGCAGCATTATTCATTAGTCATATTTTCCGCCTACACGGTATGCCAGGCAAAATTGTCAGTGATCAAGATCCCCAGTTTGCGTCTCGGTTCTGGAGAGAGCTGTGTCGTTTACTCAGCATTGAGTTGAATCTCTCCTCTGCATACCATCCCGAGACGAATGGGTTGGTAGAGAGGGCCAACCAGACCTTGGTCACATACTTGCGACATTTTGTCTCTGCCAAGCAGGATGACTGGGCATCCTTGCTACCGTGGGCTAAGTTCGCTCTAAATAATGCTGTGGCTGACTCCACCAGACAGACCCCATTCCTCCTGAACTACGGTCAGCATCCGCGGGAACCAGTGCCCATGCCCGTGTCTTCTGCCGATTCCAGGGTGGCAGACTGGGCTGTGGAGGCACGGGACATTTGGGACAACACCCAGGATGCCATTCAGGCCTCCAAAGAGAGGATGAGGTCTTCGGCCGATGCCCATCGGCGCCCTGCTCCTATATTTGCTCCGGGTGACCTAGTGTGGCTCTCTGCCCGAAACATCAGGCTATGTGTAGAGTCCACCGAGTTGGCACCTCCCTTTTTGGGTCCCTTTAAAGTTCTTGAGCAGGTGAACCCGGTGGTTTACCGCCTAGCCCTTCCGCCTCGCCTTGGTATCACCGACAACTTTCACGTGTCCCTCCTGAAACCCGTGGCCATTTCCCAGTTTTCTGAGTCATCTGCCGGGACGTCGGGTTCACTACCGACGATCATGAGGTGAACGCCATTGTTGGGTGCAAGGTGGTACGAGGCAAAAAATTTTATTTGATGGATTATGGGCCTGAGGATAGGTCCTGGGAGCCTGCCGAGCATGTTCATGCTCCACAGCTCATCGCTGCCTTTGAGCGCAGCGAGGCCCAAAGAAGGGGGGGCCCTAGGAGGGGGGTTAATGTTAGGGTTCGAATTCCCACTCCTGCACAGGGGGAATCTCAAGCTGTTCCCACTGCGGTACCCCATCCGTCTCCGGCCGCAGTGGTTCCTGCTCAGCAGAGACGTCGGTCCCAGCATCTTGCCCGGCCCAGTACTGTGCAGAGACTTGCTGCTGCAACCAGTGTTGGAGCAGGCATATTTGGGACTAAGTCCTTTGTTGCTTCATCTGAGCATGCCCAGGGCAAGATCTCCCATTCGAGATCAGGGTTTCTCATGCTCGGATACAGCTCCTATTGGTCCTTCATGAAGGTCCTGTGGCTGTTGATGTTCTGAAGCAGCTTCCAATTGGTCCTTCCTGGAAGGTCTTTTTCTCGTGGCTGCTATAAAAGGCTGTCCTTACCGCACGGCTGTGCGCTAGTATCAACCGTTATATGCTTTGCGCTAGTATGGTCATGCGTGTGTGTGGTTAGGGCGGCTGAAATACGCCATTACAATACTGACCTAATCGGTGAGGAGCTTGGTATGCTAGCTGGTCAGGGTCAGTGTCTTAGATGCCTTAGATTACCGGCATAACCGGTGAGGAGTTTGATTGCCGTATTCAGGGCCTGGCGTTCAGATGCCATAGATTGCGGGTGACTCCCGCGAGGACGTTAGCGCATGATCACTTTCTATGTTCGCTTAGCAGTCAAACTGTGTACCTGGGTGCCTAACAGGACACAGAAGTTTGTCTCAGCGGCTCTGTGACGCAACAGTGTTCGCTTTCAACACTAGACAGCGCCCTAGCGTGTTTACTTTGCGACTCAGTGGTGTTAACTGAGTTCGCACACAATCGCCATATAGCGCTGCGGCACTCCTTCTAGCGGCTCTGTGGAATAACAGAGTTTGCACATATTGCCACAGCGCGCTACAGCATTTATTTTGGCGACTCTGCGGGATAACAGAGTTCGCTTCTTGCGCCATCTTACTAGCAGCAGGCTCCGCCTGCACGGTGGACCCCGGGCTGCAAACGCACCTCTCTACATCTTATATTTGGTGCGTTCCGCAGACCCTAACAGTGTGTGTATGTAGGCATCGTCAGATGGGACTACAAGTCCCATCCGGCTATGCCTGCTGCACTGTCAGTGAGTGACACATTAGCCAATGATGGGACAGTAGTAGTCCCATCATCCGGCTAATGTGTTGAATGTAAAAAAAACATACATTACATACACAACATACAGAACATACAACATATAACACAGAACATACATATAACATACAACACATAACATACAGAACATACATATAACATACAACACATAACATACAGAACATACATATAACACATAACATACAGAACATACATATAACATACAACACATAACATACAGAACATACATATAACACATAACATACATATAACATACAACACATAACATACAGAACATACATATAACACATAACATACAGAACATACATAGAACATACAATACATAACAGACAGAACATACATATGACATGCAACACATAGCATACAGTACATACATATAACATACAACACATAACATACAGAACATACATATAACATACAGGCATAGCCGGATGGGACTTGTAGTCCCATCGGATGATGCCTGCATACACACACATACACACACAGCCTCGCACACACACACATACCAAAGCCGGGTGGCACCGCTCAGCCAATGGCGGGGGATTTGAATCCCGCGACACTCACTGGCTGAGCCTGCGGGCGGCTCAGCCAATGAGCGGTGCCGGCGTGGCTTTGGCGGCACCGCTGCACATGTCATCTCGTTGTCCACAGTGTACGTCCTTGCTCATTGGTGAAAAAAAGGCACCTGCAAGCATTCGGGGAAATCCGACTTGGGCGCTCGGGTCGATGACCGCTCGGCCGACTTCATGCTATGGTCAGGTTTCGGCCAACGAAACCCGACTTTGGCTAAAATCGGCGACTTTTGAATCTGACCGACCTGTTTCACTCAACTCTAGTCTTAAGTATTCAGACCCTTTGCTCAGACACTCATATTTAATTCACATGCTGTCCATTTCCTTGGGATCCTCCTTGAGAAGGTTCTACTCCTTCATTGGAGGCCAGCTGTGTTTAATTAAACTGATAGGACTTGATTTGTAAAGGCACACACCTGTCTGTATAAGATCACACAGCTCACAGTGCATGTCAGACCAAATGAGAATCATGAGGTCAAAGAAACTGGCCAAGGAGCTCAGAGACAGAATTGTGGCAAGACACAGATCCGGCCAATGTTGCAAAAGAATTTCTGCAGTACTTAAGGTTCCTGAGAGCACAGTGGCCTCCATAATCCTTAAATGGAAGAAGTTTGGGACTACCAGAAGTCTTCCTAGACCTGGCCGTCAAGCCAAACTGAGCAATCGTGGGAGAAGAGCCTTGGTGAGGGAGGGAAAGAAGAACCCCAAGATCACTGTGGCTGAGCTCCAGAGATGCAGTAGGGAGATGGGAGAACGTTCCACAATGTCAACTATCACTGCAGCCCTCCACCAGTCGGGCCTTTATGGCAGAATGGCCCGACAGAAGCCTCTCCTCAGTGCCAGACATATGAAAGCCCACATAGAGTTTGCTAGATAAACACATGAAGGACTCCCAGACTATGATAAATAAGATTCTCTGGTATGATGAGATGAAGATAGAACTTTTTGATGATAATTCTAAGCGGTATGTGTAAAGAAAACCAGGTACTGCTCATCACCTGCCCAATACAATCCCAACAATGAAACATGGTGGTGGCAGCATCATGCTATGGGGGTGTTTTCAGCTGCAGGGACAGAACGACTGGTTGCAATTCAAGATAACATAAGTGCAGCCAAGTACAGAGATATCCTGGATGAAAACCTCTTCCAGAGTGCTATGGACCTCAGACTTGGCTGAAGGTTCACCTTCCAACAAGACAATGACCCTAAGCACACAGCTAAAATAACAAAGGAGTGGCTTCAGAACAACTCTGTGACCATTCTTGAGTGGCACAGGTTAAGCCCTGACCTAAACCAAATTGAGCATCTCTTGAGAGACCTGAAAATGGCTGTCCACCAACGTTCACCATCCAACCTGATGGAACTGGAGAGGATCGGCAAGGAAGAATGGCAGAGGATCCACAAATCCAGGTGTGAAAAACTTGATGCATCATTCCAAGAAGACTCATGGCTGTACTAGCTCAAAAGGGTGCGTCTACTCAATACTGAGAAAAGGGTCTGAATACTTATGACCGTGTGATATTTCAGTTTTTCTTTTTTAAAAATTTGCAAAAAATTCTACATTTCTGTTTTTTTTCAGTAAAGATGGGGTGCAGAGTGTACATTAATGAGAAAAAATGAACTTTTTTGAATTTACCAAATGGCTGCAATGAATCAAAGAGTGAAAAATTTAAAGGGGTCTGAATACTTTCTGTACCCACTGTATATTATTCAAAATGTTATATCTGTACTTATGCAGTAGTTTTATGAAAAACATTGCACATTAAATACTTATAATTTATAATTATGCAACATGCCTTCTCAAAGAGAGTGGGCTGGTCTTGCCCTATTACAGATCCATGTACTTTACTCTGTTTAAAATAGCTTCTGTCGTGTTATATTTAATAAAAAAGAAATTATTAGGCACTGGTTGCTATAAAAATGTAAAGTAGTAATAAAGGTTACTCTATGTGAATGAAATGATACATGACTTATATTTATGGGAAGTTTTATTTTCATTAGATGTGCTTAAATAAAATCATATATGCTCTGATACAACCCCTGGCAAAAATTATGGAATCACCGGGCCTTGGAAGATGTTCATTCAGTTCTATTTTGTTAAAAAAAAAACAGATCACAGACATGGCACAAAACTGAAGTTATTTCAAATGGCAACTTTCTGGCTTTAAGAAACACTAAAAGAAATCAAGAACAATAAATGTGGTATAGGAAAGATGTATATCTTAGTACCATGTTAGCCAGTAGATAGAAAAATATTTAGAATTGAGAGTCCTCAATGGTTGATACCTTTTAATGGCTAACTGAAAAGATGGTAACAAATTGCAAGCTTTCAAGACTACTCAGGTCTCTTCATCAGGCAAAGACTAATACAACATCTGAAGAATCATATATTTATACACAACACAGCACAGAAACAATGCAATAGATGAGACAAGTGACGTGAAGCAGAACTGTCATTATGGGAGAGGGATGAACAGTTGTGGCAATAAATATTGGACTAGTTCATAGATAAGGAGTGTGAAAGTTTTATTGCCCTCTGATTGGGGTCTGGTAATGTTTTGTGATGTTCTCACAGGGTCTTTGAAGCAAATTCCTTAATTGATGTAAAACATCATAAATCCTTGTGATATGTTCATTCCAGCATTGAGAGTGTCAAAGGTCACCATCAATTTGTATTCGCAAACTCTCCAGCATCTCTGAGATGTGAAATTACCTTTCAGTACAAGTAATTTCATGTCCAACATGCTATGACCGGGGATGCAAAAGTGTTTGGCCACAGGTAGATCCATTCTTTTTTCTCTTATTGTGTGGCGATGAGAATTCATCCTTGTTCTCAGTTTTTGCCCTGTCTCCCCCACATACAGACCCCCAGTTGGACATTTTGTACAAATAATTAGGTACACCACATTAGATGTGATGCAGCTGAAAGTACCTGGGATTTTGTAGTCCTGATGTGCCAATACTTTTGTCCACTCCCTTTTTTAGGTTTGGTGTGGAATTATATCCAATTTGGCTTTAGGTCAATTCTTTTTGTGTTTTTTCATTGAAGACAAATTAAATGAAGACAATAATACCAAAGAATTTGTGTTTGCAATCATTTTCAGGAAGAAACTGAGTATTATCTGACAGAATTGCAGGGGTGCCAATACTTTTGGCCACCACTGTACATATACATAGAGAACTGCAAGAAGATGAAAGTCTAGAAATTTAGAAATAATAACAGCAGAGTTAGTAGCAGACTAAAAATTAGATCTTTGAGTGTAGTGTGGGCTCTTCGGATGCTTCCGGATTATCAACGACCAAAGGGGCGGCAAATTTTTCGACCGCCCCTGGCGCCACAAACAGTTGCTACGCCACTGCATGGAAACCCCAGTGTAAGTGCTCAGCGCAGAGTGCAACTATACAGAAACCTATTTAGAAAATAAATACCAACGATATACTAAAAATCAAGAAAAACTAAGAATATCTGAAACAATATAAAGCCCAAAAAAAGATATTCAAAGTATCATTACTAAAATAATATACACTTTTATTATTACTTCACAAAATACATGATTATACAGGATATCATGATAATTAAAAATGATTATTTAAAAATCATGCGATATCAGAAAAATAAATATTATTTTTATTCTTTGTAAAAAATCATATACATAAAAAATAAAAAACATTAAAATAAAATACATATGTATGCAGGGGGCATAAGAGATTAGTATAAACTGGCAGAAAAAAACATAAATAAACAAGTTAAAATAGAAAAAATAATAACACCAGTAAGTGAAATTATATATCACTGTATTGCGCCAGTAATCATAATTGAATATATAAAAATACTGAAATCTACATAATCACCAAGTGGTTAGTAGAAAAATATTTAGACTTGAGAGTCCTCAGTGGTTGATACCTTTTAATGGCTAACTGAAAAGATGGTAACAAATTGCAAGCTTTCGAGACTACTCAGGCTAGACTAATACAAAATCTGAAGAATCACATATTTATATACACAAATATGTGATTCTTCAGATTTTGTATTACTCTAGCCTGATGAAGAGACCTGAGTAGTCTCGAAAGCTTGCAATTTGTTACCATCTTTTCAGTTAGCCATTAAAAGGTATCAACCACTGAGAACTCTCAAGTCTAAATATTTTTCTATCTACTGGCTAACACGGTATGAAGATACACATCTTTCCTATATCCAAGTGGTTAGTAGTAATTATAAAAAATCCCAAAGAAAATCATACCATTATCATTAGTATTGTGGTGACATGTGTATACCAATTAAAATCCCATCCTAGTATGGACAACCATTTGCCATAAGTATAAAGTGCAATCGTGACAAGGAGGAAAAATACCGACCAGTTCAATACCTCTCTGCCCCCTGCGCACACCACTCCAACGTGCGTTTTGCTTCCACTTCGTCAGGGAGTCATGTGACAGCTTCTTTTTTGCGGGACAAGTTGACATTTTTATTGGTACCATTTTCAGGCACATTACATTTTTATCACTTTCTATTCCGATTTTTAGGAGATAGAATGAGCAAAAAACAGCAATTCAGGAATTGTTTTTAAAGAGTTTTTTTAAGCCCTTTCTTGTGTGGTAAAATTGATAAGGCAACATTATTCTTCAGGTCGGTATGATACCCAATTTATATTTTTTTTATGTTTTGGTCTTTTACACAATACAAACTATTTTATAGAAAAATAATTATTTTTGCATCGCTTTATTCTATGGGCTATAACTTTATTTTTCCACTGACGGAAGTGTATGGCAGTTTGTTTTTTGTGGGACAAAATGACGTTTTCAGAGACCTCATTTTAATTTACATTCATCTTTTTGAGTGTGTTTCATTGCACTTTTTGTTTGGCGTTATGATGATAAAGCATAGGTTTTTCCTTGTTTATTTATTTATTTATTTATTTATTTTACGGTGTTCACTGAACGAGTTAACTAGTGAGGCAGTTTTATAAGTCAGGTCCTTCCAGACATGGCGATTCTAATTATGTGTACTTTTTTTATTTACAAAAATAAATGTATTTATTGGTTTATTGCAATCATATTTTTTCTTCTTCTTGTTCTTTATTTTTTTTATATTTTTATAAGTTTTAATAATTTTTTTTCACTTTTTTTCATTCCCACTGGGATCATCGTTATACTGCACTGCAGGACATCAGAGCAGCATCTGACAGGCAGGAAGGAGGCGTGTCAGGACCTGCTCCAGGCAGGTGTGGAGCCCAGCTGTGCTTGGATTCCTAATCTCCAGAAGGGTGCACTGAAGGTAACCACCACTAGAGGTCCAGTATAGACATTCACACACCTTCACCCATCCCTAGAGCCACCAGAGGGAGCTGTTTAGTTAGATATAAAAGGAGGGTGAAGTGAAGAGCAGACAGTCTAGGCTGAGAGAGTGTTGTGAGCGCAGAGAGCGCAGTGTGTGCAGGCTGACACACCGAGCAGAGCTCAAAGGAGAGTTCAGCTGTTAGCTGAGGAGTCTGAAGTCTGCAGCTTGTAGTCTAGTTCAACCGAGTGGAGGCTAGTAAAAGTGGAACGGAAGCCACTCCAGCCTAGTCAGAGCTGAGTCAAGTGAGTGCAGCTCAGTGAGAAAGCGTGCCGACGCTTAGAGAGCGGTGAAGAAGAAGAAGAAGAAGCAACCCACCAACTGCCAGTGTGTGATCGTATGAGGGCCCGAGTAGGACGAAAGGCGAGTGGAAAGCAAGTAAGGGACAGAGGAGCCTAAACAGCTCATCCCCATCATTACAACCGGACACCGGGTCCGAGCTTACTGGAATCTTCACGACCAGTAGGAGATACCGGAGTTCCTGCGGGACTACAAGTCGCAGGAGCCCTAAAGTGCTGATACGTAATTGGGTCAGGAAGACGGGAGCCTGGCAGGTACCGCCATCAGAGACTGTGTTCTTTCAAGAGAAGGCCCTACCACAAGATCAGCCGGGCGTAGTGTGGAGACAGACTCAGGCCTAGTTTCACACAGGCCAGAGACTCATTTTAGGAGTAAAGAGGCCCTACATCTACTCAGTGGGAAGAACTGGATGTGTACCCTTCACCCTACAGCGCCCCGGGACGTGCCTGCAATAACAACAGTAAAGGTACAGAAAGAGACTTATCTGTGTGTGTCCATCTTGTTACTCCTACCGTCGGATTCTCCTTCGTCCTGTACCCTTACATTCTATCTACCCTGAAGGACCCAGCCTTACCTGTGGAAGGCTTAACACCTTGCTGCCCAATACCAACCCTTCAGCGGACCTATACAGCAGCGCTGGTCACCCTGACCAGGCACCACAGGTGGCATCACGAACATTCAACAAACCTTTTAATCCCCTGTAAATATCCCCTTTTTGAGGTGAGTCCCAGGGCCACGGACTGAGCTGCAGCTACCGTGACATCCCCCATAGAAGTGGACGGGCTCGGTGCCGAGTACCCCACGGCCCTGGCGGGCGACTCACAGGCGCTACAGGCCACCTTCCCTGAAGGACCACATGGCCATCTTGCGGCTTGGGGTCAACACAGAGACCATCAACACAATGCAATCGCATCACGCTGTGCTGATGGGAGTAGACAGGGAGCTCACTCTCTCTGCAATGCTCCTCGGTGTCGCTGTCATTATAGACAGTAGCATAAGAGGGGTTAAACATCCGGGATCAGTGCTAACACCGACTGTGGGCATTGCTGCAGGATGTCAGCCTTAATATAGAGCTGACACTGACACTCGATCGCGGCAGAACTAAGCGTTAGCATTGAGAAGAAGTATATTTATGACAGTTTGCCGGAATGCAGCTTCGGCAGTGCCGTACATATACGGCAAATGTCGGGAAGGGGTTAAAGATGAAGTGGAGAATATAGACAGAAACTAGAAATTTCTGTGACTGGTTAACAGAAGTAAAGATGGAAAGTTAACTCGATGACGTTCTGGAGAAAAAAGAGGATCTATGCTATTAATGGCTCGGGAGAAAAGTTCTGTCCAGCATTTTCAATTTTTTATTTGAAGTAAATGGCAAGGATATCAGTGCCAAGGCTGGTGATAGTGCCTGAAATTTAGGACTAAGGAGAGAGAGAAAAGTGTCAAGGAGTAATTGTGGATTAATTGATAGTGACGTGATGAGGGTGATGAAAGTGGTTTGTTCGGCAAGGTCAAGGGCATAGTTACAGTATGTGTAAGTGTAAAGCTTAAAATTCTTCCAAATTTGATGTTCTCCACAGACATTCAGCACTGCTGGAGAAAATGCTTTAGCAGTGTGCACCAGGGTTGCCATTGTCAGTATCAGTTTGTTTTTCATGTTGAGGTTCTGTTTTATCTAAGGGACTTCTGAGTGCTTTATTATAATGTTTTGGAGCTAATATTACGAGTATTTTTCAGTAGTATTTTAACTGTTTTTTACTCGCTGCACGGTTTCTGTCACCTTTGTATATTTTATAGACTGTATCTAAAGAGCATTTCCTCTTTTACGGAGGAATGTTTACAGAAGTGAATGTGATCCTGGCAGGTTTGAATTTTAAGGCCGAACATCACTTTGACCTTCAGACTTATGAGTCTGGCTATGTGCTTTGCATCCCTTGGGATATTGCCTGATATTTACATTTTAAAGCAGCATATTGCCTCCTGATCTAGTAGCATTGGTGAGAGAGGACATTTATAAGCCATGTTGTCTTTAACACTTGCTATGTTGAATTTCCGCTGTCTAAACAGCATGAGACTAAATGAGTTAATATTAAAAGTTTTAGTCTCCCGTAGAGCATCGAAATGTGACATTTTACATAACATAGCTTTCCTCCGAAATCAAACAGGCTTCATATTGACTGAGGTCTGGAGCACACAGCAATACATATTATAGTGTCTTTAGGAGATTAATATAAAATGTTCAGAATTGTTTTACTAAATAATCATTCATATCGAATGATTCCTAGCTTATCAACTGAAGTTGTAAGCTGTGAAATAACATAAAGTGGACTTCATGATTGAACAATCAGTTTGCAAATGATAAGACCCAGTTATATTTTATGACTACTCTTGACTAGACCCAAAACTCAAACACTTAAAACCACTATGACTCTGCCACACGCCACCACCCTATTGTGTAATTTATTGTCAGCAGTAGAGTTGAGCGAAACAGGTCGGTCAGATTCAAAAGTTGCCGACTTTTGCCAAAGTCGGGTTTCGCCAAGTGAAACCCGACCATAGCGTGAGGTCGGCCATGTGGTCATTGACCCGAGAGCCAAAGTCGGCTTTCACATAATGCTTGCAGGCGCCTTTTCTCAGCCAATGAGCAAGGGCGTACACTGTGGGCAACGAGATGACACGGGCAGCGGCCACCACCATCTTAGAGAAGGGCATTGCAGTGATTGGCTTGCTTTGGGTGGCGTCATAGTGTCTATAAAAGCCCTGACCGCCGACCGTCATTTTACTTCTGCCGATCTTAACAGTAGGGAGAGGTTGCTGACGCTGTTTATCAGTAAGGAGAGAGTTATGGCTGGAAACAAAGTTCTTATGTGCTTGTGCTGATAGCAATTGTGCTGTACAGTTAGTGTGCAGTGACAGGGGAGGATTTTCTTGTGTGCAGCAGAGCTGGTTATTAGGCTGCCTACCAGTGACAGGGGAGGATTTTCTTGTGTGCAGCAGCGGTGGTTAATAGGCTGCCTGCTAGCTGTATTGCTGTGTGTACACTGAGGTGCAGAGTGCTTTTTACACAGCACTAATACTTTTATTATATTTTTTCTGCACAGTTACCCAGCGTTCATTTTTTCCTACACCGTATAGAGCTGTACGCTCCTCACACACTACCGTGTACCGGCTGGTATCACAGACAAATATATGCTGACTATCTGTGACTCCGGAAATATATACGGAGATTTACAATTACCACTAGACTGTATATAGCTGTACGCTTGTGATACAGTATTCTTTTTCTGCTTTTTATATTCTGGTCTAATCCATACTGAGCCTGTGAGCATCTGTGTCTGACTCGGAAATATATACGGAGATTTCCAAGTAGCCCTACACTGTATACACCTGGTATCTTCTGATACATTACCCTTTTTCTGCTTTTTATATTCTGGTATAATCCATACTGAGCCTGTGAGCATCTGTGTCTGACTCCGGAAATATATACGGAGATTTAAAATTACCCCAACACTGTATACATCTGAACGCTTCTGATACAGTACCCTTTTTCTGCTTTTTATATTTTGGTCTAATCCATACTGAGCCTGTGAGCGTCTGTGTGTTACTCCTGAAATATATACGGAGATTTAAAATTACCCCAACACTGTATACAGCTCTGCGCTTCTGATACAGTACCTTTTTTCTGCTTTTTATATTCTGGTCTAATCCATACTGAGCCTGTGAGCACCTGTATCTGACTCCGGAAATATATACGGAGATTTACAATTACCTCTAGACTGTATACAGTGGTACGCTTCTGATACATTACCCTTTTTCTGCTTTTTATATTCTGGTGTAATCCATAGTGAGCCTGTGAGAGTCTGTGTGTTACTCCGGAAATATATACGGAGATTTACAATTACCCCTACACTGTATACGCCTGGTATCTTCTGATACAATACCCTTTTTTGCTTTTTATATTCTGGTCTAATCCATACTGAGCCTGTGAGCGTCAGTGTGTTACTCCGGAAATACATACGGAGATTTTAAAAAAAACAACACTGTATACAGCTGTACGCTTCTGATACAGTACACTTGTTCTGCTTTTTATATTCTGGTCTTATCCATACTGAGACTGTGAGCGTCTGTGTCTGACTCCTGAAATATATAAGAAGATTTACAATTACCCCTACACTGTATGCACCTGGTATCTCCTGATACATTACCCTTTTTCTGCTTTTTATATTCTGGTCCAATCCATACTGAGCCTGTAAGCGTCTGTGTGTTACTCCGGAAATATACGGAGATTTAAAATTACCCCAACCCTGTATACAGCTGTACGCTTCTGATACAGTACTCTTTTTGTGCTTTATATATTCTGGTCTAATCCATACTGAGCCTGTGAGCATATGTGTGTTACTCATGAAATATATACAGAAATTTAAAATTACCCCAACACTGTATACAGCTGTACGCTTCTGATACAGTACCCTTTTTCTGCTTTTTATATTCTGATCTAATCCATACTGAGCCTGTGAGTGTCTGTGTCTGATTCCAGAAATATATACGGAGATTTACAATTACCCCTACACTGTATACACCTGGTATCTTCTGATACATTACCCTTTTTCTGCTTTTTATATTCTGGTCTAATCCATACAGAGCCTGTGAGCGTCGCTGTCTGACTCCGTAAATATATATGGAGATTTACAATTACTTCTAGACTGTATACAGCTGTACGCTTCTGATACATTACCCTTTTTCTGCTTTTTATATTCTGTTCTAATCCATACTGAGCCTGTGAGCGTCTGTGTCTGACTCTGGAAATATATACGGAGATTTAAAATTTTCCCCTTCAACGTATACAGCTGTACGCTTCTGATACAGTACCATATATCTGCTGGTATTTTGGGTACATTTTCACAAACATGAGGAAGTATGGTGGAAGAGGCTGAGGACGTGGGCGTAGTGGGCCAGCTGGTAGTTATAGTTATAGTTATAGTTATTAAGGTTGAAGGAAGACTTTAAGTCCATCTAGTTCAACCCATATCCTATCCTAACCTGCCCTAACATGTTGATCCAGAGGAAGGCAAAAAAAAACCCAAGTGGCAAACAGTAAGCTTCACATTGGGGAAAAAAATTCCATCCCGACTCCACATACGGCAGTCAGACTAGCTCCCTGGATCAACGCAGTATCTAGGAAACTAATGAATATAGCCTGTAATATTATACTTTTCAAGAAAGGCATCCAGTCCCTTCTTAAATTTTAGTAAGGAATCACTCATTACAACATTAGACAGCAGAGAGTTCCATAGTCTCACTGCTCTTACAGTAAAGAATCTGCGTCTGTGATTATGGCTAAACCTTCTTTCCTCCAGACGTAGAGGATGCCCCCTTGTCCCCGTCACAGGTCTAAGAGTAAAAAGATCATTAGAAAGGTCTTTGTACTGTCCCCTCATATATTTATAAATTGTAATAAGATCACCCCTAAGCCTTCGTTTTTCCAAACTAAATAACCCCAAGTGTAATAACCTGTCTTGGTATTGCAGACCCCCCCAGTTCTCTAATAACCTTGGTCGCTCTTCTCTGCCACCCGCTCCAGTTCAGTTATGTCTTTCTTATACACCGGAGACCAGAACTGCACACAGTATTCTAAGTGTGGTCGCACCAGTGACTTGTATAGAGGTAAAATTATGTTCTCCTCATGAGCATCTATGCCTCTTTTAATGCATCCCATTATTTTATTTGCCTTGGCAGCAGCTGCCTGACATTGGCCACTAAATGTGAGTTTGTCGTCCACCCATACACCCAGGTCTTTTTCAGTGACAGTTTTGCCCAGTGTTTTACAATTAAGCACATAATTATACATCTTATTTGTTCTACCCAAGTGCATGATTTTACATTTATCCCCTTTAAAGCTCATTTGCCATTTATCAGCCCAAGCTTCTAGTTTACATAAATCCTCCTGTAATATAAAATTATCCTCCTCTGTATTTATTACCCTGCAGAGTTTAGTGTCATCTGCAAATATTGAAATACTACTCTGTATGCCCCTACAAGGTCATTAATAAATATGTTAAAGAGAAGCGGCCCCAATACTGACCCCTGTGGTACCCCACTGCTAACCGTGACCCAGTCCGAGTGTGCTCCATTAATAACCACCCTTTGTTTTCTATCCATGAGCCGGTTCTTAACCCACTTACACATATTTTCCCCTATCCCCATTGTTCTCATTTTATGTATCAACCTTTTGTGTGGCACTGTATCAAAAGCTTTTGAGAAGTCCATGAACACCACGTCCACTGCATTCCCTTGGTCCAGTCCTGAACTTACCCCTTCATAAAAGCTTATCAGATTAGTCTGACAAGAACGGTCCCTCGTAAACCCATGCTGATACTGTGTCATGAGGTTATTCAGCCTCAGATACTCCAATATAGTGTCCCTTAAAAAACCCTCCAGGATTTTACCCACAGTAGATGTTAAGCTCACTGGCCTATAATTTCCAGGTTCAGTTTTTGCCCCCTTTTTGAATATTGGCACCACATTTGCTATATGCCAGTCCTGTGGTACAGACCCCGTTATTATGGAATCTTTAAAGATTAAAAATAATGGTCTATCTATAACTGTACTTATTTCCTGCAGTACTCGGGGGTGTATCCCATCCGGGCCCGGGGATTTGTCAGTTTTAGTGATTTTTAGATGCCGCCGTACTTCCTGCTGGGTTAAGCAGGTGACATTTAATGGAGACATTTTTTTTATCACTGATCATGTTATCTGTCATGGGATTTTCTTGTGTAAATACAGTTGAAAAAAAGTCATTTAGCATATTGGCTTTTTCCTCATCCTCATCCACCATTTCACCCAGACTATTTTTAAGGGGACCAACACTATCATTTTTTAGTTTCTTGCTATTTATGTAGTTAAAGAATATTTTGGGATTATTTTTACTTTCTCTGGCAATGAGTCTCTCTGCCTCAATCTTTGCTGTCTTGATTTGCTTTTTACAGAATTTATTCAGTCTTCTGTATTTATTTAATGCCTCATCACTACCTACTTGGTTTAATTCCCTAAATGCTTTCTTTTTGTCCCTTATTGCGCCCCTTACAGCTCTATTTAGCCATAGTGGTTTCCTCCTAATTCTAGAATGTTTATTCCCATAGGGTATATACTGTGCACAGGTCCTATTCAGGATACTAATAAACGTCTCCCATTTTCTTTGTGTATTTTTATGTCTCAGGATATCGTCCCAGTTACTGATGGTGGTGGTGGTGCATCTGCTGGTAGTGCCAAAAGCACAATAGCACCTGAGGCAGGAGGTGTTGAGCCTGCTTCATCGTCTGGCTCCAGAAGGCCTGAAAGGCTCCCTTTTCTGGGAGTAGGTAAACCGCTTTTAAAGCCGGAGCATCAGGAACAGGTTTTGGCTTACATTGCCAAAACAGCCTCCAGCTCTATCGCCTCCTCTTCTGAAGTTTAAAAAAATGCAAGCACTGAGTCGTCAGTGCAGGCTCCTGGTCAGGAACAACACCTTTCCTTGTGTCCTTCACCCCCACCAAAAGTGAAGGATGCGGCAGACCACACTTCAGATTACTCCCTGAAGCTCTTTTCAGATACCATGCCTGGGTTATCGAGTCAAATCCTGAATTCCCCAGTCCAAGATGAATCTGACTTGGAGTGCACTGATGCACAGCCACTGCTAGATGTTTCTGCTGGTACATTCACCCAGAGCACTACATTGCCCTGGCATTCTACTGAGCCAGAATCTGACCCTGATGAAACTCAGGTGCCCCTTCCCGCATACTATACCACCTTACACGGTGACACAGAGGAAGGTGCAGATGAAATTGAAGAGGAGGTGATGGATGACCCAGTTGTTGACCCGGATTGGCATCCATTGGGGGAAGAGGGTGCTGCAGGCAATAGCTCAGAAGAGGAGAAGGGTCCGCAGCAGGCATCGACATCACAGCAGCGGTTATCTGGCAGGCCCGTATCTGTCCAAACACGTGTTAAAAAAACAAAAAGAGTTGCAGGACAGCTTGGCCACAGCGTGCAAGTACTGAAATGTATCCCATAGTAGGAAGAGTGCAGTGTGGCACTTTTTTGACCAAAATACTATTGATGAGGCAAAGGTTATCTGTAAGAAGTGCGGAAGGACCTTTAGCCAAGGGAAAAATCTCAGAAATTTGAATACCAGTTGCATGCTTAGACATTTAATCATCATGCACTTGCAAGCGTGGACGGACTACAAAACCTAAGGTAGCACATGTGCACCTGCTCCGACTGAAGGTAGCCAGCAACGCTCCATCACTTCCCCCACTGTAAGTCCACCGGTTAGCACACCACCAGCAAGAAATGTTGAGGCGTCGTCGCAAGGCCAAAGCAGTCAGGGAATCACAATGTTTTTGCAACGAAAGACTGAATCTAGGCCATCACCACCACCACCACCACCATCACCATCACCATCCCCCTCTCAGTCCATCATGTTCACCGCTAGTTCCCCCCATATGCAGCTCTCAAGTCCAGCTCACCCTAGCAGACACTCTTAGTAGGACAAAAAAGTACTCATCCTCTCATCCGAGTACACTGGCTTTGAACGCCTACCTTGCCAAACTGATCTCATTAGAGATGATGCCCTTCCGTTTGGTTGAAAGCGCAGCGTTCCAAGAGCTCATGGCCTACGCTGTTCCACGCTATGACCTACCCAGTCGGCACTTCTTTTCTAGAAAAGCCATCCCTGCCCTCCATCTGCATGTGAAAGACCGCATTGTCCATGCACTCGAACAATCAGTGAGTGGAAAGGTGCACCTCTCAACAGATGCATGGGCCAGTAGGCATGGCCAGGGCCATAACATGTCCATCACTGCGCACTGGGTTAATGTGGTGGATGCAGGGTCCACAGGGGACAGCGGCGGTGGGACAGTGCTGCCTAGCCCATGGTATAGGCAACAGTTGGCTGTAGGCGTTCGACCCTCCTCTTCCTCCAGAAGCGAAAGCTCGTTGACAGAGCGCAGTGGCATGAGCACTCAATCCGCAGTTGCCAGTGTTGCACACGAGGTGTCCCATTATCGAACAGCTGGTGGTAAGCGTCAGCAGGCTGTTTTAAAGATGATGTCTTTGGGCGACAATAGACACACCGTTGAAGTACTGGCCGACTACTTGCAGCGAGAAACTGAGTCTTGGCTTGGCAGTATACATCTTGCGCCAGACAAGATAGTCAGTGATAACAGCCATAATATTGTGGCTGCCATAGCCCTCGCAAAACTCAGACACATACCTTGCCTGGCTCACACCTTGAACCAGGTGGTGCAGTGCTTCCTAAATAATTATCCAGAGTTAACAGCCCTGCTCCATAAGGTGCGAAGACTGTGCTCGCACATCCGTCGCTAGCCCGTAGACTCCAGTCGTATGCAGAGGCTGCAGCAATCGCTCCACCTCCCAAACACCGCCTAATCATAGACGTTGCAACAAGGTGGAACTCCACCATGCACATGGTTGAGAGGCTGTGCGAACAGAGGCAGGCTGTAATGCATTTGTGGGAGGATACACGGGCACGCAGTTTGAGGGCAGACATGGAGTTGTCGGGTGTGCAGTGGTCAAAGCTGAAAGACCTCTGTAAAGTCCTTCAATGTTTTGAGGAATGCACACGGCTGGTAAGCGCAGACGACGCCATTATAAGAATGAGCATCCCACTTATGCATCTGCTCATGCAAACTTTGACGCACATTAAGGATTAGGTGTCTTCAGCGGAGAAGGAAGAGGAGGAAGAGGAGGAGGGAAGCCTTGATGACAGTCAGACATTGTCTGCTCAGGGAGGAGGATGCTTCTCAGGGGACAAGAGAAAATTTTGGCTTGCCAAGGTCAGGTACAGGGTTTGTGTGTGACAGGAGGGATGTGGATTTGGCAGAAAGTGCTCCTCCACCCACCACTGGCAGTGCATCATTGACACCTAGAACATTGGCCCACATGTGTGATTATGTCTTGCGGATCCTAAAAACGGACCCCCGCATTGCCAAAATTATGAAGGATGACAACTACTGGTTGGCCAGCATCCTCGATCCATGCTATAAAGGCACATTACAGAACATCATGCCACAAGAGAACCTAGAGCTAATATTGGCAAACAAACAAGCAACTCTGCTAAACCGTTTGTTAGAGGCATTCCCAGCACACAGCAGCGGTGCAGGTTCTACCACGAGCCGTACTGGGCCAAATGGAAGAGGTGTTTGTGGTGCACACAGCCAAAGTGGCATTGGAGACAGGAGTTTCATCACCATGCTTTGGACTGATTACTCGAGTAACGCTCACATGACTGGTAATACTGAATCGATTGCAACAGACAGGAGATAGCAGTTGTCAACTATGGTTCAAAATTACCTCTCCTCCCCTATCGATGTTCTCCCTCACAGGTCATTCCCCTTTGACTACTGGGCCTGTAAACTGGACACCTGGCCTGAATTGGCACAATATGCCTTACAGGAGCTCGCTTGCCCTGCTGGTAGTGTGCTATCAGAAAGAGTAATTAGTGCTGCTGGATCAATCCTGACAGAAAGAAGGACCCGGCTGTCGACCCAAAATGTTGGTGATCTCACCTTCATTAAAATGAACCATGCAAGGGTTTCAAAGGATTTTGTCCCACATTCCCCTGATGACACATAGGTTGACAGCAAAATGGCTCGCTTTGTCCTCCTCTTCCTCCGACTTCTCAAATTCCTCCATTTGCAGCTGCTGAATGTCCAGCCTACACCTCAACATGTGCCAGTTTTTCCACCTCCCTAACTGGGCTGTTCCCCCCCCCAGGGCCGGCGTCAGCACCTGGCGCACCTGGGCATGTGGCGGTGCCCTGAGCAGGTGGGGTGGCCCAATCGTGGGTGACTGCACTGGCACAGGGCCGCTCATAGTACGCCGGTGTCTCTACGGTGGGGAGGCCCACTCGCCGTCAGAGACACCGGCGTACTATGAGGGGCCCTGTGCCAGTGCTGTCTCCCACGAGTGGGCCCCCCCTGCTTGCTCAGGGTCCCAGAACTTGCAATACTTACCTCTCCCTGCTCCACTGCTGTGACGTCTTCCGCGTTTCCTGACAGTGACATTCAGGTCAGAGAGCGCGATGACGTCACATCTGTACGCCCTCTGCCTGAACAGTCCAAGTGCAGAGAGCTGGAAGATGGTGACGCTGAGGAATCCAGAGTAGAGCATGCCCAGCGAGGAGAGATATTTCATTTTTTTTAATGTTTGGAGCAATATATGGGGAGCATTATACACTGGAGAATTATATATGGGTGCCACAGCAGAACACTTAATCATAATTTATTTAAGCTGGAGCAATAAATGGGGCATTATAATTTGGAGCATTATATAGGCCCATCATACACTTGAGCATCATCCATGGGCCATATATACTGGAGCATTATATGGGGCCCATTATATATGGAGCATTATATAGGCCCATCATACACTGGAGCATCATCCATGGGGCCCATCATATACTGGAGCATCTTATGGGGCCCATTATATATGGAGCATTATATAGGCCCATCATACACTGGAGCATCATGCATGGGGCCCATCACACACTGGAACATTATAAATGTGGCCCATCATACACTGGAGCATCATATACTGGGCCCATCATACACTAGAGCATCATCAATGGGGCCCATCATATACTGCAGCATCATATGGGGCTCATTATATATGGAGCATTATATTGGCCCATCATACACTGGAGCATTATCCATGGGGCCCATCATATACTGGAGCATCATATGGGGTTCATTATTTATGGGGCATCATATAGGGTATGGAGCATCATATGGAGCACATATGGCGTCTATTCTGTATGGAGCATTATATGGAGCCCATTCTGTATGGAGAAATATATGGGGCCCATCATATACTGTATGGAGCTTTATATGCAACTCATTATACTGTATGGAGCAATATGTCGGGCTCATTCTACTCTATGGGGACCGTCCTATAGTGTATGGCACATTATATGGGAACCATCATATACTGTAGCATTATGTGGAGCTCATCATATACTGTATGGAACATTATATGGGACCAATTATTCTGTATGAAGCAATATATGGGGCTCATTATTCTATATGGCACACTATGTGGTGGCCATAATACTGTATGGAGGAATATACTGTCTGGTTTTTGAGCTATTGTAGAATTTAAAATAGATATCAGTCATGTAATGTAAGAAGTGAAGTATTTGTCATTGTACTATATCTATATTTTTCTGCCGTATTGGAGCATCATGAATTGTGGTATGTGTTAAAGGGGCCCAATGACACTCTTTTGCCCGGGGCACACGAAAACCTGGAGCCAGCCCTACCCCCCCCCACAACTTTAGCCAAATAACCCGCAGTTTTCAATGCGTAACTATTATTATACAGTAAATTAAGGTTGACAAGCTTAAGTAATAAAAATTGATGTCATTGGCATTGAAATGGGCACTGTAGGTGTGTTTACTGTCCTCCACTCCCTGCCGACTTTGCTTCCCCATTGACTTGCATTGGGTTTCGTGTTTCAGTTGGACCTCCAACTTTTCCCGATAGTCGGCCAATTACGTTCGACTCGACTTTTGAGAAAGTCGGGTTTCACGAAACCCGACAAGACCCTCCCGGAGGCAAAGTCGCTCATCTCTAGTAAGCAGATTTCCTGTACTGTGACTGAATAATATCCCCATACATTAAGAAAATAATGCCTACATCATGTAAACTAATAATGCCACCATTTATTAACCACAAGTGCCCACTTGTCAAATTGCAGACTGATCAGGTACAGTCGAAGGAATATTAAAAATAATTATCTCAATAGTTCATCCCCCTTGTCTTGTCCTTGTAATGAAAGTTTCTTCCTTTCCTTTCAATATTTTATCATTTAAAGATATAGTGAGGTCTTTAATGCATGAATGGTTTCCCTCTTAGCTCTGGTGGAAAGAATATAGACATACACATGAGACATTTCACAAATCAAGACAACTTACTTGTTAGTTGTAGAGTTAGAGGGCAACAAGCTTGGTGGTTACAAATGTTCTCACAAGATCAACTCCAATAGTGGTATATGATTGTCATAAACTTTCACAGCCTGTTGGCAGATTCCTTAGCATCTCCTTTGGCGCAGTGTTTGTTTCATGCCTATTACAGAATACAAAATGCAAAAATGAGGCAGCACTCCAGTATTAATTCTCTTTGTGATATTCTGAGTATCCAGCAAAGAAAATATGCACCTAAATTTGCAATGGCTTGGGTATATAGTATGGAAGCCCTTTGTCCAGCCTATCAGCATAGAGTGGAGCTTCTCTGTCACTCCTGTTATCACACAGTGCTCTCACTTTCAGTACTTAATGCAGTCACTCTATTGGTCATCTATCTTGACAGCAATGCAGTGCACTAGTGCAGTGCAATAATACATCTGGCAATCTTGCAAACTCCTGTAACCTACAGTACTCACACAATCATTGCATATCAGTCCCTCACATTCAGAGACCAGTCTTCTCACTGTCTCTTTTGTAGCGAGCCTCATCATGCACAGGCATCAGTATACAGACTCCCACTGATGTGGTTATCTCATCACCCACAGCGTTGCAGGGGAGAGGTGGGCTTATCAGGACATGCTTCATTCACTCTAAGGCCGGGATCACACATGCGACGAAGTTGTCCGACACTCGCATGTGAAATCCCAGCTCTGGCACCGGCACTCGGGAGTGGAGCGAGCGGCTGCATAGAACTACATGCAGCCGCGCTCTCCACTCCCGAGTGCCGGCGCCAGAGCTGGGATTTCACATGCGAATGTCGGACGACTTCGTCGCATGTGTGATCCCAGCCTAATTCGTTGATTTCCTTCCCTTTGTAGTGAATATTTTGACCATATTAGTTGGATAATTTTAGACCACATTGTAAGCCAAAAACTTGTGTACGCCGGAAATAATTTGGCTTATTGTACAAATATATTTAGCCAAACCACCTTTTCTAGACATTTTTTTTAAAAATGTGATGCTTAGTAACTACTCAGGCCATGAGGCAGAAAAGTCAGATTTTCCTGAGTCAATACCAAGAGAGTTCATAGATAACCAAGGGAAAAGACGAAGGTGTAAATCAGGTCACAGTCCACGGTCAATAACAAGCGATAGCGAATTAAAAGAAAGGACAAGACAAAGGGATAGTCAGAACACGGTCCAAAGGGTCAGGCAGCAGAAGATCAGAACTCAGAGCAACAGAATCAGGCTATCACTCACCAAGAAGCACAAACTATGTCTGACAGGGATCAGGGGCAGACAGCTCAGTAAATTCGCTGGGTAGTCACCAGAACACTGAATACTTGCACAAAGTCCCGCACATCCCAGTCACAGATTGGACAGCAGAGCTGTCAATCAAGGCACCGACAGCCCAGCAAGCCCATCACAGTATTGGACAGCCAAGCTGTCAGTCAAGACACAGATAGCTCAGCCGAACAGTTTCCATAGAACAGCATGGCAATCATTCACCGAGTAGAGGAATTGTGACAAAAAAGTGTCTACTGATGAGCAAAACCACTTAAGAAAATATGGCATGAAACAAGACATATAAACCCAACTTTGGCCTTAATTTGAGACTCTGCTTCAGTTTTTTGACAGGTATGTCATTATGTACACACATGGGAGAGACTTGTCAATCAGCTGGAGAGGGGCGAGAAGATGTCAGCCAGGAATTGCACCAGGCTTGTTGGGTTTCTCATTGTAGTCCCCAGAAAGCTTTTTCAAATAAAACAGCAGTTCAGAGTAAAACATACTTGCCGCAATTGCGCAGACAAAGTCTGATTCATGCTGCCTGTGGTTTAGGGAGCAAGACTTTATAGGGAACCTGACAGCTGATTCATGCTGTCCAATCACAGGCAGCATGTATCAGCCACTAGCTGTATGATACCAGTCATGTATGTTTGACTCTAAAACTCTGCGGTGTTTCAGAGAAAAACATACTTTAAGGGCTCGCTCACACAGCCGTAGTCTCTCATGCAATAGAATTGGGCTGATTATGCTAATGTCACTCAGATAAAACTCTGTCAGAGTTTGATTTTAGTGTCACCTTAGAGTGATCCGATACTCTCACATAAGAGAATTATATCACAGGTGCGGAGAAGACGGCGAACTTAATTTATCCATCTTCTCCATTGTCTGTGTTCCTGGTAATTGGACTGCTCTCAGATGGCAGTCTGATGTTTTACACGCACCCAGGGCTGCCACTAGGAATTTCGAGGCCCCATACTGGCAAAATTTATGGGGCCCCGCGTTAAGACTCTGCCCAGGCTCCCCCCCCCAGTTCCGCATCCACCCTAGCTCCTCCTCCACCATGCAAACCTTCCAAAATCCCTCCGCCCTTTCATGGAAAAACTTCACTTCTGCACCATGCCCTCACCAATGACACATTAACACCAATCACTCATCATTTTTTCTTGTTTAGTATAATACACCCCATAGTCCTCCATATATTATAATGTGCACCACAGTCCTCCATATTGTAAAGGGCACACCCCATAGTCCTCCATATAATATAATGTATCCATAGTCCTCCATATAGTATAATACACTCCTAATAGCCCTCCATATATTAAAATACACTCAGTCATCCATATAGTATAATACACTCCTCATAGTGCTCCATATAGTATAATGCACCGCCATAGTCATCCATGTAGTACAATTCACTTCCCATAGTATAATGCACCCCATAGTTCTTCATATGGTTTAATGTACTCCCCATAGTCCTCGATACAGTATAATGCAGCCCACATATAGTATAATGCAGTCACCCTATAGAGCATAATGCAGCCACCCCACAGAGCATAATGCAGCCACCCCACAGAGTATAATGCAACCACCCCACAGAGTATAATGCAACCATCTCACAGAGTATAATGTAAACCCCCCATAGAATATAATTGAGCCCCTTTATATAGTATAATGTAGCCCCTCCATAAAATACAATGTAGCCCTCCTCATATAGCATAATGCAGCCCCCATAGAATATAATGTATCCCCCTCATAAAGTATAATGAAGCCCCCATACAATATAATCTAGCCCCCCGTAGAATACAATATAGCCACCTCATACAGTATAACGTAGCCCCACATAAGAGTATGATGCAATCACCCCTCATAGAATATAATACAACCCCCCATAGAATATAATGTATCCCCGAATAGAATATCATACAGCCCGCCTCCCCAAAGGAATATAACGTAGCCCCCCTTAGTATATAACACAGCCACAAAGTATATAACACAGCCACATAGTATATAGCACAGCCACCCTATAAAATATAATATATCCCCAATAGTATATAACACAGCCCACATAGTGTATAGTGTGGCCCACATAGTATATAGCAGGGCCCACATAGTATATAGCAGGGCCCACATAGTATATAGCACGGCCCACATAGTATTTAGTATGGCCTACATAGTATATAGCAGGGGCCACACAGTATATTGCACGGCCAACACAGTATATTGCACGGCCCACACAGTATATTGCACGGCCCACACAGTATATAGCAGGGCCCACACGGTATACAGCAGGAGCCACATAGTATATAGCGCAGCCCACATAGTACATAGCGCGGCCCACATAGTACAGCCCTCATCTCTCCCCCCCCAGGAATGGCCCCACAGCCACAGCAGTACGCAGACAGATTTACCAAAGAAAAAAAAAACATTCCTCACCTTCTCCTCGTGCCAGCGCTGCTCCCGGCTTCTGTCTCCTGCTTTGCCCAGCACACAGTGAGTGCGCGATGACGTCATCGCGCACGCGCTGTGTCAGAGACAAAGCGGGGAATGATGGGAAACGGAGCGTCAGCTGACACTCTCTCCTCCATCATTGCTTCGAACTGTACCGGCGGACGCCGGTATAGTTCAAAGCAGTGGCGGTGGGAGTCGGCGCTGAGGGCAGGTGGGCCCCCTTGCCTTACAGGGGCCCCCATAGTGGCTGCGTGATTTGCCGCTAGCTGGGGGCCCCTTGGAGAGCAGGGGGAGCCTCAAAATGTTGGGGGCCCCCGGGCCCAAGCGCGGACCGGCGTGCTCGGGCGGCGGGCCCCCTTAATCACCGGGCCCCATACATCTGTAAGGGTTGTCATGCCCTGATGTCGGCCCTGCACGCACCCATAAACATGTAAGGGTGCACGTGATCCAATTATCTGATGCACTTGCAGCATGCTGTGATTTTTTTTCTCATGTTGAATTGGAATGACAAAAATATCTCAAAACTGCACTGCCCCATAGTATAACATTGGGCTAAGAGCTATCAGATAAAACATCACATAGCACTTAGCTATGTCAAAGCTGTGTGAGCGTACCCTAAAAGTCAACGGGGACTGAGCTGCAGGGTAGACTAGTAGAAAAAGCCAGTCCATGGCAGCTTCTCCCTACCCACTGCCAATGACTGAAAGATTTCTCCCTCCTATACACATAAAGCAGGGAGAGACTTGTCACTCAAGGGTAGCAGACAGGGAGATTCTACTGGGGACCGTCTTTTTCAACTTGTCAATTATGCTCTTTGGTAACCAGCAGCTATTAAGCCACATTTTTTTCTGAAATGTCACAGTGTTTCAGAATAAAACATACGATGGGTGTTTATTAAAGATTTCCCCTGACTCACTTCCTGTGGATTGAGAGCAATAAAAATTGGTACAGTTATTAGTCCTTCTCTACATCGGTGCCACTTAGCGACACACACATCTCCCATCTCTTTAAGCAACTGTAAACATGTCGCTTGTAGAAGTCGACAGGTTGCTCCAAAAGCCGCGACGTGACTTCTGAAATCAGAGTCTCATCATCTGGAAAATGCTCACGCTTCAAAAATAACTTACCGTATATACTCGAATATAAGCCGAGATTTTCAGCCCATTGTTTAGGGCTGAAAGTCCCCCTCTTGGCTTATATTCGAGTCATATACCAGGGGGTCGGCGGAGGAGGGGGAGCGCAGCTGTCCTGTATACTCACCCCGGTCTCTGCAGCCCCTGCTCTTCTCCCACGGTCCCGGCGCCAGTATTCAGCCATCAGTGGTACCGCTCATTAAAGTCATGAATATTCATGACTTTAATGAGCGGTAACACGTGACCGCTGAACACAGGCGCCGGGACCGTGGGAGAAGAGCAGGGCAGAGACGCGCCAGCGGAAGGGTAAGTATATGCGATATTTACCTGTCCCGTTCCGCTGTGTCCTCGGGTCCTCTTGCTGCGATGTTCAGGCAGAGGGCGCGATGACGTAGTTACTGTGCGCAGCGCCCTCTGCCTGATCATTCACTGCTGGAGGACCCGGAAGACGGCGGCAAGCAGCGGTGACAGGTAAATGTCTCAGGTGCCGGGGCCCTGAGCGAGCGGTGACTCCGGCACCTGTCCCCCATAGCGCGCCGGTGTCCCCGCCTGCTCAGGACACCGGCACCTGGCCCCCAGCAACGAGAGGTGAGTATGTCTTTTTTTTTTTTTTTTTTTCGGTTGCAGCGGCAGCAATTGAGGCCTATACTATGGAGCATCTATGGGGGAATAATCTATGGGGCATAATCTATGGGGGCATAATCTATGGGGGAATAATCTATGGGGGCATAATCTATGGGGGCATAATCTATGGGGGAATAATCTGTGGGGGCATAATCTATGGGGGCATAATCTATGGGGGCATAATCTATGGGGAATAATCTATGGGGCATAATCTATGGGGGCATAATCTATGGAGCATCTATGGGGGGCACTATCTATGGAGCATCTATGGGGGCATAATCTATGGATCATATATGGGGGCACAATCTATGGAGCATCTATGGGGGCATAATCTATGGATCATATATGGGGGCACAATCTATGGAGCATCTATGGGAGCACAATCTATGGAGCATCTATGGGGGCATAATACATGGGCAGCATATAGGGCATAATCTCATTTTCCACCCTAGGCTTATACTCGAGTCAGTAAGTTTTCCCAGTTTTTTGTGGCAAAATTAGGGGGGTCGGCTTATACTCGGGTCGGCTTATACTCGAGTATATACGGTAATTGTTTGAAAGAGGTGGAAGTCCGATGGTGCGAGGTCAGGTGAATAAGGGGGATGCGGTAGAATTTCAAAGCCACAGGAGCATGCTTCAATTTGAGCAATATGTGAATTGTGAATGGATGAATTGTCTTGCAGAAGGCGGACAACTTTGGTGAGCATGTCTTGGTTTTGATGGCCTCCAGCAATTTCCGCAGCAGTGAAGCATAGTATGCCCCAGTGATTATGGTAACCTTTGCTAGGAAATCCATCAAAACTACTCCATGCTGGTCCCAAAATACTGTGAGCATGACCTTGCCTGCCGAGGGTTGGGCACGTGCCTCGTTGGAGGCGATGAGTCATGAAGCTTCCATTGCATCGACTGGACTGAGAGCGTTCGACTCATTCCTTCTGGGGAACCCAGCGAGTGGATACCTTATGCATGTAAAGATGGTCTTGGATGATTTTTTCCATGGACCCCACACTAATCTTGACATTTTGGGCTAGGTGGAGAATGGTTACACTGCGATTTTCCAAAATGGTGACCTCCACTTGCTGGATGGTGTGTTCATCAATAGCAGAGTGGAGTCACCCTGGAATTGGAGCTGTTTGCACCAAAGTTCGACCACATTTGAATTGACTATGCCATATCTTGACTACATCATATGATGGGGAATCATCACCATAAACCTCTTTCATCTCTTCTAACGTCTCCTTTGGTGTGCAGCCTTTCAAGTAAAGGAACTTGATGACTGCTTTGTATTCCACTGGGTCCATTATCAAACCTCACACCACTTCAGCACCTGTAAAATCAAGACCATTATCAGTTCTGAGTTGTAAATTGGCATGTAAACTATAGAGACATATCATTACACAAGTGCAGTTTCAGCGTCCTGTGATAAATAGAAGTGGGTCAGGGGAAATCTTTAATGAACGCCCCTCATACATGGCTTAAATTATACAGCCCATGCCTGACACATGCTGCCTGTGGTTTGGGTAGCATGTGTCAGCTGTCAGGCTCACTTTATTAACAGGTGCCAGAGATGATTGAATCTTCTCTGATTCGAATTTGCCAACTAACGTGGATTTAACATGGAAATGCAAAGTTATTTGATGCAAATTGATTGTTTCTTGTTATGCTTTAGAGTTTTTATAGACTCCAGAACATAAGAATAGTAAGAAAATAGAAATAGATACTTGCCGTACCGCTCATCTGTCCCAACGCCTCCAGAGTCTGCCATCCAATACTCTGTATTTCTTATTTTCCCCTTCTTCCATAGCCATAGCTTCTTCCATAGGAAGGCGCCGAAGAAGATGCACATGACAGGTCAAGGTGAAAAGAAGAGGTGCAGAGAACTGAATGGGTGACTGTGAGCAGGGCCGCCATCAGGGCATTACTTCCCTGTCTGGCATATGGGGCCCGATCAGCAGAGGGGCCTGGATCAGGCCCTGTCACCTCTACCCATCAGGCCCCACTGCCCCGCCCCCAGAGGCAGGATTCTGCCGGTCAAGTAACTGAACCTGGGCCCGCACGACAATAGTTAAAGCTGCCAGCCAATCGAAGTCTGGAAGCTGACGTCAGCATGCACGTCGCCGGCGTCTGACGTCATTGTCAGTCGCCAGCGAGTGCTCGCGTTCAGGCTGGGATGCAGATCGCTCGCCACTAGAGCGCGGCAAGGTAAGGAAAAGTGTTTTTTTTAAATTAATATTAAAAGCGGCAAGCGAGGTGGCAGAATGGAGACGGGGCAGGATTGGAGACATGGTGCAGGATTGGATACAGGAGGCAGGATTGGAGACAGGGGCATAATTGGAGACACGGGGCAGGATTGGATACAGGGGGCAGGATTGGAGACACGGGGCAGGATTGGATACAGGGGGCAGGATTGGAGACAGGGGGCAGGATTGGAGGCAGGGGGCAGGATTGAAGACACGGGGCAGGATTGGAGATGCAGGGAGCAGGATTGGAGACGGGGCAGGATTGGAGATGGGGCAGGATTGGAGACAGGGGGCAGGATTGGAGACAGGGGGCAGGATTGTAGACATGGAGCAAGATTGGAAACACGGGGCATGATTGGAGACACGGGGGGCATGATTGGAGACGGGGGCAGGATTGGAGATACTGGGAGCAGGATCCTGTACAGGGGGCAGGATTGGAGACAGGGGGCAGGATTGGTGATACAGGGAGCAGGATTGGATACAGGGGGCATGATTGGAGACAGGGGGCAGGATTGGAGATACAGGGAGCAGGATTGGATACAGGGGCATGATTGGAGACAGGTGGCATGATTGGAGACAGGGGCATGATGAGAAACAGGGGGCAGGATTGGAGACAGGGGGCATGATTGGAGATACAGGTAGCAGGATTGGAGACGGGGCATGATTGGAGACAGGGGGCAGGATTGGAGACACGGGCAGGATTGGATACAGGGGGCAGGATTGGAGACAGGGGGCAGGATTGGAGGCAAGGGGCAGGATTGAAGACACGGGGCAGGATTGGAGATACAGGGAGCAGGATTGGAGACGGGGCAGGATTGGAGACAGGGGGCAGGATTGGAGACAGGGGGCAGGATTGTAGACATGGAGCAAGATTGGAAACACGGGGCATGATTGGAGACACTGGAGGCATGATTGGAGACGGGGGCAGGATTGGAGATACTGGGAGCAGGATTGGATACAGGGGGCATGATTGGAGACAGGGGGCAGGATTGGAGATACAGGGAGCAGGATTGGATACAGGGGGCATGATTGGAGACAGGTGGCATGATTGGAGACAGGGGGCATGATTAGAAACAGGGGCATAATTGGAGATACAGGTAGCAGGATTGGAGACAGGGCATGATTGGAGACAGGGGACAGGATTGGAGACAGGGGGCAGGATTGGAGATGGGGCAGGATTGGAGACTGGGGGCATGATTGGAGAGATAGGGAGCAGGATTGGAGACAGGGGGCATGATTGGAAACAGGGGGCAGGATTGGAGACAGGGGGCATGATTGGAGATACAGGTAGCAGGATTGAAGACGGGGCATGATTGGAGATGGGGCATGATTGGAGACAGGGGGCATGATTGGAGACGGGGCAGGATTGGAGACAGGGGGCAGGATTGGAGACAGGGGCAGGATTGGAGACTGGGGCATGATTGGAGAGACAGGGAGCAGGATTGGAGACAGGGGCATGATTGGAGATACAGGGAGCAGGATTTGGGACAGGGAGCATGATTGGAGACAGGGGGCAGGATTGCAGACACTGGGGGCATGATTGGAAACACTGTGGGCATGATTGGAGATACTGGGGGCAGGATTGCAGACTCTGGGGCAGGATTGCAGACACTGGGGCAGGTTTGCAGACCACGGGGCAGGATTGCAGACAGATGGGGCAGGACCATGGGGCAGGATGGCGACAGATGGGGAGATCATATGGGGCACAATGGATACTCATGAGGGTGGGGTGGGAGAACATATGGCTGAAGCCAGGAATGAGACACACGGGGGCCAGGATGGACAATATTATTACAATAGGGGCTAATTAAGGGATATTATTACTACATTGATGTATTTTATTTTTTGAGGACACTGTTTTCAATGGGGGGAGGTCCTGTTACTGTGTAGAGTGATACTATGTCGCCTTTTTTTCTTCATGTGGTGTAATGCAGAAGTTGGGAAAAAAATAAGTAATGTGTTCTGCAAGTGGTGCTCTAGATAACTGTGTTATTTCCTGCAGAGATGAGCCCTGGCTGGAAGAAGTGATGGCGGTCTGTGCTGGATGAAAGATGAAAAGCAAGGATGAAGGACTTCACCTAGAGACGTCACTGGTGAGTTAGCATGTTACCTGTACACTGACATTATACACTATATACAGAGGTCCTGTGTATAATGTCACCAGTGATCACTGTATCACCTGTACATTATATACAGAGCTCCTGTGTATAATGTCACCAGTGATCACTGTATTACCTGTACACAGACACTGCATACTAAGTACAGATCCCCTGTGTATAATGGCACTTATGGTGATAGTATTGTCATTATGTGGTGGTAATATGTGGTCTAGACATGATGTTGCAGTATTTGTCCCTTGTATGTGCTATTATTTGGTCACTTTGTGGTGGTAATATGTGGTCTGGTCATGGTGTGTCGGTATTTGTTCCTTGTATGTGATATTATTCAGTCACTGTGGTGGTAAAATGTGGTCTGGACATGGTGCGGTGGTATTTGTCCCTTGTATGTGATATTATTGGTCATTTTAAAAATTGAAAAATAAATAAAAATATACCTAAATTGTATTGCATATTTTAACAAATATTTAATAGGTTAGCGTAGAGAAGAGCTCGGCCAAAAGTGTCTACAGTGTTGTGATGGCGGCTTAAAAAATCTTTTGGCCAAAACAAAAGCTGCCGGCTATATGTGTGATCTGGTGATGGGAACTGCTAATGTGTGATTGGGGAGAAATGGAGTTTTTCCAAGAGAGAGCGGTGGGACTGTGGACAGTTTGAAGGGTGGAGGCGGGGCTGGTGTGGTGCCTGGGCGTAGTCTCAAGGGGGCCCAGAAAATTTTGCCAGTATGGGACCCCGGAATTCCTAGTGGCAGCCCTGATTGTGGGGGGTGAGACAGGTGACAGTACAAGTGAGTATCATGCCTGGTCCTTTATGTTTGTGACCATCAATTTGCTGAATTTTCTCAAAGCAAATTGAAAATAAATCCATACTCTATAGAATACAATTTCTTGGAAAATTTCAAGAGAATTCAATTCCGCTTGAATAAATTAGCTAATCTCTAACATGTTCCCTTTAAACTTATTTTTAATAAAAAGCATAGCAAAAATGTATGAAAAATATATATTAAATATTTGTTAAATGACTCAAAAATCCTGGAAGCAGCTTTAAAAGGAATCTGTAAGGGTATGTGCACACAAGGTCTTCAAACAAAAAACTCTACAGGAAAACGCCTGCAGAGCTTTTCCTGAAGTGTCTTTTTTGCATTTTTTTGCGGCTGGTTTGAGACCAGTGTTTTTTTCTTTTACATTTTATATACAACAGTGATGGCTTTCAAGCAAAAGCCTTTTGCAAGCAGTCAAAAACCATGAGATTTTCAAGCAGTAACTGCTTCAGGAAAGTCTGATTTTTGGGGGACTTTTTGAAGGAGTTTTCTTTTTCTGAAGCATTTCTTAAAGTGGCTTTTGAAGAAGTTTTTACTAATTTTACATAGTTACATATTACATACAGTAGGTTGAAAAAAGATATGGGTTCAACCCTTCTTCACCAATTATACATTTTTTTGACAATGTTATGTACTGAGGAAATCATCCAGACCTTTTTTAAAAGCATTTGTAGTGTCTGCCATTATTACACCTTGTGGTAGGCCAGTCCAAAGTCTTACTGCTCTAACTATAAAGAACGTTTTCCTATTTAGCTGCCGAAATCGCCTTACTTTCACCCATAATGAGGGCGCCCTGGTCCTTAGTATTGTCTTCGGAAGGAATAAGTCATGTGCCAGTCCTTTGTACTGACCACACATATATTTATACATGTAAATGAGATCTCTTCTGAGACATTTTATTTTTCTAAGCTAGAGGCCTTCCATCCTTTGTAATAATCTAATTGTCCTCCTTTGAACTAACTCTAACTTCTGAATATCCTTTTTAAAATGTGGAGCCCAAAACTAGATCCCATATTGTAAATGTGGACTCACTAGTGATTTATAGAGCGGTAACAATACGTTAAGATCACGGGATCTTATTTCTCTTTTTATACACCCCAAAACCTTGTTTGCATTTGTAGCTGCTGCTTGACTTTGAGTACGGCTGCTCAGCTTACTTGTAACCAGAATGCTCAAGTCATCCTTCTACAGTATAGTCCTGAATATGCTCCCATTTAATGTATATACAGCTATAGGATTACTCCGTCATAGGTACATTACTCTACATTTATCTACATTAAACATCATTTGACAAGTGTTTGCCCATTCAGACATCTTATCCAGATCGTTTTGCAAAATTGTAAAGTCAAGGTCAGATTACAGTATCCTACATAGTTTGGATACTGTACCAAACTATGCATAGCATTACCAATATCCAGATTACCTCCTCATAGAAACCCAACATGTTAGTTAGGCACAACTTATCTTTCATGAATCCGTGCTGCTTGTCAGTTATTATATTATTCTCCGCAATATATTTCTGCAGATAATCTCTTATAATGCCCTCAAAAAATTTGCACGCTACTGATGTCAGGCTTACTGGACGGTAGTTACCGTTATCCACCTTCTTACCTTTCTTAAATATCGGTAACACATCAGCCATCCTCCAATCCTGTGGCACCACCCATTACAAGAGAGTCTAAGAATATGGCCGGAGTCACACTAGAGAGGAATACGGACGAGTGCTATGCAATAAAACATCGCATAGCACTCGGACCACTGTTAATCTATGGGCCAGCTCCCATCACCGTTTTTTTTCTCGGCCGTATTATTTGTGCAAGTGAAATCGCATCATGCTGCAATTTGCAGCGTATATTGGCCGAGTCTCGCCAATGCAAGTCTATGGGTGCGAGAAAGCAACGGACACCACATGGACCATCAGTGTGACTTGCGAGAAATACGCAAGCATTTTCCAGGTCATTTTCAGGCCTTGGATCCATTATATGTCCATTTTTCAAGTCTGCGTAAAAATCACGGCATACGGATGCCATATGGATACATAGATGCGAGGAAATCTCATCCTCACATTGCAAACGGATTACACACGGATCACTGTAAGGAGAACATTGGTGCAATTCTCGGTCGTCAAAATCGGACGGATTTTTCATACGACAAGTGTGACTCCAGCTTATGAGATATATCGGTCTGTTAATTACAGAGCTCAATTCCCTCAGTATCCATGAATGAATGCCATCTGGGCTGCGGGATTTGACATTGTTTAATTTACTCAGATCCAGGCGTACTTCTTCTTCTGTTAAACTAGTTATATCATGTGGTGAACTTTGATTTTTGACTTTTAATGAATGAACCCTGGAACAGTCAGCTCATTGGTGAACATGGATGAAAAGTGCCTGTTTAATATCTTAGCCTTTCCTTTTTCCTCTGTAATCATTATATTATCATCTTTTAAGGGTCCGATACCATCCGTTTTTTTTTCATTTTGGCATTGATGAATTTATAACATTTTTGAGATTTATTTTAATGTCGCAGGCGATTTGTTTCTCTGTAGATAACTGCTAGCTTGATTTCTTTTTTACATTTCCTTTTGAGATATTTATACTATTGAAATGCTATTTCTGTGTTCTCAGCCTTCAAGATTCTGAATGTAATTTGTTTTTGTCTTATTAAACTTTGTGCAGTCTTATTTAACCATATTGTTTTTGTTTTATTCATTGACATTTTATTACCAGTGGGTATAAGTTTTCTACAGGATTCTAGTAGTATTTCCATAAACATGCCCCATTTATGTTCGGTATACCCAGTTACCATGACATGTTCCCAGACTACTCAATTAAGCTCTTCCCTTAAATTGTTGAAATCAGCTTTCCTAAAGTTCCCCATTTTGTATTTTGCTTTGTTGAATATTACATTTGAAACTTACCATATTATTGTCATTGCTTTCCAAATGCTCTCTGACCTGTAGATCTAAATTGTATCTGGCATATTTGACAGTACCAAATACAGCAGATTACGTCCCCTGGTTGGCTCATCCACTAGCTGAGAGAGGTAACTGTCTTGAATTGTAGATAAGAACTTGCAGCTTTTAGCACAACCATAAGATTCTATGTCCCATTGAATGTCTGGATAGTTAAAATTCCACATAATAAAGGACCCTATTATTATTTGCTGCCTTTTTAATTTGTTGCAGCATTTCCTCCTTTACCTGTTATGCTATTTTAGGAAGCTTGTAGCAAACTCCAGTTAGCAGCTTTCCATTACTGCCATTCCGATATACATTTACGCATACTAACTCTACATTGTCACAGAGCCCCCCCCCCAATGTCGTCATTGAGCACAGGCCTCAAGTTAGATTTAGCGAAAATACACATTCTTCCACCTTTTTGTCTTTCCTGTCCTTTCTAAATATAGTGTAACCCTCTACGCTTGTCATCCAGTCATGGCTTTTGTCCAGCCAGGTTTTTATAATGCCCACCACATCATAATCTGTGGCTGACATAAGAGTCTCCAATTCATTCATTTTGTTTGCAAGACTTCTTGCATTTGACAGCAGACATTTAATACTATTAGCACATTTATTAGTCCTACTCTCCTAGCATATCCCAGCCCCCCTAAATCCTTACTGACAACTACCGCCTCACCCTCTTTGTCTACTTTATCTATCCAATTACTTGCACAACTACTCTCTCACCCCAAATCTTAGTTTAAAAGCTTCTCCCTCCGTCTGACCATTTTTCCCCTAGCACAACTGCACCCTCCCCATAGAGGAGTAGCCCATCCATACTGTAGAGCCTGTAGCCAACAGAGAAGTCGGCTTAGTTCAGTCTGACAGCAGCTGACATCAGCGTGCCGGCACAGCAGCGTATGACATCACTGCCATGCGACGGCATGCAGATGTCAGTTGCTGCCCTTTGATTGGCCGGCGCCTGGCATTGATATTGCGGTATAGAGAGCTTTTCTCTGTGCGGCACTACATTTTAATTGAGTGTGCATCCAAGAACACACATTCAATTAAAATAAAGCTCTGCCGTTGGTGGTGCAGGGATTGTCAAGAAGTCTACAATGCCTGCTGGCCGCATGTGCAGAAAGTACGCAGAGGGAACTGATGACAGGTGAGAAGAATTTTTTTTTCACTTGTATGTGAAGAACCTCACAATATGGGGACATACCTATAATATGGGGATCTGGATGGAGACATAATTACAATATGGGGACATAACTACAGTATGGGTGCCAGAATGGGGCAAAATTGCAAGATGAAGGTCAATTACTACAAGGGAACCAAGATGGGACATTAGTATAAGAAGAGGACCAGGATGGGGGACATTACTACAAGATGAGGACAAGGATGGGGACATCACTACAAGATGAGGACCAGGATGTGGGACATTACTACAAGATGGGGACCAGGATAGGGACATTGATACAAAATCGTGACCAGGATGGGGCATTACTAGAAGAAGGGGACTAGGAGGGGCATTAGTACAACAAGAGGACCAAGATGGGGGACATTACTACAAGATAAAGGCCAGGATGGGGAACAGCATTGGGACATTACTACAAGATGGGGACTAGGATAGGGGACAGTAGCATAGCTACTGGGGAGGCACGGGGTGCGTTCGCCCCGGGACCTGTGCTCTGAGGGGCCCCACCCAGAGCTACGCTACTGTAACTGTATTGGCGTGCACAGCGCACCCATACAGCTACAGTACATTCTGCGGCAGAGCAGGGAGAATCGATCTCCTTGCTCTGCCACCCGGCCACTGCGGGGCCCCTGAGCAGGCGGGAGGGTCGGTGCCAACAGTGGGCCCCCCTGCCCGTAATCGCAGATTCAATTGTATCGGCTAGATGCCGATACAGCTTACCGCATTGATGAGAGGAGCGATACGATCCCTCTCCCATCATCCCACTCTCAGTGTCTAACGACACAGACACTGACGGCGGATGAGATGACGTCACTACTCGGCGCCCGCTGTCAGGAGATGAGAGGGAGCTCAGAGCAGCGGAGGAACCAGGAGGAAGAGAGGTGAGTATTGGATTTATTTATTTTTTTATGGCGGTACATCATACTATAGAGGCCTGAGGGGGTGCATTATATTAGAGTCTGCCTATGAAAGGGGGGCTGCATGATATTAGTGTCTGCCTGTGGGGGGCTGCCTTATATTAGATTCTTCCTGGGGTGCATTATATTACGGTCTGCCTATGAAGGGCTGCCTTATAGAGTCTGCCTGGGGGTGCATTATATTCAGTCTGCCTATGGGGGGTTGCATTATATTAGAGTCTGCCTATGGGGGGCTGCCTTATATTACAGTCTGCCTGGGGGTGTATTATATTACAGTCTGCCTATGGGGGGTGCTGCATTATATTAGAGTCTGCCTATGGGGGGGTGCCTTATATTAGAGTCTGCTTGGGGTGGATTATAATACAGTCTGCCTATGGGGGGGGGCTGCATTATATTAGAGTCTGCCTATGGGTGGCTGCCTTATATTAGAGTCAGCCTGGGGGTGCATTATATTACTGTCTGCCTGTGGGGGCTGCTTTATATTACAGTCTGCCTATGGGGGGCTGCCTTATATTAGAGTCTGCGTATGGGGGGCTGCTTTATATTACAGTCTGCCTATGCAGGGCTGCCTTATATTACAGTCTGCCTATGGGGCGCTCCATTATACTATATAGAGTCTACTTATGGGGGCCTGCATTATACAATATAGAATCGGCCTATGGGGGGGTGCATTATACTTGTCACGGGGCAGTAGTGGGAAAACAGGGGACCAGAAACCTGGGCCCTTGAACTGCCCCTCAGGCTAAATGGGGTGCCCTGTCATTTCTTAACTTGGGGGTACCCTTGAAAGTAGGGAGCCCCAAGTCACTGACCTGTCCCTATCTCCTGTTTAGCCCTGACCTAAACCCCAACCCCCACCCCAGGAGGTGAGACAGGAAATAAAATAAACTGCACCAATTCAACAAAAGGAAAGAAAAGACAGACACCACAGGGAATGGGGAACAAAAATAACACTTAGCTTTCTCTGCTGCAATGCACTGCACAGCAGAGTAAGATACAAGATCAACAGTATCCAGCTGCAGCACCACTGCACCAGAAAGCTCCTGACTCCAGCTCGGTTGGTCTCCAAAAGGACTTGTATAACCAACAGTCAGCTGATGCATCAGGTGACCTCTTGAAGGATGGTGGGAGTGGTCACCACCCACATCAGCAGAACTAGCAGCAATGCAATTACACCAGCAGGCCACTTAGGGGAAAAACAGACATTAACCCCCAATGACCTGAAAGAAAAAAGGTTTTAATATGAAAAGCCCAATCTGTCACAGATCCATATATGGATCATGACAATACTATAAAGAGTTTGCCTATGGGGAGTGCATTATACTATATTGAGGACTATCTGGTGCATTATACTACATGGAAGCTATCTAGGGGGCTATCATACAGTGTGGTGATTACATTAAGGGGGCCATCATACAGTTTGGAGCCATCAAACAGTCTGGGGGATACTAAGGGGTCAGTTTATATATAGTGATGGGGCATTATGCTGTGTATAAGAGAGCATCATACTGTGTATATGGGAGCTGTACAGGGGGAGACTTGGGACATTATTAAATGTAAAGTGGGCACTTATAGGGGAACTCGGGTTACTGTGACTGTTAAAGGGTTACACAGGGCACTATTACATTCTAGGGGACAAAATGTGGGCACTGTTTTCTATGGCACTTGCACCCAGCATTACTATATTCTAGAGGGTTGCTTTAGAATTTAAAGGGCACACAGTACCACAGAGCAGGTGCAGTAAAAGGGACACATACGGTAGCAGCGCTCAGTAATGGGGTATCAGCAGGATGAGGAGTTTGTGCAGGTTGGTAATAGATGGTGACGGTGCTGAAAATATGAGACTTGAAATGTATCTTTTGTTGTAATCTCTGCAGCCGAGTCCAGGCTGGAAGAAGTTATCATGTCGGTCTCAGCCATATGGAAAAGATGTGAAAAGTGAACAATTCCATGTTAGAATCTATTTAGTTTGACCATCCACCATCTTATTGTGGTTTTATGGCTGCTAGCCTTTTTCCCCTGGTGCTGGGCTTGTCATTGGATTGTATCACCCTTTATTACCCTGCACCTGCCTTCCAGTACTTGCTGGACATCAGTGTTAATCAGCTAGAGTTCTGGCTTGGTGCTTTGATAACTTTTTGTATTTGTAATTTAGGAGGTCACCTGTTTTTATTCCCAGTCCCTAGGCCTTTCATGGATTCCCTTCCCCCATCTTTAGGTCTTCGCTTGAGTCTAGACTAGGATCGTCGGTGGGTCTATTCACAAGGAATAGGTCGCCCGCTCCATCATAGGGATTGAGTCTAGTCCTAGTTCAGGGTCAGCTTCTCCCCCCCGCTCTGTTCCTGAGTTGCGGACCAGTAACATTCCATCAGAAAGAACATCAGCGGTAAGTCACCATCTAAAACTGTGCTGTAATCACTTATATGTTTTGTAGGACTGGTATTTACCACTGGCCGTATGGCGGAAATATCCATATTGGTCTTTATATAGAGATTATTTTCAGTAACAGTGCAGTAATCTCCTACATCCACTATTAGGGTGCGTCACCGAGTTGTAATCAAGGTTACCTGGTTAGGGGCCCACTCAGAACTTTTGCCCCGCCGGAACCAAAACCCTAGCTACGACAAGATGAGGACCAGGATGGGGGACATTTCTACAAGATGGAGACCAGGATGGTGCACATTACTACAAGACATTTGAGAGAATTACTGTTTGGTGCTAATTGGAAGACAATATTATTGTCACAACTCAGCTGTCAGGTGACCCAGGACTAAGGGCTCCTTCCCTATCCATAACACTAGGAGAGCCCTAGTTCGCCCTATTCCCCGGGATACTTCTGAAGGTGAAAATGTCGGGGCCGCCACCCTTGCCTTATCTCCTGAGTCAGCCCATTGTCTGTTCTCTTCCCTCACCCAGGGAAGAGGGGCTCTATTGTGCACTGCAGTACACCAACCAGACAAACAAGGCTACACAAACAAGGGTACTGTCATGGGTGCATCGCCACGAAGATCGTCGCGATTGCACATTCTGACTTCTCACAGCTGAGCTGCTGTTTCTTTGTGTTTGGTAATGAGAGAGTTAATTTTACCTAGCTCTTTGCTAAGACTAGGTTCAGCCTCGCCCGGCTGCTTTGGATTATGTTCTAATTAGTTTCCTTTATATTCCTGCCAGTCTGGGTGTTGGATGCCGGTGAAAGCATTCATATAGTTTTAGCAGACTGGATCGGTTCTGGGAATACTTAAGCTAAGAGCTCCTTAGTTGTTTTACTCTTATAGCTTATAGTTTATCTCTGAGACCTAAGGTGTTCCTACTGTGTGTGAGTGTTGTATGTAAGACTTTATTTACTTTATTTCTTATCTTTCTTGTATGTCTTTCTGTTCATTAACCGTTACCTGGTCATTCCCTTTGGTGGTATTCAGGGTCCTTCTTAGGACTAGAATACAGTTGGCAGGGATTGATAGGAGACAGGGTTTACGCTGGTGGCCTGGACCTCTGTACCTTTAACAGTACCTCCAGGTTGAGGGATTAGTTAGGACCCCAGTTTAGGGTCAGCTTAGACCCCGGTCACCCTCTAGCCGGAGACAGCGTATAACGGATTCCGTTTTGACCCTCTGGACATTCTGTCAGGTAAAATCTATGTTATCATATATCTATGCGCATGTTATATAGTATGTTGCCCTTTTGATATAGATTACTGTCATCACATATATATATCTGCTATACAGCGTGACATTTTCACCGGCCATACTAAAGATTCTCCCCAGCTATCATGGATCCAGTAGCCCAGCTGGCCCGGCAGTTGCAGGGATTGTCCATGGAGTTGGCAGACATTAAGTCCAAGGTTTTGTCCCCCCGGAGCAAACCAGATCTGAACCTAAGGTTGCTCTCCCGGACAGGTTCACTGGTGGCGGGACAAATTTTTTACTTTCCGGGAGGCATGTAAATTGTACTTTCGGCTGCGGCCTCGGTCATCTGGGAGTGAAGAGCAGAGGGTGGGAATTGTTATCTCGCTCTTACAAGGGGATCCTCAATCTTGGGCGTTCTCTATTCCTCCAGGCTCCCCAGATCTCCAGTCAGTGGATCGATTTTTTACTGCCCTGGGTCTGGTATATGATGATCCGGATCGAGTCTCCCTTGCTGAAACAAGGTTACGTAAAATACGGCAAGGAAATCGTCCAGCGGAGGAATATTCTTCTGAGTTCCGTAGATGGGCAACAGATACTCAGTGGAATGACCCTGCTCTTAGGAGCCAGTTTTGTCAAGGGTTGTCTGACAAATTAAAAGATGTGTTGGCTCAGTATGATTCTCCTCCATCACTGGAGGCTGCTATGGCCCTCGCTATTCGCATTGATAGACGTCTTCGGGGAAGACGCGAGGTAACTCCGCCCCCCGTGATGACTCCACCTACTACTAAAGTCCCTTATACTGAGGTTCCTCTGGTCTGTTCTGAGGAACCCATGCAGTTGGGAGGGACATCATTTTGTAGGAGGGAATCAGCGGTGCGCCGCAAGACTAGAAGGTGTTTCTTTTGCGGGAGAGAGGGACATTTTGTTGGGGGTGTCCATCCCGGACCTCTTTGAACCAAGGAGTTAACCTGGGAGTGTGTATTTCGTCCCCAAATCCCTCTCAGTTTCTCGTGCCTGCGGAGGTGGTGATTGGTACTAGAACTGAGAGGATTTCTGTTTTTCTTGATAGTGGGTCCGGGGCTAATCTTGTGGACGCTCGGTTTGCCCAGGTGCATGGTATGCAACTGAGTGTATTGGCCAAACCGGTCCCTATACTCTCTATTGATTCTAGACCTCTTGGTCAAGGTAGCTTGGTTCAAGCTGTTCATAACATAGATCTTCGAGTAGGGGCAATACATAAAGAGCAATTGTCTTGTTATGTGTTGGAGGGTCTGCCTGCTCCTATTGTGTTGGGACTTCCTTGGTTGGCTAAACATAACCCAGTGATTGATTGGCAATCCAGAAAGATAAGCCAGTGGGGTGAATTTTGCAAGAATAACTGCATGAGCACGGTCATCGGTGCGGTTGTGCCTAGGACTTTGCCTCCTTTTCTGGAGGACTTTTGGGAGAAGTTCTCAGAGGAGGGGTGTAAAGAGTTACCTCCTCATCGCACATATGACTGCTCAATAAAGTTGCTTCCTGATGCCTTATCTCGTACTTTCCCAGGGGTCGGGAAGACTGATGATCCGGTTCCTATTCCTCAGGAGGGAGTTGTAGTGTCAGCTGTATGCTCTGAGCTTGAGGGGGAGGTATTGGGGGCTCAGGGGGACGCCCCTGTGGGACTTCCAGGGAGACTGATAGTTCCAGATCGCTTAAGACTGAAGGTTACGGAGAACCCTTACAAACGGATGGCTGATAGGAGGAGAGTTTCTGGTCTAGATCTGAGGGTGAACGATCTGGTGTGGTTGTCTACCAGGAATATAAAACTTAAAGTTCCCTCCTGGAGGTTGGGTCCCAGATTCATCGGGCCATACAGGATCAGTTCCATAATTAATCCTGTGGCATTTCGTCTGGACCTCCCTCCTACGTTTAAAATTCATAATGTGTTTCACAAGTCATTACTTAAAAAGTATGTGGCACCAGTCATACCGTCACCTCTACCTCCTCCTTCAGTGGTAATCAATGATAACGTGGAAGTTCATTGGAGGGGGTATGGTCCTGAGGAGAGGACGTGGGTCCCTGCGTCTGATGATAACGCAGATCGATTGGTTCGGACCTTTCACACAACTTACCCGGACAGACCTGGTCATGAGGGTCCGGAGGCCCCTCGTAGAAGGGGGGGTACTGTCATGGGTGCATCGCCACGAAGATCGTCGCGATTGCACATTCTGACTTCTCACAGCTGAGCTGCTGTTTCTTTGTGTTTGGTAATGAGAGAGTTAATTTTACCTAGCTCTTTGCTAAGACTAGGTTCAGCCTCGCCCGGCTGCTTTGGATTATGTTCTAATTAGTTTCCTTTATATTCCTGCCAGTCTGGGTGTTGGATGCCGGTGAAAGCATTCATATAGTTTAGCAGACTGGATCGGTTCTGGGAATACTTAAGCTAAGAGCTCCTTAGTTGTTTTACTCTTATAGCTTATAGTTTATCTCTGAGACCTAAGGTGTTCCTACTGTGTGTGAGTGTTGTATGTAAGACTTTATTTACTTTATTTCTTATCTTTCTTGTATGTCTTTCTGTTCATTAACCGTTACCTGGTCATTCCCTTTGGTGGTATTCAGGGTCCTTCTTAGGACTAGAATACAGTTGGCAGGGATTGATAGGAGACAGGGTTTACGCTGGTGGCCTGGACCTCTGTACCTTTAACAGTACCTCCAGGTTGAGGGATTAGTTAGGACCCCAGTTTAGGGTCAGCTTAGACCCCGGTCACCTCTAGCCGGAGACAGCGTATAACGGATTCCGTTTTGACCCTCTGGACATTCTGTCAGGTAAAATCTATGTTATCATATATCTATGCGCATGTTATATAGTATGTTGCCCTTTTGATATAGATTACTGTCATCACATATATATATCTGCTATACAGCGTGACAGGTACGCTGAAAACACCAGGCATGCAAATATTCACTCACATATAACAGAGGAATACACTGGGGAGTGGAGAATGGGGAAAATACCAAAGTAGAAGAGGGAAGGGAATTACCATACTTACAAATATGAATACCTCTCCTCTTAAGCCATGCAGCAAATGCTAGCTCTGATACTGATTTGAATTAGGACCCAGATTATAAAAGGGAATGGGTGTGGCTAACTGAGTGATCAGAGCTTTCAACATGGCCGATTAACCCCGCTCTGCCAAGAGAAATAAACGCCATTAAAATGACAGAGATGTGCTTCTTCTCAGAGCAGGAGTAGGAGCAATCAGACGCTGCAGCCTTCTGCCTCCTGTCTGTTGCGGTAACCCCGTGACAATTACTGTATGTGGTCAATTGGGGGAAAAAAAAATTATACAAATAAAAATTTCAAAATACAGCATGAAAAAATATTTTGGCACTTAAAATGCGTTTTTATATATAAACTAAAGTAAGCAGAAAAAGTGCACATTTGTTATTGCCACATCCATAATGACCCAAGCTACAAGAAAAAATAAACACATCAAAAAAGATCAAGAGGTTTATAGAAAAAAAAATGTTATCACTAAAAATATCACTTTGTCCTGAAAAGATTGCGGCCCCCCCAAATTCAATTTTTTTTCAATGTGCGGCCCATATACCCAGCTGAGTTTGAGACTCCTCGTGTAGAGCAAGAGGAGCTCAGTTTACTGATAAAATATACAGCAGGTTGTTAGAAAAGATTCAGTATTAGGCTGGGGTCACACTTCGGGAAACTCTCACAAGTCTCGCACCTCAATACTCTGCAGTGCCACCGGCACTCGGGACCGGAGTGTGCGGCTGAATGTATTTCTATGCAGCTGAACGTTCCGGTCTGAGTGCCGGCGGCAGTGCCGGGTCTTGAGGTGTGAGACTCGTGTGCGAGTTTCTCGCAAGTGTGACCCTGACCTTAAGCCTGTTTCAGATGCACTAGAAAAAAATGGACTGATTTTCATCAGTGTGCTGGATCAGATATTCAGCCAGCAATGTGTCAGTTTTTACCATCAGTGTAAAAAAACTGATGGAGGTTTTTAAGCCTCTCCAAGGAAAGAGTCTGTATAAAGTGACCACCATGATGCAACTAAGATGCCATCAGCGTGTTGTCCGAGGCTTTTCACAGGCCTAAAGATCTGCACTGACGAAGTTGATTCCTGAGTCCTGACTTCGATCAAGAACGGACATATCTCTGTATTTTATCTTTTGACAGACAGTTGGTCCACGAATAGGCATGGACATGTGAACAGCCCCATAAACTAAAATGGGCACAGGTTCTATTTATGAAGAACACAGATAAAACATGTATGTGAAAATCTTGCTTGTTCTGTTCTTAGGAGTCCTAATAAGTTATTGATAGCCTTCTGTATATGTGCGCATACAAGTATTGCTCTCAGGTACTTTCTCCTGGAAGTCTAACCCCAGATAGTAAGAGTTTTACATTACAAAATTACGAAACAAAATCTTCTCCCACAAAACTATACATCAATCTACTCAGCTCCTCCTGCATTATGATGTGCTGCACGCAGAACAGCTTTTTTCTAGTTTTATATGCTCAATTTTTGCCATTTTTCATCCCACAAAAAATATTATATTGGTGTCATAGTGCCATCCTGTGGCAGAAACGTGTTTTTTCTTGCAATTTCTCATGGAAAATACAAAACATAACATAAAGATACATGTATACATTTCAATGTGACAGAAAGGTGATATAACTTTTGTTGAATAACCAAGTACCATACAAAATATCTAACTCCGTAAGGGTCAAGTTGTTTTTGGGCTTTTTTCTTGGGCACACATTTTTTTCAATTTTCAGAACTCAGCATTAATGGTCTCATTTTGAGTACGACGAGTTTCATTTTCCAGATTTACTATGTTATGATTGTTATTATGGCACCAAATACAACCACCTGAGAATTTAGAACTATTGAACAAGGGTAAGTAAAGGAGCAGACTGTACCCACATGATGTGTAGTACTATGAAAAGATATTTACCCCTACAAGTTTTCTTCTAATGTTGTCATTTTGTCACATCTAAATGTTTCAGATCATCCAAATATTTTGACATAAGAAAGGATGAGTAAAACCAAATGCAGTTTTAAATGGCTATGTTCATATGGTTCAGATGAAGATTTAATCAGGACCTTTATTACCAATGTGAAAAATTAATTGAACCTAACTGGCGGTGCCTATGCCGTACCTCCCAACATTCACAGAACTCAAAGAGGGACAAACCCCGCAGCACTCAACGTAATATTTTAACCATGTCCCCTAGTCTCACTCATTTACCATTTCTTTCTACCCTGGTAGGAGGAGATGTCAGACAGGATGGTGATGATTATATTTTTGCTGCATTTTTTTATGCCTTTTCCCCCTTTTTTGATGCATTTCTAGTGTAGATGTGAAGCAGCATTTGTAATGTGTTTTTTATAGTACAGAAAAGCTTTGATTTTGCAACTAAAAATGCAGCTCTGTTTTTTACATAAGTTTTTTTAGGCTCCTCGTAGAAACATCTAGAGAAAAAAAACGCACCAATTCACACAGCTCAGCAGCGTTTTTAGAAGCACAATGGGAGCAGTTTTCCTGAAATCACATCCACTTTGCTTAGACAGTTAAACAGTAGAAGTTCTGTGCACAAAAAGCAGGAGAAAAAAAAGCAGCATTTACTGTATGCTACATGTGCACATGGCCTAAATATCCAAGCAAAGTAGATGTGATTTCATGAAAACTCCTGACCTCGGTGTGCCTGAAGATGCTGTTGTACTGTGTGTTATTGGTGCATTTTTTCTCTATAGGACCCAAAAAAAAAGTATGTTAAAAAAATGCTTTTGCAATTTTAAGAGCAGAATCATAGATTTTGTGTACTTTTAAAACCATATTAAAAATACGGCTACACATCTGCACCAAAAACCCACTAATAGGAGAAGATTGTTATTGTGTCATGTGGTGCGGATGTAATGTGGCGCGGGGAGGTAGCCGTGGATGGGGTAGTCGTGCTTCACGTCCCTGCATGCTACATGAAAATGGGGATCCATTCTGGGTGTGTGGACTTTGGCTTTAGGGGTGCTGCGTCCTTGCAGACCGCATGATGGCGGTGATTTTGGCTGGCCAAAATCAGATGTTGTAGAGTTCAATGAGGGAGACCACCACTCAAAACTGTCTTTTACTGAACAATAAAATGGGAAGAAGTATGTACAAGGGATATCGGGTGAAAAACTTCATGGACCTTTCTCTTAGAACATGTGACATTTTCATATACATTTCACTCTTTCCTGAGTTCACTCTTCTATCTCTGTATTCATCATTAATCAGGAAGCGAGAGTTCTATTGTTCAAAGTGGCTCTGCATCCTTTTCCCCTTAAGGGAGCTACTTGTCCCACTGTGGCAATTATTTATCTTCTCTGCTTGCCGATGCCTGAGGAAGCTGCGGCGTAAAGCGTGTAGGGGCGGCAGGCCAGGGCAGTGTGACTTCATACTTAATGTAAGTTTCTAAACAATATTGGCACTTTACCGTTATGTTTACTGTAGCACCTATGCACTTTATTTAGCAATTAGCACTTTATCCCCTGTTTTCCTCACATGAGGTTTACTTACCCACATTGGGTCAAATTTATACGGGGGTTGTTATATGCTTATGCTTGCTGGATTTAATGTGTTACATTTATATTCATTGGTAAATGAGATTTGTAAGGTGCTTTTTCGGATATTTATTTATGCCCTGTGTCACCTGCATTAGCAGTGATGCTCTTTTTTTTAATATATTTTGTTTACCCCCTTAATGTCCACTGACGTGCACAGTCCGTCATGGCAGGATGTCAGTTCCGGCACCAGGACGGACTGTGCACGTCATGCATTTGAACTGTCACTGCGTGTAAACACGCAGTGACAGTTCAGTGCCGACAGCTGTCTATGACAGCTGACAGGCACAGCAAGAGGTGCGGGTACCCATGCCTTCGGTCCCTGCACCCAGATCGCTGTGATTGGTCAGTCAATCTGACTGACCAAACTCAGCGGCGATCGGGCAGGTGATGCTGAAATTTCAGCATCTCCCGCCTGATCAGTGCAGGAGCTCAGCGCTGCAGTGGCCGAGCTTCCTGCAATGACAGCCGGGAGCAGCGTCCATGCCGCCTCTGGCTGTTAACCCCCTGAATGCTGCGATCGAGCAAGATCACAGTGTTCAGGGGGTCAGGCAGAGGGTTGGGAGCTCCCTCTGCCTCAGATCGGCGTCCCCGCAATGTAATTGCAGAGCCCGATCTCAGCCATGATGACAACCCCCCGGGTCATCCAGCTACGGAAAGCCTGTGAGACAATGCTCACAACATTGTCTCAGAAGCTTTCAGCATAGGAGTCTAATACATTACAATGCTGGAGCATTGCAATGTATTATACCAGCAATCAAAAGTGAAAGTCCCACAAAGGGACTAGGTAAAAAAAAATATTAAAAAAATAATAAAAATAATTTTAAAAAATTCCCCTAATAAATACACATTTATGTAAAAAAAAATAAACAAAAAAAACACATGTTTGGTATCGCTGCGTCCATAAAAATCCCATCTATAAAAGCATCACATTAGTTAACCCCTTCAGTGAACGCCGTAAAAAAACACATAAAAGCAGCAAATTATACTATATAATATGTAAAAGTGCAATAACACGCGATCAAAAAGACGGATGTAAATAAAAATGGTACCGCTGAAAACGTCATCTTGTCCCGCAAAAACAAGCCACTATACAGCATCATAAGCGAAAAAATTAAAAAGTTATAGCTCGCGGAATAAACTGTTGCAAAACTAATTATTTTTTCTCTAAAAGTTTTTATTGTGTAAAAGCGCCAAAACATAAAAAAATATATAAATGAGGTATCGTTGTAATCGTAGTGATCTGAAGAATAAAGCTGCTTTATCAATTTTACCACACAGAATGGGGAAAGAAAAACAAAACAATTCCTGAATTGCTTGTTTTTGTTCATTCTGCCTTCACAAAAATCGAAATAGAAAGCGATCAGAAAACGTTATGTGCCCGAAAATGGTACCAATAAAAACAACAACTCGTCCCGCAAAAAACAAGCCCGCACATGACTCTGTCGGCCAAAATATGGAAAAACTGTAGCTCTCAAAATACGGCAAAGCAAAAATTTCTAACAAAAAAAAGCGTCTTTTAGTGTGTGACAGAAGCTAAACATGAAAAAAGGGTATAAATCTGATATCGCTGCAATCGCACCAACTCGAGGAATAAAGTCGCCTAATCACTAATACAGCCCGAGGAATGGCGTAAAAAATAAAACCAATTCTTCACCTTTTGTGGATTTGTTCATTCTGCCTCCCAAAGATCGCAGTAAGGCGATCACAGTGGTTTACCCCCACATATGGGGTATCAGCGTACTCAGGAAAAATTGCACAACAACTTTAGGGGTTTAATTTCTCCTGTTACCTTTGTGAAAATAAAAATTTTGGGGCAAAAAGATCATTTTTGTGGAAAAAAATGTATGTTTTTTTTTCATGGCTTATGTTATAAACTTCTGTGAAGCACTTGGGGGTTCAAAGTGCTCACCACACATCTAGATAAGCTCCTTGGGGGTCTAGTTTCCAAAATGGTATCACTTGTGGGGGGTTTCTACTGTTTAGGCTCATCAGGGGCTCTGCAAACGCAACATCGCGTCCGATCTCAATTCCAGCCCAAAAAGTCAAATGGCGCCCATTCCCTTCCGAGCTCTGCCATACGCCAAAATAGTGGTTTACCCAGACATATATGGGGTATCAGCGTACTCAGGACAAATTGCACAATAACTTTTGGGGTCCTGTTACCCTTGGGAAAATAAAAATTGGGGTTGAAAAGATAATTTTTGTGGAAAAAATATGATTTACTAATTTTACGGCTCTACGTTATAACCTTCTATGAAGCTCTTGGGGGTTCAAAGTGCTCACTACACACTTAGATAAGTTCCTTGGGGGGTCTAGATTCCAAAATGGGGTCACTTGTGGGAGGGTTTCCACTGTTTAGGTACATCAGGGGCTCTCCAAACACGACATGGTGTCCGCTCTCGATTCCAGCCAATTTGACATTCAAAACCTCAAATGATGCTCCTTCACTTCTGAGCACTGCCGTGTGGCTAAAGACTGGTCTTCCTCCACACATGCTGTATCGGTGTACTCAGGAGAAATTGTCCAACAAATATTGTGGTTCATTTTCTCCTGATACCCTTGACAAAATAAAAAAAATTGTGTCAGAAAAAATTTTTTGGGGAAAAAAAGTTAAATGTTTATTTTTTCCTTCCACATTGCTTCAAATCTTGTGGAGTACCTAAAGGGTTAATAAACTTCTTGAATGTGAATGTGAACACCTTGAGGGTTGCAATTTTTAGAATGGTGTTACTTTTGGGTATTTTCTGTCATATTGACCCCTCAAAGTGACTTCAAATGTGAGGTGGTCCCTAAAAAAAAATGGTTTTGTAAATTTTGTTGGAAAAATGAGAAATCACTGGTCAAATTTTAACCCTTATAACTTCCTAACAAAAAAAAAATTTGGTTCCAAAATTGTGCTGATGTAAAGTAGACATGTGGGAAATGTTATTTATTAACTAGTTTTTGTGACAATTCTCTCTGATTTAAGGGAATAAAAATTATAAGTTTGAAAATTGCAAAATTTTAAACATTTTTGCCATATTTCCATTTTTTTCATAAATAACTGCAAGTTATATCATAGAAATTTTGCCACTAACATGAAGTACAATATGTCACAAAAAAACATTCTCAGAATCAGCGGGATCTGTTGAAGCGTTCCAGAGTTATAAGCACATAAATTGACAGTGGTCTGATTTCAAAATTAAGGCCTGGTCATTAACCTACAAAATGGCTTGGTCCTTAGGGGGTTAATAAAATTTAGTATTTTAAAACTCTTGTTATTCCTGTTTTGTTCAATTGACCTTATAGAGGATGTTGTTGTATTGTGTTGATTTTTGAGTTGTGCTACAGTTTTCATTCCAGTGCATAGGGAATTTTTTGTATTTAATATTATTTAAACAGTCAAACAAGTTCCAAGAGAGAGCCACTATGTTGTCTCCTCTTCCTTACACCAAGCCAAGATTGGGGGATCTTATAGGAAGGCAAACGGACTGAAAAGACTCTATTGGAACAGATCCCAGGTACAACCACATACAGCCTAGGAAGCCCTAGGTACCCACTAACATTCCTACCTACCGCTCGACATATGAGGTTTTAGCCATGCATCCTACACAGATGTTTTTGTGAGATCTGATGATCATCCTTGACACAGTCAGTGGAAAGATGCTCATTTATGGTAATGAATATAAATTCTTGGTCACCCCTATGTTCTACGCCCTTCCCAAAGTACATAAGGGCCTTGAGCCCCTTAAGGAAAGCCCTATAGGATCGAGCATAAACTCCATCACACAGAACCTGGGGGTTTGCATCAAAAGAAATCCAGGACCCTTTGTGGCTGCACTCCCATTTCATGTGTGTTATACACTGCACCTCCTTACCCAACTTGAGGATGTAGTGGTGGACAGCCATGTCATCTTGGTGTCCACTGACATAGAGGCCCTGTTTAGCAGTATCCCGCATGAGATGGGTCTGGCGGCTACAAAGCATTATCTTGGTACTAGAGCAGTGCAGTGCACGTAGCATAACAAGTTCCTCCTAGACATTCTAACCTTTATCCTCACGCACAACTATTTTTTGTTCGTACTTCCTCCAGCTCAGGGGCATGGCTATGGGGAGCCCCTGTGCTCCCACATATGCTAATCTGCTCCTGGGCTTGTGGGAGGAAACAATAGTGTTTGAGGACCAGGAGAGATGGTGGAATCTGTACATCGGCTTCTGGGCCAGATATATCGATGACATCCTGGTGTTGTGGTCTGGCTCAAGGGCTGGATTCCTCTCCTTTGTTGAACTCCTCAACATAAATTGTGTCAGCCTTAAATTTACCTACGAATGGTACACCCGAGAAATTGCCTTCCTGGACCTCATCATACGAAAGGAAGCTGACGGCCATCTAGCACATGCACATATCGGAAGCCGACTGATACAGTCTCCTGAAATGAACCAGCCACCACCCACCAGCCCTCAGGAAGGACATACTGTACCCATACAAATGAGTTTAGGACACAGGCACAGGACCTCCAGAGAAGGTTCCTGGATAGAGACTACTCTCAATCTATCATTGAAAATTCTTACTCTCATGCGATTGGCAGGAACATGCGATTCATCCTCATGGAACAAGGACCCAGACAGATTAATCCCAAGAATGTTGGAACCAATGACATCAGGGTCATAGGCACAAATGACAATCAATCAGGGTATTCAACATACTGAAGAAACACTGGAATGTCCTATTAACAGACCCTTTCCTTAGTAGACAGGTTCCATCTACCCCTAGGCTCACCTACCGGAGATTGAGGTCCATTGGTGATAGACTGACGCATTGCCTATACTCCAGACCACCAACAACGGGTACATGGTTAGATAGAAAAATCTGAGGCTCATAGAGATGTGGGAATTGTTGCAACTGCAACTGGATGATTCCTTGTAAGACATTCACAAGTTCAGCATCTTTGACTTTGGAATTTGTAAATCATCGGGTCTGATATATAAGGCAACCTGCACCTGTCCCCTTGATTACATCGGAAAGACCAGGAGGGAACTAAGGAGATGGGTGTGAGAGCATTTAGGTGACAACAGAAATAAATAGGATACCGCAATAGCGAGGCATGTAAAAAGTGTAAATAGTGTGCACAATGGCAGTCTTAATGATTTTCCTTTTGTATGGTTGAGCTTGTTAAACAATTCATTAGAGGAGTGGATTTTGACGGAAGAATCCTTCAAAAGGAAGCTGAATGGACCTTCAGGATGCAACCCCTGAGCCCTAAGAGGCTCAA